>JBBDGP010004687.1:2500-222611 GCA_037952835.1 Lithobates septentrionalis
CAAAGCCGACACCTGGCCCTTGATGGTACTCAAGGACAAATTATTTTTAATGCCCCTCTGAAGAAAAGTCAAAATCCGAGCCACCAAAAAGGAACGCGGGTGAAACCCCGCTGACTCACACCATGAAATGTACGCTTTCCACGTCCGATGATATACCTTCCTGGAAGTAAACTTCCTAGCTTTGAGTAGTGTCGGAATCACAGACGCAGGTAAGCCTCTATCCTTCAACATCTGGCTTTCAACAGCCAGGCAGTTAAAGCCAGCGATGGTAAAGCAGGGTGGAAGATTGGCCCTTGGGATAGCAGATCCTCCCCGAGAGGCAGCCACCAGGGGGCGTCTGCAACCAGACACACCAGGTCGGCGTACCAGGACCAACGAGGCCAGTCCAGGGCCACTAGAATGACCGGAATTCCTTTGGCCTCGGTCCTGCGTAATAGCCGAGGCAGACGCTTGAGAGGAGGAAAGGCGTAGATCAGACGATACTGGCCCCAGTCCACCAGAGGGTCCCGAGACCTGGCGACAAACCTCTGCTCCTTCCCGTTGACCCGGGATGCCATCAGATCTACCTCTGGAGAGCCCCAATGCAGACATATGTATTGAAATACCTCCTGGTGATGGGACCACTCCCCTTGGTCCAACACTTGTCGACTGAGGTAATCCACCTGCTAGTTGTCCACCCCCGGAATGTGGATGGTGGAGATGGTCGGGACAAAACGCTCTGCCCACCGGAGAATGCCTGCTACTTCCAGGCCCGCTAACACACTCCTTGTTCCTCCCTGGTGGTAGACATAGGCCACCGCCGTGGCATTGTCCGACGATCCGTATTGGGAGCCCCTGAAGTCGATCCGTCCAATGATCCAGAGTCGGATCACCCCGAGTTCCAAGATGTTGACAGGTAGCCTGGATTCCTCCAGCGTCCAGCGACCCTGAGCCAAGCTCAGGCCCAGGACTCCACCCCACCCGGACAGACTGGCATCGGTGGTGACCTCCGTCCTGTACAGAGGGAGAAAGGATTTCCCCTGCCGAAGAGCCGGGGAACGAAGCCACCAGATGAGGGACCCTTTGGTTTCTTGACTCAGCCGAATCTGACTGTCCAGAGACCCTGGACATTTGTCCCATTTTATGATCTGACGAGACAGATGAAGCAGGGGAAGGAGGGGGATACTTCTTGCTAGTCTGCTGCCCAAGAGCCACCTCCACCCGGGACACAAAGGACTCCAGGGCCACCGTCAGTGTGTCAATGGATGGCTGGGACCCAGTGGGACCTGCAGCCTCTGATAGGGGGTCAGGTGGGGAAACATGCTCCTGAGACTCCATAGGGGAAGAAGAGACCCCCCACCAAGAGCGACCACTGCAAAGGGACACCCCCCACACCGGTAGTGATACCAGGACACCCCACAGCCTGCAGCAGAGAGAGGAAGGGACCCCACCAGACTCACCACCCCACCGGCGTAGCGCTTGCTGCCTCAGGTGTAGACCCGCACACACGTGGCGTCCGAGGAAGAGGATAACACAGGAGCCAGCACTGGGTTAAAAGGAGGAGCTTCCGCCTGCTAAAATCGCCATTTGGGCTACACAGTAATGGCCCCCGCCTGAGCACAAAAAACACCAAATCATGGCCGCTGAGCTACACAAACATGGCCGCCAGCAATAAAAAGTCAGCAGGCACTAGGGGGAAAAGACGCCGGCTACGGAAAAATGGTCACCAGACGCACTACACGAGGCTAACACAGCCCCAGGAAAGCCCCTGAAAGAGGATCCGGGGACCGGACCCCCGGGAGCACCCAGTGCCTCCCGCTCCCCCCGGTAAGCACTGCACCTGGCGGCGCGCACCCCCTGTCCGCCAGTACTCAATCCCATCCCCCAGGATCCATAATGGCACCACACTACCTAATATAGATGAGGGAGGGGGAAAGGGGGCTACCAGGGGACCTCCGGGGACCATCCACCCCAGGAAGAGAGGGTGCAAGGGCGGAGGGAAACCGACCAACCCTGGGAGGGGCCCGCGTCCACCACAAACCTGCCAAGGGGAGAGGGGGGGCATTTACTCATCATACCAAGACCAGGCGGCCACTGCTCCAGACAGAACCTCCTCGCTACCGAAGTGGGGGGGCTGTCGGCCATGAGGGACGCTGCCACTCAAGCCGAGACCTGGTCTTATGCGACCTCGCGAGACGTTTAACTCGCAGGGCCAGCCCCGTCCAGTGGGGCTATGTCACGGCCGACCTAGGGAGACCATGCACTCGCTGGCCAGACTGGGGAGATCACTGGATCAAATGTCCAGCCCGTCGCCCAGTCTGGCAGTTGATTGCAGATCTCACCGGAAAAAATCCAGGAAAAAAAAAAAAAACAAACAAAAAAATAACATTTGCCAGGACTAGAGATCCCAGCAGGGAACTAGGTCCTTACTCCTGACTAGGCAGAAAAAACTGAAGGCCTATAGCAGAGAGGGGGTGTATATCACCTAGGACTGTGGGCGTAGCCAAGTCTTTTTTTCTGCCTAGTGTCCTACTCTTGTAGGGGGCGATATAACCCTATGGTTCTGAATAAGGAAGGGCTGTGTCTGTCAATGAACGAATGAGAAAGGTCATTTAGCAGGATGGGAACTAGCTCCTTCATAGTGAACTGTCTAGTTCCCATCCCTCTATATGACCTGTATGATATTAATGAAGAAAGGTCATTTAGCAGGATGGGAACTAGCTCCTTCGTAGTGAACTGTCTAGTTCCCATCCTTATACATGACCTGACCACTAGGGGGCAAACAGGTTATTCTGTGGGATGGGAACTAGCCAGTTCACATTGAGCAAGCTAGTTCCCATCCTCAGAATTGACTAGGTGAATCTGCGGGATGGGAACTAGTCTCAACCGTTCCAGCAATGTCTCCTCTCTACTTCCTCTCTGCTCAACTTTCACCTGGAAATACTTGTTTTTACCTATATCACTTCCTGTCTGTACATGACATCACTTCCTGTCTGTACATGACATCACTTCCTGTCTGTACATGACATCACTTCCTGTCTGTACATGACATCACTTCCTGTCTGTATGACATCACTTCCTGTCTGTGCATTCTACTGACACTCAGTGATATCACCACCATGTGGAGAATTTTAAAACTGCAGCCTATTTTTTTTAAATACAGCTTCTTTTGTTGGTACATCCTTAAATTGTTTGCATATTTTACACCAGAGCTGAAACCCCAAAAAATCTATATATAGAAATTTGGGTAGTATTTACTGTAGATGATTGCAAAATGAGCAGATAGTGCAGCGAAGCAATGGGAAAGGCAAAAAGAATTCTAAAATGCATCACTAGAGAGGTCACCAGCAGGAGGAAGGAGGTCCTGATTCCATTATATAGATCTTTATATCACTAGAGGGATCACCAGCAGGAGGGAGGAGGTCCTGATTCCTCCATAAAGATCTTTATATCACTAGAGGGATCACCAGCAGGAGGGAGGAGGTCCTGATTCCTCTATATAGATATTTATATCACTAGAGGGATCACCAGCAGGAGGAAGGAGGTCCTGATTCCTCTATATAGACCTATATATCACTAGAGGAGTCATCAGCAGGAGGAAGGAGGTCCTGATTCCTCTATATAGATTTTTATATCACTAGAAGGATCACCAGGAGGAGGAAGGAGGTCCTGATTCCTCGATATAGATCTTTATATCACTAGAGGGGTCATCAGCAGGAGGAAGGAGGTCCTGATTCCTCTATATAGATCTTTATATCACTAGAGGGGTCATCAGCAGGAGGAAAGAGGTCCTGATTCCTCTATACAGATATTTATATCACTATATGGGTCATCAACAGGAGGAAGGAGGTCCTGATTCCTCTATATAGATCTTTATATCACTAGAGGGGTCATCAGCAGGAGGAAGGAGGTCCTGATTCCTCTATATAGATCTTTATATCACTAGAGGGGTCATCAGCAGGAGGAAGAAGGTCCTGATTCCTCTATATAGATCTTTATATCACTAGAGGGATCATCAGCAGGAGGAAAGAGGTCCTGATTCCTCTATATAGATCTTTATATCACTAGAGGGATCACCAGCAGGAGGAAGGAGGTCCTGATTCCTCTATATAGATTTTTATTTTACTAGAGGGATCACCAGCAGGAGGAAGGAGGTCCTGATTCCTCTATATAGATCTTTATATCACTAGAGGGGTCACCAGCAGGAGGAAGGAGGTTCTGATTCCTCTATACAGATATTTATATCACTAGAGGGATCACCAGCAGGAGGAAGTAGGTCCTGATTCCTCTATATAGATCTTTATATCACTAGAGGGGACACCAGCAGGAGGAAGGAGGTCCTGATTCCTCTATATAGGATAGATGAGGCTCGGTCGTGTCCTCACTCTTTGGGATCCAGTAACTGTTGCATATCTTGGCAAACCAATTCCGAAAGACCTGGGCAGATTGTTCTTTCCTCCCATTGGGTCTTCCAAATAGTGTGGGACACATTGTCTCACTCTCCATTCAGTATTTTGTATGGCTAATAGGTCTAGAAGGATCTCAGATATCCAACTGTCAAGCCATAAACTACCTTGTTGCTGAAATTATCAGGCAAAATGGCTCTAGTCTCTTCCTCAGCACTATACAGAGGATCCGCATCTTTGCATCTGGGTTAGAACATCATCCTTCTGGCATATCCAAACGAAAGTGTTTGAAGTACCACAAGCATTGGAAATAGATTCAAGGTTGACGAGATACATAGAATTGGCCCTTCTTCAAGGAGCAAACAATAGGCTCTTCATGCCTGGCGTCATCAGAAGACATTCGCTGTCCATTAAAGACAATCGCAGTGGTGCGGATCAAGTTAGTCAAGGGGCTTAGATGGCTAGGACAAATCCATCAATTGAGGGCAGAGACCGCTTTCCCGGATGGATTGCACATCCATAGACGGAACTCCAAGGAGTCCCTCCAGAACTAATATGTAAACTATGACCTGGTCTACATTCAACACGTTGGGGGCCCATTTTAAAGTGGACCCAGCGGCCTTAGCTACAATACATTTCAGTCCTTAGTGGGGATAGATCTAATCTTTGACTTAAACACTTCAGCATTACCCACCCTTGTTGTCTGGTGATTTGGTACATCCCATACGTATATGCTATGTCAGGAAAGAGGAAAATTTTATACTTACCTGATGGTAATTTTCCTTTCCTGGTGCAAAGCATGACAGCATACAGGTCCCTCCCGAAAGGGCTTCACAGCGATACTAGGTTACGAGAATGCTGCCTGCAGGGGGGAGACTTGCTTATGTAATATAACCGGTCCTGGAATAGGGCAGGTGGGGGGGGGCGGTCCTACCAATACGTTTATGCTGTCATGCTTTGCATCAGGAAAGGAAAATTACCATCAGGTAAGTGTACAATTTTCCTCCTATGTGGAATTTGTAGTGGCTCCAACAATACTCCATAATATCAGCTGAGGCCTGTGTGAAACTGGACCTTCTGGGCTCTGTGTCTCGATTTATAAAACCAATGGATTCCAATGACGGTGGTCTGCGAACCAATTAACTTCTCGATTGGATGACACTCTATAAACTGAGCATTTTCCAATCACAAGGTAATGTGTAACATAGAAAGGTGATTCAGAACAGAATATTATAAAGAGTATGTAGAGTATTCTTGTTTATTTTAGAAAATCCGAGTAACATATTAACATACAACGAAATAGTGGTTTAAGTGAAATATTGCATAACTGAAATAAAAATATATTGAATGTATTAATTATAATACATGGTCTGGAGCAATGAAAGCTTCTACACTACAGCAAAGCAAAGGTCAATGATCTGCAGGCACCAACAGCAACTGCGTCAAATGATGAAAGCGTAATTCTGAATGGATTGGATGTGTCTGTATTTGCCTTTAGATACGTTTTCTCATTACTTTGCTGGTGCCAGTTTATCGGTACAGTTGTCCTTGTATTGTCATGATTGCCCATTTGTTGCTCTATGTATTGTCCTAATTGCCCATTTGTTGCTGCATGTAATGTCATGATTGCCCATTTGTTGCTTCATGCATTGTCAGAATTGCTCTCTTGTTGCTCTGTGTATTTTCGATTGCTCGTTTGTTACTCCATGTATTGCCATGGTTGCCCATTTGTTTCTCCATGTATTGTAATGATTGCCCATTTGTTTCCCCCATGTTTTTGTCATGATTGCCCATTTGTTTACCCATATAATGTCATGATTGCCCATTTGTTGCTCCATGTATTGTCCTAATTGTCAATTTGTTGCTCCATGTATTGTCATGATTGCCCATTTGTTGCTCCATGTATTGTCATTATTGCTCTCCTTGTCGCTCAGTGTATTGTCATGATTGCCTATTTGTTGCTCAATGTATTATCATGATTGCCCATTTGTTGCTGCATGTAATTTCATGATTGCCCATTTATTGCTTTGTGCATTGTCAGAATTGCCCTCTTGTTGCTCCATGCATTGTCATGATTACCCTCTTGTTGCTCTGTGTATTGTCATGATTGCCCTCTTGTTACTCAGTGTATTGTCGATTGCCCATTTGTTGCTTCATGTATTGTCATGATTCCCCATTTCTTACTCCATGTATTGTCATAATTGTCAATTTGTTGCTCCATGTATTGTCATGGTTGCCCATTTGTTTCCCCAAGTATTGTCATGATTGCACATTTGTTTCCCCCATGTATTGTCCTAATTGCCCATTTGTTGCTCCATGTATTGTCATTATTGCCCTCCTTGTCGCTCAGTGTATTGTCATGATTGCCCATTTGTTGCTCCATGTATTGTCACGGTTGCCCATTTGTTGCTCCATGTATTGTCACAGTTGCACATTTGATGCTCCTTCTATTGTCATGATTACCCATTTGTTGCCCCATTTGTTGCTCCATGTATTCTCATGATTGCCCATTTGTTGCTCCATGTATTGTCATAATTGCCCATTTGTTGCTCCATGTATTCTCATGATTGCCCATTTGTTGCTCCATGTATTGTCATAATTGCCCATTTGTTGCTCCATGTATTGTCCTAATTGCTCATGTGTTGATCCATGTATTGTCATGGTTGCCCATTTGTTGCTCCATGTATTGTCATGATTTCCAGGATGTTATTCACCCCCGTCACATGGGGCGGGGGTGAATGGGGTTTCAAAAGCTCCCTGGTGTACTTAGATCTCTAGAATTCATAGGTCCATGTATTTACAATGCCTGTTATAAGGGGCTCCCACTCTTCCTGCTCTGCAGGGCCATGTGAGTTCTCTGGTGTTTGACAAGGACTGATCTCTGAGTGAAACATTTCCCACACTCTGAACACGAATAAGGACGCTTACCCGTATGACTTCTCTGGTGTCTAAGGAGGTTTCCTTTCTGAGCGAAACATTTCCCGCACTCTGTACATAAAAATGGCTGTTCACCCGTGTGACATCTCTGGTGTTTGTTTAGGCTTCCTTTTTCAGCAAAACATTTCCCGCACTCTGAACACGAATAGGGACGCTCGCCAGTGTGACTTCTCTGGTGTTTAATTAGGCTTCCTTTCTCAGTGAAGTATTTCCCGCACTCTGGACATGAAAAGGGACACTCACCGGTGTGAATTTTCTGATGTTTGAGGAGGTCTTTTTTCTTAATAAAACATTTCTCGCACTCTGAACATGAAAACGGACGCTCGCCCTTGTGAAGTTTCTGGTGTGTAAGAAGGTTTCCTTTCTCGGTGAAACCTTTCCCGCACTCTGAACATGAATAGGGACGTACACCTGTGTGACATACCTGGTGTTTAAGAAGGCCTCCTTTCTGAACAAAACTTTTCCCGCACTCCGAGCATGAATAGGGACGCTCACCCGTGTGAATCTTCTGGTGTGTAACAAGGGTCCCTTTGCCAATGAAGCATTTGCCACACTCTGGACATGGATAGGGACGATCACCGGTGTGAATTTTCTGGTGTGTGGCAAGCCTTCTTTTTTCAGTGAAACATTTCCCACACTCTGAACACGGATAGGAAGGCTCAGCCGTGTGAATTTTCTGGTGCCTAAGAAGGTCTCCCCTCTGAACGAAACATTTGCCGCACTCTGAACACGGATACGGACGTTCCCCTGTGTGAATTCTCTGGTGCACAATAAGTAATTTTTTCTTTGTGAAACACTTGCCGCACTCTGAACACACATAGGGGCGCTCGCCTGTGTGACTTCTCTGGTGCACACGAAGGGTGTCTTTCTGAGTGAAACATTTCCCGCACTCCTGGCATGAATAAGGGCGCTCACCCGTGTGAGTTCTCTGGTGTTTAAGGAGGTCTTTCCTTCTAATAAAACATTTCCCGCACTCCGGGCATGAAAAGGGGCGCTCGGTCGTGTGAATTCTCTGGTGCCTAAGAAAGTCTTCTCTGAGAATGAAACTTTTCCCACACTCTAGACATGAATAAGGACGGTCGCCCATGTGGCTTCTCCGATGTCTAAGAAGTGACCTGTTTTTGGTGAAGGTTTTCTCACACACCGAACATGGAAATAACTTTTCGGTGTCAACTCCTTCTCGGCTTAAGGAAGATTCCTTGGCAATGGAAGGATCTGTGGATCTCTCCATTCCTTGAGATATTGGAGGTGGATCTGGAGCTACAGTATGTGATCTATCGGAAGGCTCCTCGGGATTAGAGGGATCCATTGGTCCCTGTGTATTCTGAGCAATGACATTTTCTCCTGGAAGGCCTTGTGCAAGGCCACCGTAGTTTGCATTCGAATCTGGAGATAAAAAAAGATGTCCCTCTGAGGTATTCCAGACGTAGCATCCACCTGCTGGGAAAAAAAAAATTGAAAAAATGTTATAAGTATTCTCCATACTTTGCATTCAGAAAACATAGGCGCTGACCTACCACTAAACAGTTTTTCAGAGCTCTGTCATGGAACTGGGTGTAATCAGAACATAAAACATGAAATGCAAACCAGAAAAAAGGATAGAATGTAACCAAACCATACAGGACAACAGTGTTTGTGTTCTGGTGAAGAATAGAGGTGGTCCCTCCTCCACCTCATTTCTTGGAAACAGGACATTAGAGATGGACCTTCCTCCACCTCATTTCTCAGGACATTAGAGATGGACCTTCCTCCACCTCATTTCTCAGGACATTTAGAGATAGACCTTTCGCCACCTAATTTCTCAGGACATTAGAGATGGACCTTCCTCCACCTCATTTCTCAGGACATTAGAGATGGACCTTCCTCCACCTCATTTCTCAGGACATTAGAGATGGACCTTCCTCCACCTCATTTCTCAGGACATTTAGAGATAGACCTTTCGCCACCTAATTTCTCAGGACATTAGAGATGGACCTTCCTCCACCTCATTTCTCAGGACATTAGAGATGGACCTTCCTCCACCTCATTTCTCAGGACATTAGAGATGGACCTTTCGCCACCTCATTTCTCAGGACATTAGAGATGGACCTTCCTCCACCTCATTTCTCAGGACATTAGAGATGGACCTTCCGCCACCTCATTTCTCAGGACATTAGAGATGGACCTTCCTCCACCTCATTTCTCAGGACATTAGAGATGGACCTTCCGCCACCTCATTTCTCAGGACATTAGAGATGGACCTTCCTCCACCTCATTTCTCAGGACATTAGAGATGGACCTTCCGCCACCTCATTTCTCAGGACATTAGAGATGGACCCTCCTCCACCTCATTTCTTGGAAACAGGACATTAGAGATGGACCTTCCTTCACCTCATTTATTGGAAACAAGACATAGGTGGAACTTTATACACCTCATTTTTTGTAAACAGAACATTAGCGATAGACCTTCTTCCACCTAATTTCTTGGAAACAAGACATTAGAGATGGACCATACTACACCTCATTTCTTGGAAACAGGACATTAGAGGTGGAATATTATCCACCTAATTTCTTGGAAACAGAACATTAGTAATGGTCAGCTTACCAAGTTTGATGTCTCAAGCGTAGAACCTGATCACCAAAGGGCTACACAATATTTAGTGTTCTTCATGCCTTACATTCAGAAATCATATTTACTGATCTAGCACTAAACAGTTTTACAGAGCTCTGTCATGGAACTTGGTGTAACCATTACATTAGAAATTAAATGCAAGCCAGATAAAGGATATAATGTAACCAAGCCATAACAGTGTTTGTGTTTTGGTGAAGAATAGAGATGACCCTTCCTCCACCTCATTTTTTTAGGACATTAGAGATGGTCCTTTCTCCACCGTATTTCTTGGAAACAGGATATGGTCAGCTTACTAGGTATGGGGGGGGGGGGGGGGCTCAACTGCAGAACCTGATCACCAAAGGGCTACACAATATTTAGTGTTCTTCATACTAGGGCTGGGGAAAAAATCGATTTAAATCTTGAATTGAGTTGAGAGGTCAAATCGATTCAAAATTTAAGCAAATCGATTTTTTAGATTTTTTTTTTTCACAGCGCCGGTCCCGAGGTGCTGCGGGCATGAGTTTTTAGGCGGGGCCGCGGCTCCGGCCTAGTCCGCGGCCTCGCCTAAAAACTCATGCCCGCAGCGCCTCCGGACCGGCGCTGACACCGCGCTGGGCCCCGGCCTGAAGAGCTGCGGGCAAGGAGTTTTCAGGTTAGGCCGCGGCTTCGGCCTAGTCCGCGAGGCCCTGACGCCGCGGACTAAGCCGAAGTCGCGGCCTCGCCTAAAAGCTCATGCCCGCAGCGCCTCAGGACCGGCGCGGTTTCCAAAGAAAAAAAAATACTCGATACGAATCGTGATACAAGTTTTTTTTAAGAGAATCGAAGATTTTTTTTTTTTTTAAGAAAAGCTCCCAGCCCTACTTCATACCTTACATTCAGAAATCATATGTACTGATCTAGCACTAAACGGTTTTACAGAGTACTGTCATAGAACTGGGTGCAATCATAACTAGAGGTCGACCGATATGGGTTTTTCTCTGGCCGATGCCGATATTTAGAAATCTCGGTGGCCGATGGCCGATATGTAATGCCGATTTTTTTGGGCCGATATATTAGGCCGTTTTTTTTTTTTTCTTTCCTTCATCTCATAAAATTTAACAGTTAGACCCCTTTCACACTGGGGCGTTTTTCAGGCGCTTTTGGGCTAAAAAGAGCGCCTGTAAAGTGCCTGTAAAACGGCTCCCCTGCAGTCTCAGTGCGATATCCCAAGTGCTTTCACACTGAGGCGATGCGCTGGCAGGATGTTAAAAAAAAGTCCTGCAAGCAGCATCTTTGGAGCGGTGTATACCTCTCCTCCAACACTCCTGCCCATTGAAATGAATGTGCACCGCTGCCGAAGCGCCTGCAAAGCGTTTCGGCAGCGGCGCTTCAGGGGCGCATTCAACCCCTTCCTCGGCTGCTAGCTGGGTTATAAGCTCCCCGCTAGCAGCCGAATAGCGCCGCTAAAATGACGGTAAAGCGCAGCTAAAACTAGCAGCGTTTTACCGTCAACGCATGCCCGCTGCAGTGTGAAAGCAACCTAAAGTGATACAGAAATTTTTTTACATTTAGGCCGCTTTCACACATGCGGACCGTATGTCCGTGTTTCATCCATCCGTTTTCGGATGAAATACGAACATACATGCATCCCTATGGGATAGCGGGTGTCAGCGGATGTACATCCGCTAACACCCGATGTCATCCGGCTCCGCTCTCGTCCGATTCTGTAGACGGAAGAAAATCCTATTTTTCTATCCGTCTGCAGAGCGGATCGGATGAACACGGACAGATGGTCCATGTTCCTCCGATCCCCCATAGGGGAGAGCGGAGATCTGACAGGGCGGTCCCTGCACAGTGTGCGGGTCCCGCCCTGTCATCCGCCGGCTTAGCTGGGGAAAACGGAGCGATCCCCGCTGAGCAGCGGATGTTCACGGGGCGGATCAACACGGATCCGTCCCGTGTGAAAGGGCCTTAAACATTTATTAAACAAGACAAACCTCCAATCAGTTCACCTGTATGTAGAATTTAGATAAAAATATATATATATATATAAAAAAAAACTATATCTTAAAAATTAATACACAAAAACAGGTAATCAAAACTTTTGGACGAATAAAAAATGGGCTAACTTTACTGCTTAGTTTTTTTTAAATTTATTAGTGTATTTTTTTTTTTTTTTAATTGCGTTTGAAAGACGGCTGCGCAAATACCGTGTGACATAAAATATTGCAACAAGAGCTATTTTATTCCCTACGGTCTCTGCTAAAAAAAAATATATAATGTTTGGGGGTTCTAAGTGATTTTCTAGCAGAAAATACAGGATTTTTACTTGTAAGCAACAAGTGTCAGAAAAGATTTAGTCTTTAAATGGTTAAACTGAGAACTTCTACACATGGCACTCAGTTCATTCAGAAGTGTAAACATTGTATCAATTCAGGTTCTTTTTATCAGATTTGGCAGGCTGCCCAGAGAGGGGGAGAAGTCGCTTCAGAGAAGACTACAGGCAACTTGTATTGACTTCAGAAGTCATTTACAAGTCGCGCTGAGTTATATCGGCTTTTTTTATCAGCACAATCGACCGATGCCGATTAAGAAAAAAACACCAAATATCGGCCGATATATCGGTCGACCTCTAATCATAACATTAAAAATGAAATGCAAACCAAATAAAGTATGGAATGGAACCAAACCATACAGGACAACAGTGTTTGTGTTTTGTTGAAGAATAGCGATGGACCTTCCTCCACCTCATTTCTCAGGACATTAGAGATGGACCTTTTGCCACCTCATTTCTCAGGACATTAGAGATGGACCTTTTGCCACCTCATTTCTCAGGACATTAGAGAAGGACCTTCCGCCACCTAATTTCTTGGAAACAGGACATTAGAGGTGGAACTTTATCCACCTCATTTTTTAGAAACAGGATGATATTAGAGATGGACCTTCCTCCACCTCATTTCTTGGAAACAGGGCATTAAAGATGGACCTTCCTCTCCCCCATTTGGAAACATGACGACAGAGATAGACATTGCACATGGTATAACACAGTTATGGGCAGCGTACTAGTTTTGGTGGATCTCAAGTATGGAAACTGATCACCAAAGGGCTACACGTAATATTTAGTGTTTGTAATGCTACAGAAAACTGTCATAGGGGATGGATGTTAGACCCATGGGAATCGAAAGAACCCTTAGCTTAAAAAGAGTGTGTGAATAGTTTAGGAATTATATCACTTTTTATATATAGGACCCGTGCTTTTTTTTTTCAGTGGGAATGTGGAGGAATGCAATTCCGGCAGCTCCAGCACTGAATGTATGTAATGGGGATCAATTGTTGCTTGAGAGGGTCTATTGTTGCTGGCGTGAAGTTGTGGCGGGGCTATTGTTGCTGGTTGGCTCTGTTGTCATTAGTGGGGATCTATTGTTCCTGAGGGGGAGGAGCTACTGCTGAGGGAGGGGTCTTTTTTTGGCTGCCAGACGATCTATTGATGCTGACTTTTGAGTGATCTATTGTTTCTGGGAAGGGTCTATAGTTGCTGGGGTGAGATACTGTTGTTGGTTGGGTCTGTTGATGCTGGTGGGCATAGCTCCCAACTGTCCCTGATTTCGATGGACTGTCCCCGATTTGGAGCAATATCCCTCTGTCCCTTCTCATTTGTCCCTCATTTTGATCCGATCTATATAGTTGTGTTTATAAAATGCACTTTTTATTTTCAAAAAGTGTTTCCCAGTGCTAAACTTTTCATCCAAATTCTAAATTGCTGCCTTAGTAAATTTTTAAAAGCTATTCTAAAGGAATAGGAGTGGTAAAAAAAAGTCCTTGTGGATTTAATTAACCTTTTCTTGGTTAATTCTCCTTTAAAGGGGCTGTGTCCTATGCCTACATACGTTTGCAAGTAGGTGTCACTCATTCCCATCTCAAAATGTTGGGAGGTATGCTGGTGGTGGTGGGAAGGGGGGTCAATTGTTGCTGAGAGGGATCTACTGTTGAGGGAGGGGTCGATTGTTCCTGCTTGGATCTATTGTTGCTGGGGTCAGTTGTTGTTGGAAGGGATCTACTGTTGAGGGAGGAGTGGGTTGCTGCTGGAGGATCTATTGTTGCTGGCGGGATCCATTTTGCTGGCTGCAGGGGGTCTATTTTACTGCTTTTCTTGTTATTAACAAATTACAAACAAGTTATTTTGCACCACAAAATTGATGCCTGGTTCTGTATTCTTTAAAAAAGGGCAGTCCTTGGAGGTGGATAGGGAGCAAAGACAAGGGGTGACTCAGACGATGGTGGGGTACCTGCGCCTTTTCTGTCAGAAAAAAGCCCTGTATAGGATACTCCTGTTCAAAAGCAATTCGACTATTGACCAACAAGCTGTTCCATGGCCAGGTCTGGACAGTTCCCCCATTATTTCATCAACAATTAAGCAGGTAAACGTTTTGCAATTGATTCAAAGTATGGAGTTTACATTTGATAAGTTGTTGCTGTGATCTCATAGGAAAGGCCAAATCAAAAATTTGGTAAAAGCTTCATAGGAAGGAATGAACTGGTGAGCTCAACACCACCAAAGGACCTGGACAACCCCAGAAGACAACTGTGCTAAAGGTTGCAAAAAAAAGTTTACTAAAATAGTAAAGCTTTGAAAGTATGGGGAAAAAAACAAACACATTTAGGCACCTACATCTTTTTTTTTGGCCCCAATGAAGAAGGGGGGAGTGCTGAGCCCCCAAAACACATTGGCTGTTGCAAAATAAAATCATCAAAGGACTATACAAGCTGGGGTGGCGCTCCTATACTTTTAAAACATTAGAGGAACAGATGAGGAATATTTTATTGTGAATAAAGTCAGCTTATTATGTCACAGACAAGAGCCAGAAATATCTTGGGATACTCTGCACACCACGTAAGCATTTTTACCAGGCCACACTGGAAGATGGAGAGACAGAGGCAGGTTTTATTATGAAATAAAAATAATATTGTACTTTTTTTAAAGCTGCAAACTAGAAACATTCAACAGTATGTATGGTTTTTTTTTTTTTACAAAGATGCAGTGAGAGAGGGAGAGAAGGCATTTTATGTATTCAAAAAATAATTTATTTTCTAAGACTGAAGACTGAAAAACTTTTCAGCTGAAGCACGCAATTTATGCTTGCGTTGGGTAGGTCCCAATTTTTTCATTTTTAAACCACCAGACCTCCGGAAGGTTTTACCCCCTTTCATGACCAGGAAATTTTTTGCTTTTAACTGGTAATTGTTCTGTCTTACAACGCTGTACCAAATGAAATTTATATCATTTTTTTCACACAAAGTTTTCTTTTGGTGGCATTTGATCACCACTGGATTTTTTGTTTTTTATTATATAAATGAAAAAAAAAAATTAAAAAACAATACAATATTGTTTACTTTCTGTTATAAAACAAATCCAATGATAAAAAAAAAATCTAACTAATAAATTTAGGTTGAAATGTATTCAGCTATGCTTTTTTGGTAAAAAAATAATCCCAATAAGTGTATATTAATTGGTTTGTGTGAAAGTTATAGCATCTACAAATTATGGTATACAGTATATACACTGAAATTTACGCAGCTATGATACTATAATGGTAATAGTTGTGATCAGCAACTTATAGTGGGACTGCGATGGTGTGGCGCTAACAGAACTGGCTGGGAGGGTCGCTATATAACACTAATTCAGTGATCAGATACAATGCCTTGAAAAAGTATTCATACCCCTTAAAATGTTCCACATTTTGTCATGTTACAACCAAAAACATAAATGTATTTTATTGGGATTTTATGTGATAGACCAGTGATGGCAAACCTTGGCACCCCAGATGTTTTGGAACTACATTTCCCATGATGCTCAACTACACTTCAGAGTGCATGAGCATCATGGGAAATGTAGTTCCAAAACATCTGGAGTGCCAAGGTTCGCCATCACTGTGATAGACCAACACAAAGTGGCACATAATTGTGAAGTGGAAGGAAAATGATAAAATGGTTTTCCAACATTCTTTACAAATAAATATGGGAAAAGTGTGGGGGGGCATTTGTATGGCGCCCCCCTGAGTGAATACTTTGTATAACCCCCTTTCTCTGCAATTACAGCTGCAAGTCTTTTTAGGGATGTCTCTATCAGGTTTGCACATCTAGAGAGTGACATTTTTGCTCATTCTTTTCAAAATAACTCAAGCTCTGTCAGATTGGATGTAAAGTCTTGCCACAGATTCTCAATTGGATTTAGGTCTGGACTTTGACTGGGCCATTCTAACACATGAATATGCTTTGGTCTAAACCATTCCATTGTAGCTCTGGCTGTATGTTTAGGGTCGTTGTCCTGCTGGAAAGTGAACCTCCGCCCCAGTCTCAAGTCTTTTGCAGACTCTAACAGGTTTCCTTCTAAGATTGCCTTGTATTTGGCACCATCCATCTTCCCATCAATTCTGACCAGCTTCCCTGTCCCTGCTGAAGAAAAGCACCCCAACAACATGAGGCTACCACCACCATGTTTCACAGTGGGGATGGTGTGTTCAGGGGGATGTGCAGTGTTAGTTTTCCGCCACACATAGGGTTTTGCTTTTAGGCCAAAAAGTAAAATTTTTGGTCAGATCTGACCAGAGCACCTTCTTCCACATGTTTGCTGTGTCCCCCACATGGCTTCTCACAAACTGCAAATGGGACTTCTTATGGCTCTCTTTCAACAATGTCTTTCTTCTTCCATAAAGGGCAGATTTGTGGAGAACACGACTAATAGTTGTCCTGTGGACAGATTCTCCCACCTGAGCTGTGGATCTCTGCAGCTCCTCCAGGAGTTACCATGGACCTCTTGGCTGCTTCTCTGATGAATGCTCTCCTTGCCCGGCCTGTCAGTTTAGGTGGACGGCCATGTCTTGGTAGATTGGCAGTTGCGCCATACACTTTCTGGTTTTTGATGATGGATTAAACAGAGCTCTGTGAGATGTTCAAAGCTTGGGATATTTTTTCTTATAACCTAACCCCGCTTTAAAACTTCTCCACAACTTTATCCCTGACCCGTCTGGTGTGTTCCTTGGCCTTCATGATGCTGTTTGTTCACTAAGATTCTCTAACAAACCTCTGGGGGGCTTCACAGAACAGCTGTATTGATACTGAGATTTTATTACAGACAGGTGGACTCTATTTACGATTAAGGGTCTTCCGAAGGCAATTGGCTCCACTAGATTTTAGTTAGGGGTATCCGAGTAAAGGGGGGCTGAAAACAAATGCACGCCACACCTTTCACATATTCATTTGTAAAAAAAAAAATGTTCCTTCCACTTCACAATTATGTGCCACTTTGTGTCAGTCTATCACAAAAAACACAATAAAATGCATTTACATTTTTGGTTGTAACATTATAAAATATGGAAAATGTCAAGGGGTATGAATACTTTAAGGCACTGTATAATACTGTACACTGTACTAACGACACAGGAAAAGGGTTAACTTTGTGCCTAACAAGTGTACTGTGTGCTGCGGATCTGACTTTTTTTTCTCCCTGCCTTTCAGGGAGGAGAAACAGTCAGATCGCTGATCTGTGTATAGAGCCCTGGGTGTTTGTAAACACAGAAATTATTGGCCTAAACCTGCTCGGGTCAGGAGGGGGCGCACATACGAAAAACACTAGAAGCCAGGCAGCGACGTAAGGGTACGTGACCTAGCCTGGCTGTGCTGCCCGCCTGCAGTACATGTATAAATTCAGCATATCAGATCACAGTCAAAAGCCAGAAATATCTTGGGAAACACTGCACACCATGTAAGCATTTTTACCAGGCCACATTGGAAGATGGAAAAATCTTGCAATAACAAAAACAAATTTGAATGGGACAAATCGGGTTGAGCGCAGTTAGTTAATTTTGTTTACTATATTTTTATATAGCTGTCAAGTAGATTAGACCGGCACATAACCTGAAGGCTTGAAGAACTGAGTCCTCCAAAACTTGGCAATTTCATGACAATGCCATAACTAGAACATGGCTGATGCGTTACATTTTTGCGTAAGTTTTTTCCATTAAAGAAATTTCAACATTTGATCTTGAATGCATCGCATTAGTTCCCCAGCGGATGTTAGCCCCTTGCACATGTGGCAATATACAAAATACAACCGCAGTTTTTTTGAACACTTTAATATATACATATATTTTGTAATTTTCAATAAAAAAAAATAAAGTATTTATCAATAATACAAATGCATAAAAACAACAACATTGCAGTATAGACTTGGGTAAAAGGGACGCCGCAATCCTGACAGCCTAGGTACTTTGCTAAAGCAGAAAGCAGCTTCTCCCAATGCGTTTCACCCCACCCACAGAGCTTAGTCCTCTAGGACTAAGCGCTGTGGGTGGGCGAAATGCGTCAGTGTCATGGCCAGGGAAGAGCCTAGCTTGAGGCCACTTTCTGATTTAGCATAGTACCAGGGCTGTCAGGAGTGCGGCGCCCCTACTACCTAATTTTGTATAGTGGACCCAGATGACCACAGCAGACCGGAACCAGCTTGTGGTGGATCACAGGAGAAAATTCCTCGGCGCTTGGAGCGGTGCTCTATGTTGTTCGAGGATTATAGTATAGACATCAGAAACAAAAAAAAAAAAAATAAGTGCTTCTATGGCTGGCTTGGACTCAATCGTTTGGGCCGCCCTCGCAACCTTTTTACAGGCCCACTTGCAGCAGAAGGCCGACTTACACGGCTATTGTCAGAAGGATGAGGAACAGGAGCATCCCCCACCCTCTGCCGCCCCTGCAATAAAAGAGTGGCCTGGCTCAGTATGTCCACCGCCTGCCTGAGTGCAGCTTGGCTGCTCGTCATTTGCCCCATGATGACACGTTGCTGCTGTATGTGTGTATTGAAGGCCCTTTCCATGACCTTATGGTGGCGCCTTTGCTCTTGGAATTGGGCCTCTCTAAGACGCAGCATTCGTCTATTTGCAAGCAGCTTCCGTCTCTCTATTTCCATCAGCTGCCGCATCTGCTGATGGCGACGTCTCAATCGTTGTCTAGTAGTTGGTGCAACTTTCTTAGGGCGGTGTGAAGGTGCTGCAGGACTTGCTGGCAGAGACCGAGAAGGAGCAGGAGACAGCTGTGTGGGTGATGCTTTACATAGTCCAACAAACGGGTTTTCATCTGAAATTCAAAATGGGTCACACAATATTTACTAACATTCTGAAATCTGAAGTCTAAGTATGAACTTCATTGCATAGTTCTATTGGTTCTGCTTGGACCAATGTAAGCAATGCATGCCTGATATCTGTGGGACCTCCGTGGAAGTGGAGAGTCACTGTAGTAGTTGCTGCAATCTTTGGGTCCTGGGCCAAGCCCCTTCCCTTTGAGATAGTGACCACAGGACGGGGGGAGGGGGTTGCTTGTTCGGCCCTGCTGCCATTCACAGAATGCCTTGTATTTTTTCAATGAATGCAAGGTGTTCTCTGATTGGATAATGTGATGTCACTGCATCACTTTTAGGCAGGTGTTGGCCTGCAGCGTGCCTGCTGACCTGAAGGTGGCATTGTACCACTTCTGCAAGCTGCCAGTAAGCCATTGGGGGCTAATCTGTCCCCTATTATGTGCTTGAGGAGGCTGACCACCCCTATTACATGCTAAATTTGGGAGGCCATCTTGACACAGAAGTGCTTAAATGGCAGTTTCTACCCGCAATGCAGGACTAGGTCAGGGACAGAGCCCCTCTGGTTAGGGGGAAAGGAGTGGTACCTGATAGGGACAGCCTGCCCTTTCTCTACATTACAGGGTATCTCTTCAGTCAGGTTCTTGGGACTGGTCTCTGTCCATCAGCCTTATAAACTGCAAGGACTTTGGAGATCTCAGGGTGACCCAGTAACCTGGATACCTCCTCCAATGGAAGGGCTTCTCGGGCATTCTGTGGTCTGGAAGTTCATAACATATTGCTAGAGTGCCACGTTGAAGTGGGTAAACCACAACATATGCGTAAACTACCTTATGTCTGATCATTCAATATAAAATAATGTTTTAAGTACCAACATGCTTTGACTTGTTCCACTTTTTTGGGTATGTTGGTTAAGACCCACCCACATGCCTCTCTGCCTCAGAGAACTCCTTGTGTTCATTGAAAAACAAACACATGGCGTTTTGTTAATGGTGGCAATGCTGAGTGGGCAACAGGACCTGGAAGATTGCGGTGATCAGTAATAGCGGTCACTGTCACCTTCCACAGGGATTGCTCAGGTATGAGATGCATACTTACATTGGTCCAAGCTGGACCGAGGCAGCTAGGCTCGGGGCTGGACCGAGGCAGCTAGGCTCGGGGCTGGACCGAGGCAGCTAGGCTCGGGGCTGGACCGAGGCAGCTAGGCTCGGGGCTGGACCGAGGCAGCTAGGCTCGGGGCTGGACCGAGGCAGCTAGGCTCGGGGCTGGACCGAGGCAGCTAGGCTCGGGGCTGGACCGAGGCAGCTAGGCTCATGCCTGGACCGAGGCAGCTAGGCTCATGCCTGGACCGAGGCAGCTAGGCTCATGCCTGGACCGAGGCAGCTAGGCTCATGCCTGGACCGAGGCAGCTAGGCTCATGCCTGGACCGAGGCAGCTAGGCTCATGCCTGGACCGAGGCAGCTAGGCTCATGCCTGGACCGAGGCAGCTAGGCTCATGCCTGGACCGAGGCAGCTAGGCTCATGGCCGGACCGAGGCAGCTAGGCTCATGGCCGGACCGAGGCAGCTAGGCTCATGGCCGGACCGAGGCAGCTAGGCTCATGGCCGGACCGAGGCAGCTAGGCTCATGGCCGGACCGAGGCAGCTAGGCTCATGGCCGGACCGAGGCAACTAGGCTCATGCCTGGACTTCAGCTTTAAGCACTTCATAACTTTTTAATGGGTTTTTTATGGGATAAGTTCCTAGCCTAACGTTACACAAGCTTCAAGTCGGTTAATGGCGGTGTCGGTTGTATAGGTATACACAGAGTGGATTTGTACATTACTCCACATACTTGGTCCATCTCCCGTTTCATCTACAGGTTCGAGATCTGATGTCTGGGTATATTCCAGCTCCTCGAAATCCTCCTGGTTGGCATTCCCCTCCTCTGTGTCAGACAGCATAATGTCTGGTAGAGAAAAAAAAAATTTAAATGATTTGGTCAGCTTGACGTTCAAATCCAAGACGATTCTTCATCTGATTACAATTGTCTACTTAGATGACCTGGAAGTCTACATGTTGAAGATATAAACCAGAGAGCAGTTATTTGAAGGATTGCGATAGTCCTAATAGTGGCCCTAAAAACTTCCATATAGGATTGATTTCTCTTAGTCAATCTCTCCTGAAAGGAATAATCCATCTATAGCCCATTTGACTTGCTCGTGCATGTCTTTATGGACCTTGCTTTGTGAACTGGTCCAAATCATATGGTGGAAGGGGGGGGTTATGGTGTGGGGTTATTTTTTTCAGGGGATGGGCTTGGCCCCTTTGTTCCAGTAAAGGGAACTCTTAAGGCATCAGCATGCCAATACATTTTAGACAATTTCATCCTCCCAACTTTGTGGGAACAGTTTGGGGACGGCCCCTTCCTGTTCCAACATGACTGCGCACCAGTGCACAAAGCAAGGTCCATAAAGACATGGATGAGCGAGTTTGGGGTGGAGGGTGTAGCTGAAAATCCCACATATCTAAAATATATGAAATACAACACCTACCAGTTTGGTCAGAAGCCGAGGACCCGTTATCAGATTCACCTGCCCCACCAGCCAAGTCTTCTACAAGAAAAAAAAAATTAATTACGCACATATTGAAACTTTAGTATGAAGCACAATGTTAAAGTGTCTCACCCATAATATCCGTATCGTAATCTCCCCGGATTCCCGTCAGGATGTTGTGCTGCAGGACAATCTCCAAATCCTTTTCAAAATCTGTCAGGCCGGGGTCTGGCGAGGCTCCTCCTCCACTCCGGCTGGAAGCCCTACGACGCTCCCGGTATTTGCGGATGATGCTCCTGTCAAACAACATTGTAGGGTTTTGTAGGGTTAGAATCTTCACAAAATGCATTTAGTGGGTTAGAATTTTAAAAGATGAATTTGGTTTTCGTCATAAATCTCAGAATTTATGATAAATATTTTGTTCATATAGTCAAAGCAGCGCCCTCTGTGTACGGATCTGTGCAACTATACAAAGTGATGCTCTGTGCGCAATGCCTTACCAAAATGACTGTAGGTGCAGATCAGGGATGAGCTGGGAACAAGGCCCAAACCCAGTTCAGCTCCTCCCATGGAAAACTGTCACATGATCACATCCCCACTAGCCCAATCATCTGTGGCCCGGAAATTTCCCTACACTGCAACTGCATGTAAACAAAGTGGCGGCAATGCGCATGACATCAGTGACTTAAAATGGCCATACTTGGTCATCATTGACCTAAAATGGCCATGGGGGTTTAAATCCAGTTCAGCTCCTGCCATGGAAAGCGGTCACATGATCACATCCCCACTGGCCCCATTAGCTGTGGCCAAGGCATTCCCCACACTGCAACTGCACGTAAACAAAGTGGCGGCAATGCTCATGACATCAGTGACTTAATATGGCCATCTTTGGTCATCATCATCAACCTAAAATGGCCATAGGGTCCAAATCCAGTTCAGCTCCTCCCATGGAAAGCGGTCACATGATCACATCCCCACTGACCCAATTACCTGTGGCCACGGCATTCCCCACAATGCAACTGCATGTAAAAAACGTGGTGGCAATGCTCATGACAGGGACTTAATATGGCCACATGGCCATCATCATTGACCTAAAATGGCCAAACCCCGTTCATTTGCACCTGTGGTGAGCTATCACATGATCACATCTGCAATGCTCAATTAGCTGCACATAAACAAAAGTGACATGGATACTGATATCAGAGACATAATATGGCCAGTTCGGCTCCACCCATGAGAAATGCTCATTTGAACTTATCCCCACTGGTCCAGTCAACTGTGGCCAAGGCATTCCCTAAGCTGCAGCTGCATGTAAACAAAGCGGTAGGGATGCTCATGACATCTGTGACTTAATCTGGTCACATGGCCATATTTTGTAAATGTCATTGATTTAGGATAGCCATGGGGTCTGAACCCAGTTTAGCTCCACCTGTGGGAAGCGGTCCCAATGCCCAATTAGCTGCACATAAAGAAAGGGGCATGGATGCTCATGACATCACTGACACAATATGGCCATAACTGGTAAATGTCATTGATCTTATATGGCCATGTGGTCCGAACCCAGTTGGGCTCCACTCATGAGAAGCTATCACATCCTCACTGGCCCAATCAGCTGTGGCCAGGGAATTCCCCTCACTGAAGCTGCATGTAAACAAAGTGGCGGGGATGCTAGTGACCTAATATGACAATCTTGGGTCAATGTTATTGACCCAAGATGGTCGTAGGGTCCGAACCCAGTTCAGCTCCACCTATGGGAAACTGTCACATGATTGCATTCCTACTGGCCCAATCAGCTGTGGACAGGGCATTACCCACACCGCAGCTGCACTTAAAGAGAGCAACGGGGATGCTTGTGAGGTCAGTGACTGATTATAGTTACATGGCTACATTTTTTCAAGGTCATTGACCCAATATGGCCATGGGGTCCAAACCCAATTCAGCTCCACCCGTGGCTAGCTGTCACATGATCGCATCCCCAATGCTCAATTTGCTCCACATAAACAAAAGGGATGGGAATGCTAATGACATCACTGATACTTGGTCAATGTCATTGACCTAATATGGCCATGTGGTCCGAACCCAGTCCAGCTCCACTCATAGGAAGCAGTCACATGATTGCATCCCCACAGACCCAATCAGCCGTGGCCAGGGCATTCCCCACACTGAAGCTGCCAATAAAACAAAGTTGCAGGGATGCTTGTGACATCAGTAACCCAACATGGCCATATGGCGATTGACCAACTATGTCATTTCTGTAAGAAGGCCATGGGGTCTAAACCCAGTTCAGCTTTACCTGTGGAAAACTGTCACGTGATCACATCCCCACTGGCCCAATCAGCTGTGGCCAGGGCACTTCACATACCATAGCTGCACATAAACATAGTGGTGAGGATGCTTGTGAGGTCGGTTACCCAATAGGACCACATGGCCATAATTGGTCCATGTTGCTGATCTAATATGGCCATGTGATCTGAAGCCAGTTCAGCTCGCCTGTGCAAAAAACAGTCACATGTTCACATCCTCACTGGCCCAATCAGCTGTGGCCACGGCATTCCCTACACCACAGCTGCACGTAAACAAAGTGGCGGGGATGTTAATGACGTTGGTGACTTTATATGTCCACATACAGTATTAGGTCAAGGTCTTTGACCTTATATGGCTGGTGGTCCAAACCCAGTTAGGCTCCGGCGTTGGAAACTGTCACATGATCACACCCCCCATAATCCAATTTTCTGCACATAAGCAAAGGGACAGGCATGCTCATGGCATTGTTGGGCTAATATGGCCACACTTTGTTGCTCATTGGCCTAATATGATCATATTAAGTCAATGGATGTCAAAGGCACCCCCACACCTCTGTGTCCATGTAGCTCTGGGGTAGGGAATTCCCCAGCAACAGCTGATTGGGCCTGTGATCATGTGACAGCTTCTGCCAAAGTGGGTTTTGACCAGGTTCAGGCCACAGAGCCATATTAGGTCAATGACCTAACAGCCATCATGGCCATACTAGGTCAATGGCATAAAGGGTCATTTTGGCCATGTCCAAATTAGGTCAATGGCAATATGGTCTTTATGGCCATGCGGCCAAATTAAGTCAATGACATTACGAACAGGCGATCCAGTGACAGCTTCCCACAGGCGTTTACAGGAACCATGCAACATAGCAAAACGTAACCAGAACAACTAGACCCCAAAGAATGCTTGACAACGATCCTAGATAATGTTCAAGATATACAAAGCAAGAAAATTCAATTTTTGGCCTACCTTTTAATGTCATTAATCTTCCGTCTGCAGTGCGTCCAGTCCCTCCGTTGTGGTGCGACAGCGTTCACCGCTTCGGCAATAACAAGCCAAATGTTTTTTTTCTCGGCTGGGTTCAAACGCCGCGCCCTGGTACCGCACAGTTCTGCGTAATAGGGCACAGTGTGAGTCACCAGGACTCGGTTCTCCTGTGCCGTCCAGGTTAAATTCTGCTTCCGGCTATCCCGGCTACTCTTGCCTCTTCGCCGTGTCATCATGGCTGAGGGAGTTGCAGACATACCTATACACAAAGCAAAACCTCCAGCACCTTGTGACATAAATGGGGCATGTTCATATAGCAGTGAATATGACATTTACCCAACACGGAGAACAGGTGAAGCTTCGGATTCAAGCCAAAGTTGCCAAAATCATGGAGTTCAGACGCTTGGATTGGACAGTTATTTTCAGTTTTTCATCAATTATCCCCATTATGGAAGGAAAACAAACCTTAACGCCTGAACCCAGTTTTACAAATTTGGCTTTGCAATTGTAAAATTGTACTTATGGCAACTATTTTAGGGGTCCATTTTTAAGATATTCAATGGACGAATGTCACAAGCATCCTCCCAGTTGTCACGAATTCTGACCGTATTTTGTTCGAAGTGGAACTAAACTCTCAATCAACTTGAACTATTTTTAATCCTTATGCACTAGCATTAGTAAAATAGATATTTTTTACATTTCTTCAGCTGCTGTCTAGTTGCTGGTCTAGGCCAAAATGAGGTATGAAGAAAGGAGAAAGCCCTGAATGCAGCAAGCCATCACAACCCGACACAAGAGTAAAAGCAGCCTCCAGGATGCCCTGGGAGGGAAGGCCCGCCTCCAGGATGCCCTGGGAGGGAAGGCCCGCCTCCACGATGCCACGGGAGGAAGGCCCGCCTCCACGATGCCACGGGAGGAAGGCCCGCCTCCACAATGCCACGGGAGGAAGGCCCGCCTCCACAATGCCACGGGAGGAAGGCCCGCCTCCACAATGCCACGGGAGGAAGGCCCGCCTCCACGATGCCACGGGAGGAAGGCCCGCCTCCACGATGCCACGGGAGGAAGGCCCGCCTCCACGATGCCACATATATGTACGACGCCACTGGAACAAAGTGAAAATCAAACAAAACAATCGTTTTTTTCCCTGATGCGTGTGTTTTAAATTACATTGATTGGTGGACCACCAGTGATGGTGGAAAGTCACGTTTGCATAAGTCAAGATGTTATTCCCCAGGAAAATGGGGAATGGAAAGATCTTTTATTTGCCAAAGAGCAGAAATCAAACAACATTCTATTTATCCAGGTGAACAGGACTTAATAAGATACACACGTGAACACATATGTGAAGCAACTGTACCATTTTGGTTATTTGGCCAAATAACGAGGTTAGCAAAAAATATTAAATGAGGTAGATCAGTCAACAACTTATTCATGACACATTGGAGGTTAAGAACATTGACCTTTACGAATAATCTCGTCCACTGATGGACAACAGCTGTGGTAGTAATGGACAAAAGAGGCAAGAACATTCGCCCACCATATAAAGTCTTCCCATAAAATTATGTCAGTGTTTTTTGGGTGAACGTGTGGTTGAATGTTCTTGAGAAAAGTTCATAAACATTGCATGTAGTGCTTATCAAAAAAAGGACCTATTAGTTTGGGCATGCAAGAACATTTACTGATCAGTTCAAAATACTAGCAACAACTAAGTCCTCCTGCTCTCTAGCTCCCTCATCGCATTCTCTCAAGACCTCCTGCCATCTAGCTCCCTCATCGCGTTCTCCCAAGACCTCCTGCCATCTAGCTCCCTCATCGCGTCCTCCCAAGACCTCCTGCTCTCTAGCTCCCTCATCACGTCCTCCCAAGACCTCCTGCTCTCTAGCTCCCTCATCGCGTTCTCCCAAGACCTCCTGCTCTCTAGCTCCCTCATCGCGTTCTCCCAAGACCTCCTGCTCTCTAGCTCCCTCATCGCGTTCTCCCAAGACCTCCTGCTCTCTAGCTCCCTCATCGCGTTCTCCCAAGACCTTCTGCCATCTAGCTCCCTCATCGCGTTCTCCCAAGACCTCCTGCCATCTAGCTCCCTCATCGCGTTCTCCCAAGACCTCCTGCCATCTAGCTCCCTCATCGCGTCCTCCCAAGACCTCCTGCTCTCTAGCTCCCTCATCGCGTCCTCCCAAGACCTCCTGCTCTCTAGCTCCCTCATCGCGTCCTCCCAAGACCTCCTACTCTCTAGCTCCCTCATCGCGTTCTCCCAAGACCTCTTGCTCTCTAGCTCCCTCATCGCGTTCTCCCAAGACCTCCTGCTCTCTAGCTCCCTCATCGCGTTCTCCCAAGACCTCCTGCTCTCTAGCTCCCTCATCGCGTTCTCCCAAGACCTTCTGCCATCTAGCTCCCTCATCGCGTTCTCCCAAGACCTCCTGCCATCTAGCTCCCTCATCGCGTCCTCCCAAGACCTCCTGCTCTCTAGCTCCCTCATCGCGTCCTCCCAAGACCTCCTGCTCTCTAGCTCCCTCATCGCGTCCTCCCAAGACCTCCTGCTCTCTAGCTCCCTCATCGCGTCCTCCCAAGACCTCCTGCTCTCTAGCTCCCTCATCGCGTCCTCCCAAGACCTCCTGCTCTCTAGCTCCCTCATCGCGTCCTCCCAAGACCTCCTGCTCTCTAGCTCCCTCATCGTGTCCTCCCAAGACCTCCTGCTCTCTAGCTCCCTCATTGCGTCTTCCAAGACCTCCTGCTTTCTAGCACCCTCATCACGTCCTCCCAAGACCTGCTCTCTAGCACCCTCATCACGTCCTCCCAAGACCTGCTCTCTAGCACCCTCATCACGTCCTCCCAAGACCTGCTCTCTAGCACCCTCATCACGTCCTCCCAAGACCTCCTGCTCTCTAGCTTCCTCATCGCGTCCTCCTAAGACCACCTGCTCTCTAGCTCCCTCATCACGTCCTCCCAAGACCTGCTCTCTAGCACCCTCATCACGTCCTTCCAAGACCTCCTGCTCTCTAGCGCCCTCATCACGTCCTCCCATGTTCGCCTCCAGGACTTCTCCAGAGCCTCTCACGTTCTCTGGAACTCATTACCCCAATTCGACCGGCTATCTCCTACTCTGTACATCTTTAGGCGATTTCTGAAAAGTAATCTCTTTAGAGAAGCATGTCATGCTAACTGATAAACTGTCTTTATGTTTTCCTAGTAGGGTTTATATTATTCAGCCTAGTATAGATCCCAGCTCAGCCAGAGAGCGCACGAAGACCCCTAGCTATGTGTGGGTCGACTTAAACAGCCCAATCCAGAATTAGAGTGGCCAGTGAGTTTTTTTTTTTGTTTTTTTTTCCGAGGATGCATACGACTGGACATTTTTCTTGGTGGTTACCATCAGAGTGTCCCCCCTGGCCAACCATCCCCCACCTCTGTAGGAGGAGGGACTGTCTGGGGAAGAGGTACCCATTCCGTAAGAAGGGGTCAGTATTTCTCCTACCCCCCTGTAGTTGTGCAGTGGTCCTCGGGTACCCCCTATGTGTCTCCCTGTCTGTTGTCCTCTGTGTGAGCCTCGGGGCTGGTCAGTCCTGGTTGGGTAAAATGTGTGTATAGGCACATGGCATACAGATACAACTCAAGTGATTATTCCAATTTATTTTGAGCGATTCCGTTTTCCCCAGTGAACACAACTACTTGCAAAAGATAAACAAGCATATGTGATGATCAGCCACTTCATAGGAGTGTAGTTGTTTTATCCTGGTCTATTCTGGAGCAGTTTTTACTTTTCTTTTTTTTTTCCACACATGTTAAAATGCACAATTTATTAGTTAAAACCCCCAAACAAACAAGGTTTTCTGAGACCCCAGAGAATAAAATGGTGGTAGTTGCAATTTTTTTTTATGTCACACAACATTAGCGCACATGGTCAAACACCAAAGTTAATTTTAGGGCAACCAAAACACAATTATTCCGTTTCTTTTTGTTAAATTGATAAAAAAAGATGAAGTTGCGTGAAATAAAATAGATACCAAAACACATCAAGCCTTAAAACTCTGTGAACCTACCTACTAAATAACACTGCTCACATTTCTCTGAATACAGTATTTTTGACACATGAGGGGCCAATACGTTAAATTGTTTTCAAACATAAACCAAGAGCAAATCACCTAAAAATGAATGATACCGAGATTTGATTTTTGCGCCAACAAATGCATACAGTACATTCAAACTAAGATTTGTTTTGCAGGTGATCCAGACATAAAAATGCAAACTTTCGATTTTTTGCTACATTCAAATGCCACCAAGAACATTCAATTTGTACAGCAATAAGGTTCACATAGCTACTGTTACGATCAACCCGATGCCTAGATCAGGAGCTGGCAAGAGTTTCTTCTGCCTTTAGTTCTAGGACGTCCCTGGAGATCCTCCCATGTGCGAGCATCGGGTACGCTCTGTGACCGCTGTGTGCCTTGGACTTAGGAGATAACGGATCGGGTGAAGGGCCAATCACAGCGACTAATTTACCATGTGATTAGCTGTGTCCAATCACATGTAAACAGACTTGACGGTTATTGGCTCTCCTTTCCTCACATAGAGACAGTGGGTGAGGAAAGGAGAACCAATCAGTGAAGGGCACAGTGAGTACATTATTTACACTGATAATCCATGCCCTGATTATTAGTGCAGCCTCATCAGCGCCCATCAGTGCAGCCCCATCAGTGAAGAATTACTTATTTGCAAAATGTTATAGTGGAAACTGAAAAGAATCTGTGCCTTGATCACCATCGCAGCCCCATCAGAGCCCATCAGTGAAGCATCAGCTCCCATCAGTGGAGCGCCATCAGTGGAGCCCCATCAGTGGAGCCCCATCAGCTCCCATCAGTGCAGCCTAATCAGTGCCCATCAGTGCAGCCCAATCAGTGAAGAATTACTTATTTGCAAAATGATATAGTGGAAACTGAAAAGAATCCGTGCCTTGATCATCAGCGTAGCCCCACCAGTGAAGCATCAGCTCCCATCAGTGGAGCGCCATCATTGGGTGCCCATCAGTGGGTGCCCATCAGCACAGCCCCATCAGTGGAGCCTCATCAGTGGAGCCTCATCAGCGCCCATCAGTGCAGCCTCATCAGCGCCCATCAGTGCAGCGCCATCAGCGAAGCTTCATCAGTTCAGTGCCCATCAGTGGAGCCTCATCAGCGGAGCCCCATCAGCGCCCATCAGTGGAGCCCCATCAGTGCAGCCCCATCAGTGAAGAATTCCTTATTTGCTAAATTTTACAATGGAAACAAAATATATTTTTTTTTTTTTTAATTTTCCAAAAGAAAGCTGTCGAAAAAAAAAAAAAAAAAGGGAAGGCTAAAAACCAATTTGTTTGGGTACAGTGTTGCATGACTGAGTAATTGTGAGAGCACTGAAAGCTGAAAAATTGGCCTGGGCAGGAATCCGGTATTGAAGTGGTTAAGGCAAGCAGTACCCACAGGTCTTAGAACACAAAGCTATAGTTCCTGGCCAGATGGCACAGAGACTGAATGAATAAGACAAGGAAGGGTACCTGTACTTGCGAGGATGGTCAGGCAGAAGAGCACGGCTTGGTATCAGAACCTGGTCAAGACAAGACCGTATGCAAGTTTAGTCCAAATTGCCTACTCCAAGGTCAAGTCAGGCAGCATTTCAAAAGAGCAGTCAGGATAAAAAGGCAGGAGTCAGCAACGATGAACCCAATAGACAGCTGCAGGGAAAGCCAATAGATTCCCAATGGAGAATGCCAACAATGAAGGTTATGGGAGAAACACAATGGGTAACCACACCAGAGGACAGAAAGGTATTGTCTACGGCGATCAAGGAAAAGGGACTCTGCAGGGAATCATGAGGAATTAAAGGCACTTCACAAGACCCTTTTTGATTAAGGCATTGGTGCAACCAGAGTCTATGAAGGCCAATAGGTAGTCACGGAATGAACAATTAATTCTTGGGTTTGGGACTGGTAATGGGTTTCTTAAAGAAGCAGATATGGCTTTTTCTAGATTTTGTCATTTTCTGGCTTGTTGGGACATCTGGCAGTAAAGGGACCCTGGCCACCACAGTATAGGCAAAGTCCCTGTCCTTACTTTTACTCTTTAAAAAGGGGCAAAGTTTGTGACTCCTATCTGCATCAGTCCCTCCAGATTCTGAGTGGAGGATCCAGGAACTACCAGCAGACAGGGTGCTGCGAGAACACTGGGAGATTAAGACATCACTTTCTCTGAATGTCCGCAGAAGGTCTTGGGCTCAGTAATGCACCAGGGACCAACCTGAACTGGCTCCTCGAAGCTGGGTCAGGGGCCCACGGACAAAACTCAGCAATACTATTCCACCGTACACACCAGGGCTTCCATAGAGGTATGATTTGTGAGAGTGCCATTGTGGTCAACATAAAGATGGCTAACTGCTTTGACAAAAAAAAAAAAAAACTCAACTGAGATCAGAGCAGGGCTATCTAGAGACAAGCTGGAGGCCCAGAACTGAAGGTCTCCTTGTAACAGAGAAATCGCCACCTGTACCAACTGAGCAGCAGAGCCCGTACAGTAGGGGTGTCAGCCTTATGGTTGTCCTCAAAGGGCCAGTTGCACGTGTAAGACAAGATGTAAATATACGCAGGGCTTTTTTTTTTTCCCTCAGAGAATAGGTGCAGGAACTCAATCGCACCCTTCACCGAACCGCATCAAAATGATGGATGTGGCCAAACTGCACTGTGGGAGGATCTTAAAAGGGGCAATAAATACCAAGAGTGGGTTATGTGCGGAGCTTAGGGGCGCACTAGGTGCAGAGCTCAGGGGCGCCCTATGTACAGTGTGCAGTGTCGAGGAGTGCACTACGTACAGACTGCAGGGTTTAGGGGTTTTCTATGAAGAATCAGTTATTTTTCACAGGCTGTTAACCTCTCACTTCCAACCCCCCCCCCCCCCCCTTCAAGTGCAAGGGCCACATGAAATTGCCTCAAGAGCCAGATTCAGCCCATGGGCCTTGTGTTTGACACATGTGCCATAGAGCATGCCCTGAGCTAAAAGTACAGCTTACAACTGTGGACAAAATTGGAAAGTATATTATTTTCAGCAAGACCCATTACCAAAGATCAGAGGAGAAGGAAAAGAAGGAAAAGAAGAAAAAGAAGGAAAAAAAAGAAGAAGGAAAAAAAAAAAGAAGGGAAAAAAAAAAGAAGGGAAAAAAAAAGAAGGGAAAAAAAAGAAGAAAGAGAAGAAAGAAGAAAAAGAAAAAGAAGAAAAAGAAGAAGAAAGAAGAAGAAAGAAGGAAAAGAAGGGGGAACGGTCTGAGGCCTGAAGACTAGGGATGAGGTTTGGGTTTCCTGCCACCATGGGTTCACTGTGAATCCCCGGGATTAGCAAAGTTCACAAAATCACAAACTTTTAGCTAAAACTTTGCAGCTTTGTTGGCAAAAATAACCATTTATAATGCAGTGCCTAGTCTTTACTCCTGTTAATAGGAAAAGAAGGAAGCCTGCAACTCAATCTTCAGCAGGTGAGGTACAAAGCAGTACAGGGGCTTATGCAGTTTGGCGTGTAATCTTAGCCATGATGCCTATAATTAAGGCTGCATGCCGAAACGCGTAAGACCCGGTACCGTTTTTTACCTCACCTGCTATAATAAAACTCATCAACGGCTGAAGATTGAGTTGCAGGCTTCCTTCTTCAAATATGTTCTGCATGGGTGTTAGGAAGACGCCATAAGCCAGCGCACAACCTGCTCACCACCTCAGGGAATCAGACCAAGTCTCATCACTCTATACACAGTTTGCGCCTATTTAGGTGAGTCACAAGAGCTGATAATTTAAAAGGAGTGAACAATCCAGCCCTCTTTCTATAAAAGCGATGGGCTCACAACAGTCATATTGCCAGTGTGTGATGGAAGTAATTAGGAGCTGAGAACACTGTAGCAAAATAATTTAGGACCATACATTTTTATTTTAAAATTGAATACAGTTTTTAAAATTTGGGAACTTGTACATGCTCAACATGGCAGTGTCCAATTTCCTGTTTTTTTTAACAATAGCTCATTAGTCACAAAAATTGCAAGAATTGAAGAATAAGATTCCCCAACCCTCACTTCAATAGGGCTCAATGCAAAGCTGGTAAGTTCCAAACAAGATTCTGAAAACGGTTTGCAAACAGAACCCACGCACATTTTGACCATCCCTACTGAGGGCCGCCCATTCAGTAGCAAAAGACCACGTGCAGCCCTTGGGTGTCAGTCCGGCACAGACGTATAATGTCTCCAACTCATCAGTTGGAATCACAATGTTATATTGAGTGTACAGTATCTCCACCTCATTTGTTGGGAACATGACGTTATATTGAGGAATGGAGATGGACCTTTCATATGGTGTACAGTATCTCCACCTCATTTGTTGGGAACATGACGTTATATTGAGGAATGGAGATGGACCTTTCATATGGTGTACAGTATCTCCTCCTCATTTGTTGGGAACATGACATTATATTGAGGAATGGAGATGGACCTTTCATATGGTGTACAGTATCTCCTCATTTGTTGGGAACATGACGTTATATTGAGGAATGGAGATGGACCTTTCATATGGTGTACAGTATCTCCTCCTCATTTGTTGGGAACATAACATCATTTTAAGGAATGGAGATGGCCAGATTGGTTTTCTGCCTTCATCTGGATGAATTGACTCTTTGCAATCTTTTTAGTTTTTAAATGGACATATATAATATTTCAACCAGTGTAACTATTTAAAAATGTATACTTTATACTCGTAGAAGTAAAGCAAAACAAAAAAAAACAATTTCTGCATTCAGTGTTTATGACTTACTTGTGTCCATATGTAGAGAAGATTCCTCCTGTTTACTTTCCAGAATCGTCTCCCCCTCCACCATAGACTGCCGATCTCCACTCACCAACCTCTCTTCTTCTTCCTCTTTATGCTCAACTTTGATGTCTTTCCGTTCTTCATTCTAAAGTCAAGAAATGATAAAATATAACACCTGGAAACACTACTGCGTAGAAGAATGTCCTCTCGTAGAATTATTTTTGAGTTCTTTTTGGCCAGTCCCATCTACCTGATCATTCTCTGTACAGTGGAGACCTTCCTGTGTAGAATTCCTGGAATCCAGAGGACAACCCTCCTCCATAGACTGCTGATCTCCACTAACAAAAGCATCTTCTTTTTCCACTTTAATCTTGGCTTTGATGTCTTTTGGTTCTTCACCCTAAACCCCAAAAGATGATAGAATACATTTATAAAATAAATAAATAAAAAAAACACACAACAAGGAGGTTACATAATAGAATATCATTATTAGGAGTATATGTTCAGTCCAACCTACCTGATGATGGTGAGGGATGGTGTGACCTTCCTGTGTGGAATCCCGGGAATACAGAGGACAGGGACATCTCTCTGGTGGGTTCCCATTACTGGATCCATCTGTAGGAAACACACACACTGACTGAATACATTGTTTCTATGTGTTTATCAGATGATGGGGGATCTAGGTGGAGCCTCCGTACTGCTCTCTCCTTTACAATAAAGTCTCCTCTTACCCGGTGATGTGAGGGGCGGCTGATCCTCCATCATGACCTACAATACGACACTGTGATAGGTGATGTCCCGTGAAGATAGATGTTGTTTGCGAATGGATCACCAGAAATTTTCTTCACTACTGTATAATCCTGTGTAAAAAGTGAAAGTAACAAATATCACTACAGACTTCCCAGAAGCCTCCTCACCTCTCCAGTCAGGTTTGTGCTTTTATTTCAGAGATGAGTGATGTCATGTGGCCCTCCCCGAATCCTCCTCACCCCCTCCAGACCTATACAGGACTCCCTTAAGAATTATCTGGACTGTACTGGGATGAAGAATGTCTGCACAAAGTTCCTCCATAGTTCTGACATTTCAGAAAGCTTCTTCTACTATATAATAAGACCTTGTAGAAAGAAAACCTGGGACTCTCTTTAAAGCACAACACTAATCAAACTTTTTTTTTTTGGTATGGATGGACTAGAGAAGAGTTGGAAGTTCTCAAGGAAATGATAACTAAAAGTTTAGGACCCTAAAAGGTTCATCCTCGTCTTTCTTTGCCTGCTACCTCTGCTGGAACCAAAATTCCTGGGTGCTTGGACCCTACCTTCTGTGGATTCTCCTGTCCTCAGATTCAAAAAAAAAAAAAAAAAAGAAAAAAAAGGACATTGTCCCACCTTAGCGAAGAATGCCTTTACATTTAGGGACTTCACCGATGCTCAGTTACAGTCTTTGTTTAAGTCCTGATTAGAGCCATCTGGAATAAACTCTTCACACTCTTCGGGATCATTTATACTTGCTTCGACTTCAACACACATTAAAGCGCCTACCACTTCAACATGCTTTGTTGATGTGTTTTTGATGCTTCTGTGAAGCTTGGCAAATACCCTGTGTGTGTGTTTATTTTCTATTTGTTTTAAAGGGTCCCAGTAGATCCACAGCTCATTAGTACCCTCATTCGGGAGATCCCTAGCAAAGTAGTACACCTAACTCTGCTGATGCCCCACTCAGTAGGAGCCCCCAGCTCCGCCGATCCCCCCCCCCGCTCAGTAGGAGCCCCCAGCTCCGCTGATCCCTCCCCCCTCAGTAGGAGCCCCCAGCTCCGCTGATCCCTCCCCCCTCAGTAGGAGCCCCCAGCTCCGCTGATCCCTCCCCCCTCAGTAGGAGCCCCCAGCTCCGCTGATCCCTCCCCCCTCAGTAGGAGCCCCCAGCTCCGCTGATCCCTCCCCCCTCAGTAGGAGCCCCCAGCTCCGCTGATCCCTCCCCCCTCAGTAGGAGCCCCCAGCTCCGCTGATCCCTCCCCCCTCAGTAGGAGCCCCCAGCTCCGCTGATCCCTCCCCCCTCAGTAGGAGCCCCCAGCTCCGCTGATCCCTCCCCCCTCAGTAGGAGCCCCCGGCTCCGCTGATCCCCCCCTCAGTAGGAGCCCCAGGCTCCGCTGATCCCCCCCTCAGTAGGAGCCCCCAGCTCCGCTGATCCCCCCCCCTCAGTAGGAGCCCCCAGCTCCGCTGATCCCCCCCCCTCAGTAGGAGCCCCCAGCTCCGCTGATCCCCCCCCCTCAGTAGGAGCCCCCAGCTCCGCTGATCCCCCCCTCAGTAGGAGCCCCCAGCTCCGCTGATCCCCCCCCCCCAGTAGGAGCCCCCAGCTCCGCTGATCCCCCCCCCCCAGTAGGAGCCCCCAGCTCCGCTGATCCCCCCCCCCCAGTAGGAGCCCCCAGCTCCGCTGATCCCCCCCCCCCCAGTAGGAGCCCCCAGCTCCGCTGATCCCCCCCCCTCAGTAGGAGCCCCCAGCTCCGCTGATCCCCCCGCTCAGTAGGAGCCCCCAGCTCCACTGATCCCCTCCGCTCAGTAGGAGCCCCCAGCTCCGCTGATCCCCCCTGCTCGGTAGGAGCCCCCAGCTCCGCTGATCCCCCCCACTCGGTAGGAGCCCCCAGCTCTGCTGATCCCCCCCGCTCGGTAGGAGCCCCCAGCTCCACTGATCCCCCCCGCTCAGTAGGAGCTCCAAGCTCCGCTGATCCCCCCGCTCAGTAGGAGCCCCCAGCTTCGTTGATCCCCCCGCTCAGTAGGAGCCCCCAGCTTCGTTGATCCCCCGGCTCAGTAGGAGCCCCAAGCTCCGTTGATCCCCCCCACTCAGTAGGAGCCCCAAGCTCCATTAATCCCCCCCGCTCAGCAGGAGCCCCAAGCTCCCCTGATCCCCCGCTCAGTAGGAACCCCAACCAAACTCTGTTGATCCCCCCCCCCGCTCAGTAGGAACCCCAAGCTCCGTTGATCCCCCCCCGCTCAGTAGGAGCCCCAAGCTCCGTTAATCCCCCCCCTCAGCAGGAGCCCCAAGCTCCCCTGATTTTCTGATCGTCCTCTCTCTCTCTGGTCCCTGCTCACCTCCCACTATATTGCTCCCTCGCTGCGCACCACATGTGACATTGCCAGTCCTGCTTTGGTCCCCCAGCTCTGCTGATCCTCTGGCACTCAGTCCTCTCTCGCCGGTCCCCTTCTGCTACAGAGTTCTCATGCTGCACAACCCGTGTGCCATCTGTTAGTTGCTCCACTCCAGTCCGGTCCCCTCTAAACTTCCTGCTGCTCCATGCTGCACACCAGATGTGATGTCTGCACCAGACACTCCCAGAATGTATATTTATGAACCGGAAGTGACTGCTGACGACATCTTTCTGCGTTTGCTTTTTGGTTTCCCAGTGCATCCTGGGATATCTCATACCTGCAATACCTCCAAAACAAAGCAAAGCTAAAGTTGAATAAAAGTAGAGGTCGACCGATATGGGTTTTTCTGTGGTCGATGCCGATATTTGGAAATCGGGGCGGCCGATATATGCTGACGATTTTTGCGGCCGATATTTTAGGCCAATTTTTTTTCTTTTTTCCTTCATCTCAGAAAGTCTAGGGGGTGCAGCCTATCAGTGCCAACCAGTGCAGTCTATCAGTGTCAATCAGTGCCACCTCATTAGTGCTCACCAGTTCAGCCTGCCAGTGTCCATTAGTGCCCACCAGTGCAGTCCATCAGTGCAGCCCACCAGTGCCACCTCATTAGTGCCCACCAGTGCAGCCTATCAGTGTCCATCAGTGCCACCTCATTGGTGTCCATCAGTGCCCACCCGTGCAGCCCAGTGCATCTCATGAGTGCCCATCAGTGCCACCTTATCAGTGCCAACCAGTGCAGCCCATCAGTGCCAACCAGTGCAGCCCATCAGTGCCAACCAGTGCAGCCCATCAGTGCCCATCAGTCCCACCTCATCAGTGCCCACCAGTGCATCACATTAGTGCCCACCAGTGCATCACATCAGTGCATCACATCAGTGCCCACCAGTGCATCACATCAGTGTAGCCCATCAGTCCCACCTCATCAGTGTCCACCAGTACAGCCTAATGTAAAATTGCCACCTCAGAAGTGCCCACCAGCGGAGTGCTCCCAGCTCCGTTCTGTCCCCTCGCTGTGATAGCAGCCGTTTAGACTAGACGGCAGGCGGGCGGGGGATTTCCACCCAGCACGCCCCTCGCCTCAGATCCCTCACAATCGACCTTTTTCCCATAATAAATCGGCCGATTTCTTTAAAAAAGCCGAAATATCGGCCGATATGTCGGTCGACCTCTAAGTAAAAGCCCCTCAAAAGCTGTAGGTGCTGCTAGTGAGGGTTGTCATAGACTTCTATGGAGGCTTTGGTGACACTTTAGGCACCAAGAAAATGACACGGGGGATAATTTTTGAAGCAACGCAAACGCAAAATGTGAACAGGACTGTAAGGTCACCATTTAGTGATAGGAGCTTTGATTGGCATTCAGAGTGCTTTAAAAAAAAAAAACGCGTTCCATGCCACATTTTAAGGGCCCCATTTGTTGTTGACTTTATTTTGTGAGACCGTGTCTGATTGGATCCCATCCTTTAAGAGAGATTATTCTAACTCCGTTCATGTTCCTCAAGTTTTACAGCTGATTAAGTGAATGCACTTCAGTTCCAATGGCCCCTTTTACGGCCTTCAAGTTTTTTCTTGCATGTGCTTGGGATGTAGGTGACTAAAACCAAGTTGTATTACCTTTTAGGGAAGGCATCTCCTTTAATGGGGTGAGGAGGGTTATGTTGCATGCCCAAAGCACTGGACTACTATTCATAGCAGGAGATCTTAAAAAGGATTTAGACCAGGGGTCTCAAACTGGTGGCCCTCCAGCTTTTGCGAAACTAGTCCCATGAGGCATTGCAAGGCTGACAGTTACAAGCACGACTCCCAAAGACAGAGGCATGATGGGACTTGTAGTTTCGCAACAGCTGGAGGGCCACCAGTTTGAGACCCTCGATTTAGAAGGATCTTGGTCTACAACTGGTAAGCTGTCCAGAGGTTTGCATGGGACCTGTTTACTAGATAAGGAACCCCCCCCTCTTCTCTATCTCGGTTTGATTCCTATATATTTTCAGACTGTGTCAGCTATTGGCGAGTTAAAAGGTTGTCTTCTCATCCATTCTCTTGGAGGTTCCTGTAAGTCCATTGTGTTATTGTTTATCTTCACTTAGTATTCCCCTTTATATAGGTATGTGGATCCCTCCACTCCTTTAAAAAAGGGACTTGGTACTCCACCCATCTTTTTTTTCTCATTGAAGGTTTTCTTCCCTCTCTCCTTTTTTATTGTTGATGTCTACCGCCCCTTCAGATGGGTCTATAAACCAGAGGCTCTGGATGTACAGTCAGATAAATGGTTCTATATTTAGGATGTATCCAGTCTATAAACCAGAGGCTCTGGATGTACAGTCAGATAAATGGTTCTATATTTAGGATGTATCCAGTCTATAAACCAGAGGCTCTGGATGGACAGTCAGATAAATGGTTCTATATTTAGGATGTATCCAGTCTATAAACCAGAGGCTCTGGATGGACAGTTGGATAAATGGCTCTATATTTAGGATGTATCCGGTCTATAAACCAGAGGCTCTGGATGGACAGTTGGATAAATGGTTCTATATTTAGGATGTATCCGGTCTATAAACCAGAGGCTCTGGATGGACAGTTAGATAAATGGTTCTATATTTAGGATGTATCTGGTCTATAAACCAGAGGCTCTGGATGGACAGTTGGATAAATGGTTCTATATTTAACCGCTTCAGCCCCGGAAAAGATTTTACCCCCTTCCTGACAAGAGCACTTTTTGCGATTCGGCACTGCATCGCTTTAACTGACAATTAGGCAGTCGTGCAACGTTGCACCCAAACAAAACCGACATCTTTTCCCCCCCCACAAATAGAGCTTTCTTTTGGTGGTATTTGATCACCTCTGCGGCTTTTATTTTTTGCGCTATAAACAAAAAAAGAGCGACAATTTTGAAAAAAAAGACGCATTATTTTTAACTTTTTTGCTATAATAATTATCCGCCAAAAATATATAAAAAAAACAACAAATTTTTTCCTCAGTTTAGGCCGATATGTATTCTTTTACATATTTTTGGAAAAAAAAAAAATTTGCAATAAGCGTATATTGATTGGTTTGCGCAAAAGTTATAGCGTCTACAAAATAGGTGATAGATTTATAACATTTTTATTATTAAATTTTTTTTTTTTTTAATAGTAATGGCGGTGATCTGCGATTTTTATCGGGACTGCGACATTATGGTGGATACGTCAGACAATTTTGACACATTTTTGGGACTATTGGCATTTATACAGCGATCAGTGCTATAAAAATGCACCGATTACTGTAAAAATGTCACTGGCAGGGAAGGGGTTAACACTAGGGGGGCGATCAAGGGGTTAATGTGTCCCCTAATGTGTGTTCTAACTGAAGGGGGGAGGGGACTGTGTAGGGGAAGAGATAGATCGCTGTTCATACTCTGTATGAACAGATGATCTGTCACTTCCCCCCCTCAGAGAACTGGAAATTGTGCGTTTACACAAACAGATCCTGGTTCTCGGTGTGCCCCGAGCGATTGCGGGAGCCCGGCGGTGATCGCAACTGCCGGGCACTCGCCTCGGCTCCGTGGGCGAGCGCGCCCCTAGTGGACAAGGGCGTAAGCGACGCAGCATGAATGCGATTCCCGCAGCTGAGCCATGTTGCCGCAGTACAACTGCGGCGGCGGCTGGTCAGCAAGCGGTTAAGATGCATTTGGCCTATAAACCAGAGGCTCTGGGTGGATAGTTGGATAAATGGCTCTATATTTAGGATGTATCCGGTCTACAAACCAGAGGCTCTGGATGGACAGTTGGATAAATGGTTCTATATTTAGGATGTATCCGGTCTATAAACCAGAGGCTCTGGATGGACAGTTGGATAAATGGTTCTATATTTAGGATGTATCTGGTCTATAAACCAGAGGCTCTGGATGGACAGTTGGATAAATGGTTCTATATTTAGGATGTATCTGGTCTATAAACCAGAGGCTCTGGATGGACAGTTGGATAAATGGCTCTATATTTAGGATGTATCCGGTCTATAAACCAGAGGCTCTGGATGGACAGTTGGATAAATGGTTCTATATTTAGGATGTATTCGGTCTATAAACCAGAGGCTCTGGATGGACAGTTGGATAAACGGTTCTATATTTAGGATGTGTATATAAGCACATATTAATTATCTGCACATATGGGCAAAACGGTGGCTCAGTAGTTGGCACTATCTGCATGGAGTTTGCATGTTCTCCCTCTGGGTTTCCTCCGGTTGCTCTGGTTTCCTCCCACACTTCAAGGACATGCTAGTAGATTGGCTCCTGTCTACAATTTCCCCAGGGATGATGTCTTACTGAGCGAGCCCTGCACAAGTTTTTGTCACCATATAAATACCTGTAATTAACAATAATATTACAGTATATCTCTCCGTAGATGTGTAGCTGCACCTGCTGGACATAAAAGCCACCACAGCAAAATGGAGGACAAAAAAGGACATGATGGTTGTTATTGAGAGTATATATAAAATATTAATAACAAAGTAATCACCTTATTACTTCTTCTGTTGCCAGTTCCAGCAATGTCTCCAACTGTTTGCTCACCCGGAACTTCCTGTCTGCAGCTTACATCACTTCCTTTTTCTACTCAAGATCACTTCCTGTCTGTGTCTTTTCACTTCCTGTCTGTAGCTTACATCACTTCCTGTCTGTAGCTTACATCACTTCCTGTCTGTAGCTTACATCACTTCCTGTCTGGGCCTCCTATTGCTTCCTGTGTGTGCGTTCCACCAATAATAAGTGAGGTCACCGCCTCGTGGTGAATATAAAGTCTGCGGCCCGCGTCGCATTTCAGTGTTTTGAAATACCGTTTCTTGTTTCGATCTTCCAGGGGGGGGTTTTTTTGGCCCGTACACGATAAGAAAATCGGAACTAAAATTTAGTTCGACAAACGATTTTGAGGATCGTTAGTATGGTGCTTGTGACAGCCAATTACGAATTTTCGGATGACGAACACTGAATGTGCAGGCTATAAAATTTTTTATACAATTCTTACATAATTTTTATATGAGCACAACGTCTGATTTTCGTTTAACCACTTCCATACCCGCCCTATTCTGGCACTCCTCTTCTACATGTAAAAATCATCATTTTTTTGCTAGAAAATTACTCAGAACCCCCCAAACATTATATATGTTTTTTTTAGCAAAGACTCTTGGGGAATAAAATGGCGGTCATTGCAACTTTTTACGTCACAAGGTATTTTACGTCACACGGTATTTTATATCACACGGTATTTTTGGAAAAAAACAAACAGTTTCGTGAATTAACAAAACAGTAATGTTAGCCCAATTTTTTTTTGTATAATGTGAAAGATAGAGTTACACCGAGTAAATAGATACCTAACATGTCACGCTTTAAAATTGCACCCGCTCGTGGAATGGTGCTAAATTTTGATACTTAAAAATCTCCATAGGCGACGCTTTAAATTTTTTTACAGGTTACCGGTTGTGAGTTACAGAGGAGGTCCAGTGCTAGAATTGTTGCCCTCGCTCCAACGCACGCGGTGACACCTCACATGTGTGATTTGAACGCCGTTTACATAGGTGGGTGTGACTTACGCATGCTGTGCGCGAGTTCACCAGGACGGGGGGTGCTTTACTTTTGCTTTTTTTTTTTTTATTGTTAATTTTACTTTTATTTTTTTATTTTTACACTTTCTCTTTTACATTTTTTTTTTTGATCACTTTTATTCCTATTACAAGGAATGTAAACATCCCTTGTAATAGGAATGGTGCATGGCAGGTCCTCTTTATGGAGAGATGCGGGGTCAATAAGATCTCTCCTCCAGATCTCTTCTTCAGGCTGGAAAGACTGAGATAAAAAAAATAAATAAACCTTTCCAGCCGCGCCCCCGGCATTGTTTACTTCCGCCGGCCCGGACGTGACGTCATAACGTAGCGCCCGGGCCTCCGAGGGTCATAGAGATGACTGGGGACCATCGGGTCACCAGAAAACTCTATGCTCAACTTCCGGCGGCGACCGATTACTTCTCCGGCTCGCCGATCGCAGGGGCGAGCCGGGAGAAGCACCGAAGGGCGGCGGCAGGGGGGGTTGTCCCCTCCCGCTGCCTGTAAGAATGATCAGGCAGCTGAACTGCCACTATGTGTAACAAAGTAGGGAATGGCGCTGTGCAAAAGGGGGTATATTGGTATATTTTGTGTCTAATAATAGTAGTAGGTGCACCAATGTGACATGCTGCAAGGAACACCAGTAAGTAGTACCCTCAAAGTGCAGTGCTATTAATGATAATAAAGTGCTAAACAGTAGATAATCAATCAGTAAGTAAATAAATATAAAAATATACAACTATAATCTCATGTGCGAATATTAATAGGTTAACCACTAGTATTGTGAAGAAAGTGTCAAGTGCAGTGTTCCATCTACCCGCTGGGTGATAGAAATTGAGATGCAAATATTAAAAAATAAAATAAAATAAAAAGTGTCCACAATCCTCTATGGTGTATAAAGTAAAGGGTATCCACAGTCCTCTATAATGAAGTGCTAAAAAACAATATAAAAAACAATATAAAAAATGAATACGTGACAAAATACACAATAAATGTGTAAATATTAAGACCCAAAATAATAAATGGTTGATGTATATATATAAAGGTAAGTCTCTAATATCCTGATGTATATAAAGGTAAGTCTCTAATTTCCTGATGGTGAACCAATATAACTCATATGAAGGTGGCAAAAGAAGTTCATATCATGTCTTCCACAGGATTTCCTCCAAATATTTAAAACAAACACACTCCCCCCGATGTGATTCCACTCACCGGAACGCTGTACCCCTGCAGGGGTATAGGCATAGGAAGTGTGTACGCCAGATCCCGATCCAATCTAGATGTCGGTCTGATCCCCGTATGTCGGTATCCTCTCAATCCGGATCAGCCACTCATGGAGGGGATGGGGGAAGATGACAATCCCCTGTAATAGTCCTATTCCCGGTCGGACATCCACTCCAGAGTATTATATGAAAAAGAGGAGGTGCTCCACATAGCGTAACTCCATAAAATAATATTTATTTAAAAAATCCAAAAATAGCACATTTAAATCCAAGGAATTGAAACCAATCACTTATTAAAAAGGAGAGGGAGCCTACAAGCTCTCTAGCTCCCCTAGCCGTTCCGGGACGCAGCGTAGTATACAGCTACCGCTTGCGTTCCACCGGTCCGCTATCGAAAACCACAGTGACAGGAAGTGACGTTGTGCGTGCCAAGATAGTCCCGCCTTACGCGTTTCGTCACACGGACGTCATCGGAGGCGCTGCCATCTTGGTCCTCTCAACGTCTTATATCTGGGTGCAGTACATGCCGCGGCCAATCCCGTACTAGATGCTAAATGACAGGCATCTTATAAATCCAATCAAAAAATTCGCTCAATTATGGAAACGAAAGCCAAAGACCCAATATCATTAGACCAAAGAAATTACTAGATAGAGTCTCCTTGAGCGCCATCTGGTGGAAGTTTTATTGTACTTGTAATTCGTATGGAATAACGGCCGTGGGGATTTGTAATTTGCAAACCAGATACTATCTGGTAAAGATAACATAACAATCGAATAGCTAAAACCAGAAATCAACAAAGAAGAAGTGTAACATATAATTACCTCAAGAGGTATTCAGGCAGAAGGAGAGTTTAAAAAAGAGTTTTATGTATATATATCTACAAATATACACATAAAAAATTCTTAAAAATGTATATATATATAAAATATTGTGCACATAAAAAAGGAACGATGTATTAAAAATCTTTTTTAAAAAAGATGTACGAAGAGGAGTACATTGTATAAATAGTGCTGGTATGAACCAGAATCAGAAGAGAATATGTTGGTATGTCAATGGGTATATTAATTTGTGAACCAAAGTATCTCGATTTATCAATAAATATCTGAGAGTATACTGGAAGTAGTGTTGAAGTATCTCTATATCATCTAAAAATATTATTTAAAAATATTGAAATCTTCGGGAGTCAGGGGATAAGATAGGGGCACGTATATATTCCACCTATTTAATTAAGAAGCAATTCAGAACCGATCGTGGAAATCTACAGTGTTTTTAAAAATTAGATAAAAAACAGTTCAGATCAATGTCCACATTTAACCCTCTAGGAACAAGGCTCCCTAAGCGGTATATCCACTTAGTTTCATTCTGGGACACTTTTATTCTTTTATTACCGCCTCTCCAGTGATCTTTGATCAGATCTATGCCATAAAAAATTAACCCTGTGGGATTTCTATTGTGGACCTCGTCAAAGTGCCTAGAGAGGTTGTGCTTTGGGAAGCCTTTTTTAATGTTGTTAATATGCTCTCTAATCCTAACGCGGAGAGGCCTAGTGGTTCTTCCCACGTACTGAAGCCGACAGGGGCATTCTATCACATACGTGACGTGAGTACTTTCACAGGTGATCAATTCTCTGATTTGATACTCTTTCCCTGTTCTTGACTTAAAGAGCAATTTTTTCTTTGGTTGTCTCTTACTTACACGACAGGGTAGACACTTTTGGCATCTGAAAAAACCTTTTAATTCGGGGAATAACTTAACCGGCTTAGGCGGGTCGATCACGTTATGTACCAACTGGTTCCTCAGACTGGGGGCCTTCTTGTAAATAAATCTTGGTTTTTTGGGGAGTATCTTCACCAAAGTTCTGTCTGATTTTAAAATAGGCCAATATTTCCTAAAGATATGTTCAATTGACCGATATTGATTGTTAAAACCAGTGATAAAAGCCATATCCATCTTACAGTGGTTATCGGTTTTCTCTTTCTTTCTCAGTAGGAGATCACGATCTAGGCTCCCTATTTCCATCTTATGTCTCATTAGGGGTTCTTTGTGGTATCCTTTATCAATGAATTTTTTAATCAGGGTGTCGGCTTGGCTGTAATAATCGTCTATCCTATAGCAATTTCTTCGCAACCTCATTAGTTGGCCTTTCGGAATGTTCTGCTTCCACTTCGGATGATGGCAACTAGATGTTGGAATGTAGCCATTACGATCCGTAGCCTTGAAAAAAGTTCTTGTGTGTAATTCGTTATTCTCTTTGAAAATCTGTACATCTAGGTAATCAATTGCTTGAGGGTCGCATGTCCCACTGAAAGTGATGCCATATTTATTTTGATTCATTGCTCCTAGGAAATTGTAAAATGACTCTGCCGTGCCCCTCCACACTATAATCACGTCATCTATATAACGACGGTAAAATTCAATCTCCGAGCGTGGACTTTTATATATATTTTCTTCTTCCCACATATCCATGAATAAATTAGCCACGCTTGGGGCATATCTGGCTCCCATGGCGACACCCTTAGTTTGCACATAATAGTCCTTCTGATACCAAAAATAATTGCTTTCCATTGCTAATTTTAAAGCTTCTAAAATAAAATTAATCTGTTCTTGTTTAAGATTAGCGTTTTTATAAAGTGCTTTCTCTACTCCTTTTAGGCCATGTTTTTGGATAATGCTGGTATATAAGGAGTTCACATCTATCGTCGCAAGAAGACAATCTTCAACCCCAGTTATACTTTTAATTTCGTTAATCAATTGCGTACTGTCCTTTAGATACGATCTACCTTTGGTTACTATTGGTTTTAGAAAGCAATCGATATATTCTCCCAGTCTAGAGAACAGGGAATTGATCCCACTTATAATCGGTCGTCCTGGGGGTTTCTCCAATCGTTTATGTACTTTGGGTAAGTAATATATAACTGGTGTTTTGGTGGACTCGCAAATCAAGTATTTAGCTTCCTTTTTATTTAAAATTCCTCTGTCCTTCCCTTTTTTGACAAGTGCTTTCAGTTTCTTGTTGTAAAGTTGTTTTGGGTTTCCCTTCAGTTTCTTATAGGTATTTTCTACTCTAAGGAGGTTCTTCATTTCTTCCTCATAGTCCTCTTTCCTTAGTATAACCAGCCCACCCCCTTTATCTGCAGGGCGTATAACTACTTCTTTTCTTTTTCCAATTTCTTTAATGGCTTTCCATACATTCCTATTGTTGGAACCCTTGATTTCGAGTTTCGCAAGGTCACTCTCCACCATCTTCTTAAAGGCGTTCATACACTGGTCGCCCGGAACCTTCGGATTAAAAACAGAATTGTTTCTAAGACTGGTGTGTGTAAAGCCAGATGGTTCTTCTGCTGGTTTCTCATCTTTATTTAAGGCATAGTGTTTCTTTATTCTTAATTTGCGTATAAATTTCTGTAGATCAACAAAAACCTCAAACTTATCAATATTCTTATCTGGTGCAAATTTTAATCCTAAATCTAAAACTCTCAGTTCTTCATCAGTAAAAACAGCATCACTCAAGTTAAAAATTCCTTCTTCTAATATTCTCTTCTCCTTTTTCCTCTTCTTTCCTCCTCGTTTTCCTCTTGCCTGTAACCTCTTTCTGTATCTCTTAGGGTTTGGTCTGGCCCTCTGCCAGGATTCCTGTTCGATCCATTCCTCATCTGCTGTGAGTGTCCGTAGGTGCCGAAATTCCTCTGCTGTGGATGTCCGTAGGTTCCTATATCCCTCTGTTCTCTGTACACGGGTGGACCCCAGTGCCTCTGGAAGTCTCTGTTGATATCTGGTTGGTCTTTCCAACCCTGTCTCCTGTATGGAGGTCGTGCTTTCCATCTTCCAGGTGGGCCACCCCTGTGAAAATCCCTATTGTCCCTAGATAAACCTCTAGGATAGGGGTTAATATAGGTGCCCTGGTGTCCCCTTTCCCTTAGGGGTGAGTACCTATTTCGAGTGGGGATACTATATCTTGGAGTGGCTGGGGATCTTCCATATCCAGGTTCTGGGGGATGTTCTTCCCTCCCCCTCATCCAGAGACCATTGGTTCGGTAATTAGGTGTCCCTGACGCCTCAATGCGTCTGGTAGTGGGGGTATGTTCAAACCTGGCTTGTCTTGTATTGTCTGGTATATCTTCCTCTTCTCCTGGAATTTCGTCCATAGAGTTACTGTCTTCTTCATTACTCATCTCATCTACTTCTTCTTGCCACTTGTAGACCCTTTTATTGGCATAATCCAGAACGTCTCTCTTAAATTTTTTCTGTTTCTTGGTTTGAATTTCCGTATCGTATTTCTTTATAATCTCTTGTAGTTCTTTGTCCTTGTCTTTATATTCTTGTTGTCCAGTAAAGGGGTGTAATAGATTCTTGATCTCAATAATTCTTTCCTCTACTTTTCTTAATTTAAAATGTCTCCTTGCTATTATTTTTTGTAAAAGCTCATTCTCACAACCTGAGAAAAAAGAGTACCATTCCTCATTTAAGGAGGCGTCATCAATACTATCATTTGGGCTCAAATCCCACCTTAATCTCCTAGGTGTCATTTTCTCTTTCACATACATCTCCAGGGAAACAATGTCCCACCACACCCTTAGTTGTTTTTCCAGGGTGTGTCGCAGCTGTTTCAACAACCCATTCATATCTTGACTGTTATTAACCTGCTCTTGGTTAAAAACCCCTCTTACATCAATCTTCCTGTTAGACATATATCCAAATATGTCCATAGCTGCAGATCTATAATCAGCGCCCGCAGGAGTCAGGTGATAGTAATTTTGTCAGTGGATCCGCGCTACAGGATATATTTGCAACTGCAGCCCCCCTATGTAAACAAGGGACACTAACGTGTACCCTAAACAGATACGTGTAACAAAGTAGGGAATGGCGCTGTGCAAAAGGGGGTATATTGGTATATTTTGTGTCTAATAATAGTAGTAGGTGCACCAATGTGACATGCTGCAAGGAACACCAGTAAGTAGTACCCTCAAAGTGCAGTGCTATTAATGATAATAAAGTGCTAAACAGTAGATAATCAATCAGTAAGTAAATAAATATAAAAATATACAACTATAATCTCATGTGCGAATATTAATAGGTTAACCACTAGTATTGTGAAGAAAGTGTCAAGTGCAGTGTTCCATCTACCCGCTGGGTGATAGAAATTGAGATGCAAATATTAAAAAATAAAATAAAATAAAAAGTGTCCACAATCCTCTATGGTGTATAAAGTAAAGGGTATCCACAGTCCTCTATAATGAAGTGCTAAAAAACAATATAAAAAACAATATAAAAAATGAATACGTGACAAAATACACAATAAATGTGTAAATATTAAGACCCAAAATAATAAATGGTTGATGTATATATATAAAGGTAAGTCTCTAATATCCTGATGTATATAAAGGTAAGTCTCTAATTTCCTGATGGTGAACCAATATAACTCATATGAAGGTGGCAAAAGAAGTTCATATCATGTCTTCCACAGGATTTCCTCCAAATATTTAAAACAAACACACTCCCCCCGATGTGATTCCACTCACCGGAACGCTGTACCCCTGCAGGGGTATAGGCATAGGAAGTGTGTACGCCAGATCCCGATCCAATCTAGATGTCGGTCTGATCCCCGTATGTCGGTATCCTCTCAATCCGGATCAGCCACTCATGGAGGGGATGGGGGAAGATGACAATCCCCTGTAATAGTCCTATTCCCGGTCGGACATCCACTCCAGAGTATTATATGAAAAAGAGGAGGTGCTCCACATAGCGTAACTCCATAAAATAATATTTATTTAAAAAATCCAAAAATAGCACATTTAAATCCAAGGAATTGAAACCAATCACTTATTAAAAAGGAGAGGGAGCCTACAAGCTCTCTAGCTCCCCTAGCCGTTCCGGGACGCAGCGTAGTATACAGCTACCGCTTGCGTTCCACCGGTCCGCTATCGAAAACCACAGTGACAGGAAGTGACGTTGTGCGTGCCAAGATAGTCCCGCCTTACGCGTTTCGTCACACGGACGTCATCGGAGGCGCTGCCATCTTGGTCCTCTCAACGTTGATCTGAACTGTTTTTTATCTAATTTTTAAAAACACTGTAGATTTCCACGATCGGTTCTGAATTGCTTCTTAATTAAATAGGTGGAATATATACGTGCCCCTATCTTATCCCCTGACTCCCGAAGATTTCAATATTTTTAAATAATATTTTTAGATGATATAGAGATACTTCAACACTACTTCCAGTATACTCTCAGATATTTATTGATAAATCGAGATACTTTGGTTCACAAATTAATATACCCATTGACATACCAACATATTCTCTTCTGATTCTGGTTCATACCAGCACTATTTATACAATGTACTCCTCTTCGTACATCTTTTTTAAAAAAGATTTTTAATACATCGTTCCTTTTTTATGTGCACAATATTTTATATATATATACATTTTTAAGAATTTTTTATGTGTATATTTGTAGATATATATACATAAAACTCTTTTTTAAACTCTCCTTCTGCCTGAATACCTCTTGAGGTAATTATATGTTACACTTCTTCTTTGTTGATTTCTGGTTTTAGCTATTCGATTGTTATGTTATCTTTACCAGATAGTATCTGGTTTGCAAATTACAAATCCCCACGGCCGTTATTCCATACGAATTACAAGTACAATAAAACTTCCACCAGATGGCGCTCAAGGAGACTCTATCTAGTAATTTCTTTGGTCTAATGATATTGGGTCTTTGGCTTTCGTTTCCATAATTGAGCGAATTTTTTGATTGGATTTATAAGATGCCTGTCATTTAGCATCTAGTACGGGATTGGCCGCGGCATGTACTGCACCCAGATATAAGACGTTGAGAGGACCAAGATGGCAGCGCCTCCGATGACGTCCGTGTGACGAAACGCGTAAGGCGGGACTATCTTGGCACGCACAACGTCACTTCCTGTCACTGTGGTTTTCGATAGCGGACCGGTGGAACGCAAGCGGTAGCTGTATACTACGCTGCGTCCCGGAACGGCTAGGGGAGCTAGAGAGCTTGTAGGCTCCCTCTCCTTTTTAATAAGTGATTGGTTTCAATTCCTTGGATTTAAATGTGCTATTTTTGGATTTTTTAAATAAATATTATTTTATGGAGTTACGCTATGTGGAGCACCTCCTCTTTTTCATATAATACTCTGGAGTGGATGTCCGACCGGGAATAGGACTATTACAGGGGATTGTCATCTTCCCCCATCCCCTCCATGAGTGGCTGATCCGGATTGAGAGGATACCGACATACGGGGATCAGACCGACATCTAGATTGGATCGGGATCTGGCGTACACACTTCCTATGCCTATACCCCTGCAGGGGTACAGCGTTCCGGTGAGTGGAATCACATCGGGGGGAGTGTGTTTGTTTTAAATATTTGGAGGAAATCCTGTGGAAGACATGATATGAACTTCTTTTGCCACCTTCATATGAGTTATATTGGTTCACCATCAGGAAATTAGAGACTTACCTTTATATACATCAGGATATTAGAGACTTACCTTTATATATATACATCAACCATTTATTATTTTGGGTCTTAATATTTACACATTTATTGTGTATTTTGTCACGTATTCATTTTTTATATTGTTTTTTATATTGTTTTTTAGCACTTCATTATAGAGGACTGTGGATACCCTTTACTTTATACACCATAGAGGATTGTGGACACTTTTTATTTTATTTTATTTTTTAATATTTGCATCTCAATTTCTATCACCCAGCGGGTAGATGGAACACTGCACTTGACACTTTCTTCACAATACTAGTGGTTAACCTATTAATATTCGCACATGAGATTATAGTTGTATATTTTTATATTTATTTACTTACTGATTGATTATCTACTGTTTAGCACTTTATTATCATTAATAGCACTGCACTTTGAGGGTACTACTTACTGGTGTTCCTTGCAGCATGTCACATTGGTGCACCTACTACTATTATTAGACACAAAATATACCAATATACCCCCTTTTGCACAGCGCCATTCCCTACTTTGTTACACGTATCTGTTTAGGGTACACGTTAGTGTCCCTTGTTTACATAGGGGGGCTGCAGTTGCAAATATATCCTGTAGCGCGGATCCACTGACAAAATTACTATCACCTGACTCCTGCGGGCGCTGATTATAGATCTGCAGCTATGGACATATTTGGATATATGTCTAACAGGAAGATTGATGTAAGAGGGGTTTTTAACCAAGAGCAGGTTAATAACAGTCAAGATATGAATGGGTTGTTGAAACAGCTGCGACACACCCTGGAAAAACAACTAAGGGTGTGGTGGGACATTGTTTCCCTGGAGATGTATGTGAAAGAGAAAATGACACCTAGGAGATTAAGGTGGGATTTGAGCCCAAATGATAGTATTGATGACGCCTCCTTAAATGAGGAATGGTACTCTTTTTTCTCAGGTTGTGAGAATGAGCTTTTACAAAAAATAATAGCAAGGAGACATTTTAAATTAAGAAAAGTAGAGGAAAGAATTATTGAGATCAAGAATCTATTACACCCCTTTACTGGACAACAAGAATATAAAGACAAGGACAAAGAACTACAAGAGATTATAAAGAAATACGATACGGAAATTCAAACCAAGAAACAGAAAAAATTTAAGAGAGACGTTCTGGATTATGCCAATAAAAGGGTCTACAAGTGGCAAGAAGAAGTAGATGAGATGAGTAATGAAGAAGACAGTAACTCTATGGACGAAATTCCAGGAGAAGAGGAAGATATACCAGACAATACAAGACAAGCCAGGTTTGAACATACCCCCACTACCAGACGCATTGAGGCGTCAGGGACACCTAATTACCGAACCAATGGTCTCTGGATGAGGGGGAGGGAAGAACATCCCCCAGAACCTGGATATGGAAGATCCCCAGCCACTCCAAGATATAGTATCCCCACTCGAAATAGGTACTCACCCCTAAGGGAAAGGGGACACCAGGGCACCTATATTAACCCCTATCCTAGAGGTTTATCTAGGGACAATAGGGATTTTCACAGGGGTGGCCCACCTGGAAGATGGAAAGCACGACCTCCATACAGGAGACAGGGTTGGAAAGACCAACCAGATATCAACAGAGACTTCCAGAGGCACTGGGGTCCACCCGTGTACAGAGAACAGAGGGATATAGGAACCTACGGACATCCACAGCAGAGGAATTTCGGCACCTACGGACACTCACAGCAGATGAGGAATGGATCGAACAGGAATCCTGGCAGAGGGCCAGACCAAACCCTAAGAGATACAGAAAGAGGTTACAGGCAAGAGGAAAACGAGGAGGAAAGAAGAGGAAAAAGGAGAAGAGAATATTAGAAGAAGGAATTTTTAACTTGAGTGATGCTGTTTTTACTGATGAAGAACTGAGAGTTTTAGATTTAGGATTAAAATTTGCACCAGATAAGAATATTGATAAGTTTGAGGTTTTTGTTGATCTACAGAAATTTATACGCAAATTAAGAATAAAGAAACACTATGCCTTAAATAAAGATGAGAAACCAGCAGAAGAACCATCTGGCTTTACACACACCAGTCTTAGAAACAATTCTGTTTTTAATCCGAAGGTTCCGGGCGACCAGTGTATGAACGCCTTTAAGAAGATGGTGGAGAGTGACCTTGCGAAACTCGAAATCAAGGGTTCCAACAATAGGAATGTATGGAAAGCCATTAAAGAAATTGGAAAAAGAAAAGAAGTAGTTATACGCCCTGCAGATAAAGGGGGTGGGCTGGTTATACTAAGGAAAGAGGACTATGAGGAAGAAATGAAGAACCTCCTTAGAGTAGAAAATACCTATAAGAAACTGAAGGGAAACCCAAAACAACTTTACAACAAGAAACTGAAAGCACTTGTCAAAAAAGGGAAGGACAGAGGAATTTTAAATAAAAAGGAAGCTAAATACTTGATTTGCGAGTCCACCAAAACACCAGTTATATATTACTTACCCAAAGTACATAAACGATTGGAGAAACCCCCAGGACGACCGATTATAAGTGGGATCAATTCCCTGTTCTCTAGACTGGGAGAATATATCGATTGCTTTCTAAAACCAATAGTAACCAAAGGTAGATCGTATCTAAAGGACAGTACGCAATTGATTAACGAAATTAAAAGTATAACTGGGGTTGAAGATTGTCTTCTTGCGACGATAGATGTGAACTCCTTATATACCAGCATTATCCAAAAACATGGCCTAAAAGGAGTAGAGAAAGCACTTTATAAAAACGCTAATCTTAAACAAGAACAGATTAATTTTATTTTAGAAGCTTTAAAATTAGCAATGGAAAGCAATTATTTTTGGTATCAGAAGGACTATTATGTGCAAACTAAGGGTGTCGCCATGGGAGCCAGATATGCCCCAAGCGTGGCTAATTTATTCATGGATATGTGGGAAGAAGAAAATATATATAAAAGTCCACGCTCGGAGATTGAATTTTACCGTCGTTATATAGATGACGTGATTATAGTGTGGAGGGGCACGGCAGAGTCATTTTACAATTTCCTAGGAGCAATGAATCAAAATAAATATGGCATCACTTTCAGTGGGACATGCGACCCTCAAGCAATTGATTACCTAGATGTACAGATTTTCAAAGAGAATAACGAATTACACACAAGAACTTTTTTCAAGGCTACGGATCGTAATGGCTACATTCCAACATCTAGTTGCCATCATCCGAAGTGGAAGCAGAACATTCCGAAAGGCCAACTAATGAGGTTGCGAAGAAATTGCTATAGGATAGACGATTATTACAGCCAAGCCGACACCCTGATTAAAAAATTCATTGATAAAGGATACCACAAAGAACCCCTAATGAGACATAAGATGGAAATAGGGAGCCTAGATCGTGATCTCCTACTGAGAAAGAAAGAGAAAACCGATAACCACTGTAAGATGGATATGGCTTTTATCACTGGTTTTAACAATCAATATCGGTCAATTGAACATATCTTTAGGAAATATTGGCCTATTTTAAAATCAGACAGAACTTTGGTGAAGATACTCCCCAAAAAACCAAGATTTATTTACAAGAAGGCCCCCAGTCTGAGGAACCAGTTGGTACATAACGTGATCGACCCGCCTAAGCCGGTTAAGTTATTCCCCGAATTAAAAGGTTTTTTCAGATGCCAAAAGTGTCTACCCTGTCGTGTAAGTAAGAGACAACCAAAGAAAAAATTGCTCTTTAAGTCAAGAACAGGGAAAGAGTATCAAATCAGAGAATTGATCACCTGTGAAAGTACTCACGTCACGTATGTGATAGAATGCCCCTGTCGGCTTCAGTACGTGGGAAGAACCACTAGGCCTCTCCGCGTTAGGATTAGAGAGCATATTAACAACATTAAAAAAGGCTTCCCAAAGCACAACCTCTCTAGGCACTTTGACGAGGTCCACAATAGAAATCCCACAGGGTTAATTTTTTATGGCATAGATCTGATCAAAGATCACTGGAGAGGCGGTAATAAAAGAATAAAAGTGTCCCAGAATGAAACTAAGTGGATATACCGCTTAGGGAGCCTTGTTCCTAGAGGGTTAAATGTGGACATTGATCTGAACTGTTTTTTATCTAATTTTTAAAAACACTGTAGATTTCCACGATCGGTTCTGAATTGCTTCTTAATTAAATAGGTGGAATATATACGTGCCCCTATCTTATCCCCTGACTCCCGAAGATTTCAATATTTTTAAATAATATTTTTAGATGATATAGAGATACTTCAACACTACTTCCAGTATACTCTCAGATATTTATTGATAAATCGAGATACTTTGGTTCACAAATTAATATACCCATTGACATACCAACATATTCTCTTCTGATTCTGGTTCATACCAGCACTATTTATACAATGTACTCCTCTTCGTACATCTTTTTTAAAAAAGATTTTTAATACATCGTTCCTTTTTTATGTGCACAATATTTTATATATATATACATTTTTAAGAATTTTTTATGTGTATATTTGTAGATATATATACATAAAACTCTTTTTTAAACTCTCCTTCTGCCTGAATACCTCTTGAGGTAATTATATGTTACACTTCTTCTTTGTTGATTTCTGGTTTTAGCTATTCGATTGTTATGTTATCTTTACCAGATAGTATCTGGTTTGCAAATTACAAATCCCCACGGCCGTTATTCCATACGAATTACAAGTACAATAAAACTTCCACCAGATGGCGCTCAAGGAGACTCTATCTAGTAATTTCTTTGGTCTAATGATATTGGGTCTTTGGCTTTCGTTTCCATAATTGAGCGAATTTTTTGATTGGATTTATAAGATGCCTGTCATTTAGCATCTAGTACGGGATTGGCCGCGGCATGTACTGCACCCAGATATAAGACGTTGAGAGGACCAAGATGGCAGCGCCTCCGATGACGTCCGTGTGACGAAACGCGTAAGGCGGGACTATCTTGGCACGCACAACGTCACTTCCTGTCACTGTGGTTTTCGATAGCGGACCGGTGGAACGCAAGCGGTAGCTGTATACTACGCTGCGTCCCGGAACGGCTAGGGGAGCTAGAGAGCTTGTAGGCTCCCTCTCCTTTTTAATAAGTGATTGGTTTCAATTCCTTGGATTTAAATGTGCTATTTTTGGATTTTTTAAATAAATATTATTTTATGGAGTTACGCTATGTGGAGCACCTCCTCTTTTTCATATAATACTCTGGAGTGGATGTCCGACCGGGAATAGGACTATTACAGGGGATTGTCATCTTCCCCCATCCCCTCCATGAGTGGCTGATCCGGATTGAGAGGATACCGACATACGGGGATCAGACCGACATCTAGATTGGATCGGGATCTGGCGTACACACTTCCTATGCCTATACCCCTGCAGGGGTACAGCGTTCCGGTGAGTGGAATCACATCGGGGGGAGTGTGTTTGTTTTAAATATTTGGAGGAAATCCTGTGGAAGACATGATATGAACTTCTTTTGCCACCTTCATATGAGTTATATTGGTTCACCATCAGGAAATTAGAGACTTACCTTTATATACATCAGGATATTAGAGACTTACCTTTATATATATACATCAACCATTTATTATTTTGGGTCTTAATATTTACACATTTATTGTGTATTTTGTCACGTATTCATTTTTTATATTGTTTTTTATATTGTTTTTTAGCACTTCATTATAGAGGACTGTGGATACCCTTTACTTTATACACCATAGAGGATTGTGGACACTTTTTATTTTATTTTATTTTTTAATATTTGCATCTCAATTTCTATCACCCAGCGGGTAGATGGAACACTGCACTTGACACTTTCTTCACAATACTAGTGGTTAACCTATTAATATTCGCACATGAGATTATAGTTGTATATTTTTATATTTATTTACTTACTGATTGATTATCTACTGTTTAGCACTTTATTATCATTAATAGCACTGCACTTTGAGGGTACTACTTACTGGTGTTCCTTGCAGCATGTCACATTGGTGCACCTACTACTATTATTAGACACAAAATATACCAATATACCCCCTTTTGCACAGCGCCATTCCCTACTTTGTTACACGTATCTGTTTAGGGTACACGTTAGTGTCCCTTGTTTACATAGGGGGGCTGCAGTTGCAAATATATCCTGTAGCGCGGATCCACTGACAAAATTACTATGAACTGCCGCTATGATTGTTCTTACGGTGCACAGAATCGCCGGCTGAAAAAGAGGATATCTGAACGATATCTGAATGATGCCTGCAGTCCGGGTTGTGGACCATGTGTCCGGGTTTCAGACTGCATGAAACCCGGACACATTTATTCACACTGAACTGTGGCTAACTGTCCCGGGCAGGAGGAACACTCTACTACCCCCCCCCCCCCCCTCAGTCAGTGGGATCTCTGCCCCTCCACAGAGTCGGGTGATCTGTTGATTCGTCACACAGAGCACTAATCAGAAATAGACAGATCCTCTGGCCCCCTCCCCCGAAGGAGGGAGGAAATTCTTCTATCCACCAAATTTGTGCGGATAGAGGAATCAGTTTTTTTTGCATTCAGTCCACAAAGCATATGTATTGGAAGTTTTATTTTTTTAATTCTTGTTCTGAGGTTTATGCATGTCTGTGAGAGACTTACTTGTGGCTCAGCATTGTAAGCATATTCTATGGGTACAAGAATGTTCGGGATTGGCTTGCAGAAAAGGTGGCAACCCTATCCCCACTCAAAGTCCAGGACGTCGTATGACGCCGTTGGGCTGGAAGTGGTTAATTGATACAGTTTTCGTCTGGGGAAAAAAAAAAAATCATAAGAGCAAGACTACGCATGCTCGGAAATGAAAGAATACATACAAAACAATTCAAATATATATATATATACAGTATATATTTTTTTACTATGCTAAAATTGTAGATCTGTTAGAAACGGTATTGGCTATTTTATATCTTCGTGGTTTAGTGAGTCAGTAGGAAAACATACACTATGGGGGGAAATTTACGAAAACCGGTACACTCAGAATCTGGTGCAGCTGTGCATGGTAGCCAAGAGGCTTTTAACTGTAGCTTGTTCAATTAAGCTTTGGCAATAAAACCTGGAAGCTGATTGGTTTCTATGCAGAGTTGCACCAGATTTTGCGCTCGCCAGCTTTAGTAAATAACCCCCTATACTGCCAAAAGTATTGGGACGCCCCCCCCTCCAAACTATTGGATTCAGGGGTTCCAATCGCCTCTATGGCCACAGGTGTATAACATCGCACAGCTAGGCATGCAGACAGCTTCTACAAACATTTGTGAAAGAATGGGTCGCTCTCAGGAGCTCAGTGGATCAAAGCGTGGTACCGTGATAGGTTGCCACTAGAGTTGCCACCTCATCCCTTTAAACACCTTTGAATTACACGGGTTCTGAGGCTAATTAAATGCAGATAAGGCACCAAGTGAGTTTAATTACCACCTTAATCAGCCACAGAACCTGTGTAATTTATGTGTTTGGGTGTAAAGGGATGAGGTGGCAACCATAGTTGCCACCCATGCAATAAGTCCATCCGTGAAATTTCCTTGCTACTAAATATTCCATGGTCAACTGCTTGTGGTATTATAACAAAGTGGAAGCAACTGGGGAAAACAGCAACTCAGCCACATAGCGGTAGGCCACGTAAAAGGGCAGAGCGGGGTCAGCGCATGATGAAGCTCTCAGTGCGCAGAAGTCGCCAACTGTCTGCAGAGTCTAATAGCTACAGACCTCCAAACTTCATGTGGCCTCCAGATTAGCACAACAACTGGGCATAGAGAGCTTCATAGAACGGGTTTCCACGGTCGTCCAGCTGCGTCCAAGCCTTTCATCAACAAGTGCAATGCAAAGCGTCGGATGCCGTGGTGCAAAGCACGCCGCCGCTGGACTCTAGAGCAGTGGAGACGTGTTCTCTGCAGTGACCAGAACAAAATATTACAGCGCACACATGCAAAAAAGACATTTACCTCCTGCAAGGCTTATTTAAAACACCTAGACGTTTTCAAAAAACATTATCAAAAAATATGGGGATTTGGTCACACCATATTGCTATATGGTGCTTAAGCCCACTCACTGCGACAAAGTACCCCATGGTTAGTGGGTCCTACGCTATCCATAGACTGGGAGATCCTGCTTCTCTGAACCATGCGAGCCATACACTCCTCTATATGGGAGAACTTGAGGTCTCCACCTGTCGCAGTAAGTGGGCTTAAGCACCATATAGCAATATGGTGTGACCAAACGCATCTTTTAGGGTGTGCCCCCCAAATATCTTGTTTGTCTATTGGATGGATTCTGACCAAATCCTTTTGGGCAGGAGCACCCCACTCCCTCATCAAGTGCCTCTTAATAGTGTCCACCTGTGTCATGAGTGGAGACCGCAAGTTCTCCCATATAGAAGAGTGTATGGCTCCCATGGTCCAGTCTATGGATAGCGTAGGACCCACTAATCATGGGGTATTTTGTCGCAGTAAGTGAGCTTAAGCACCATATAGCAATATGGTGTGACCAAATCCCCATATTTTTTGATAATGTTTTTTAGAAGAGTGTATGGCTCCCATGGTCCAGTCTATGGATAGCGTAGGACCCACTAATCATGGGGTATTTTGTCGCAATAAGTGAGCTTAAGCACCATATAGCAATATGGTGTGACCAAATCCCCATATTTTTTGATAATGTTTTTTGAAAACGTCTAGGTGTTTTAAATAAGCCTTGCAGGAGGTAAATGTCATTTTTGCATGTGTGTGCTGTAATATTTTGTTCTGTTGTATGGTCTTATGGCTGCACCATCTTTAATGCATCTTTTAGGGTGTGCCCCCCAAATATCTTGTTTGTTCCTCTGGGGTGACCAATCACGCTTCTCTGTCTGGAAATCCGATGGACGTGTCTGGGTTTGGCAGTTGCCAGGAGAAGGGTACTTGACTGACTGCATTGTGCCCAAGTGTAAAGTTTGGTTGGATTATGGTGTGGGGTTGTCTTTTAGGGGTTGGGCTTGGCCCCTTAGTTCTAGTGAAGGGAACTCTTAAGAGGTCAGCATACCAAGAAATGTTGGACAATTTAATGCTCCCAACGTTGTGGGAACAGTTTGGGGATGGCCCCTTCCTGTTCCAACATGACTGCCCACCAGTGTACAAAGCAAGGTCCATAAGGACAGGAATGAGCGAGTTTGGGGTGGAGGAACTTGAATGGTCTGCACAGACTCCTGACCTCAACCCGATAGAACACCTTCTATCGCCAGGCCTTCTCGTCCAACATCAGTGGCTGACCTCACAAATGCTCTTCTGGAAGAATGGTCAAACATTCCCATAGACACCCTCCTAAACCTTGTGGACAGCCTTCCCAGAAGAGTTGAAGCTGTTATAGCTGTAAAGGGCGGAGCCAACTCAATATTGAACCCTACGGACTAAGACTGGGATGTCATTAAAGTTCATGTGAGTGTAAAGGCAGGCGTCCCAATACTTATGGTAATACAGTGTATATTAGAGCAACCGTTTTTAAACTAGGGTGCTTTGTCAACCTTGGGTGCCTTATGTGTTCTTCGTGGGTGCCTTGGCAAAATGCCTAAAAAATGCCCCAAATTGACCAAAAATAGCCAGTGAGTGGATCAAGCTTTCTATTTGTTAAACAGAGCCACTGTTTTTTTTATTGCACAGCGGGAACCTTGGGCCCCACTCAGAAAAGCCACTTGCATCCCAACAACCAATTGCATAATTGGTTGACAAGTGGGACATTGGATGCCTGTACAGCATCCTTGTTTGCCTATTCCCTTGCTACCTCTCGGCACTGGGGTCAACTTAGCAGAGAGATGGGAGAGAAACTGGGGGAGAAGAGAAACGGATTGGCGACCAGAACTGGGCGGCATACTCAAGATGTGGCCGAACCAGAGTCTTGTAAAGTGGTAGAATTATAGTCTTATCTCTGGAGTAAAAATCCCATTTAATGCATGCTCATAGTCTGCTGGCCTTGCTTGCTGCAGCTTGACATTGCATGCTATTGCTGAGCCTGTCATCTACTAGGACCCCCAGATCTTTCTACATCCTCGATTCCCCCAGAGGTTCTCCCCCATTTCCATCCTCAATTCCCCCAGAGGTTCTCCCCCATTTCCATCCTCAATTCCCCCAGAGGTTCTCCCCCATTTCCATCCTCAATTCCCCCAGAGGTTCTCCCCCATTTCCATCCTCAATTCCCCCAGAGATTCTCCCCCATTTCCATCCTCGATTCCCCCAGAGGTTATCCCCATTTCCATCCTCAATTCCCCCAGAGGTTCTCCCCCATTTCCATCCTCAATTCCCCCAGAGGTTCTCCCCCATTTCCATCCTCAATTCCCCCAGAGGTTCTCCCCCATTTCCATCCTCAATTCCCCCAGAGGTTCTCCCCCATTTCCATCCTCAATTCCCCCAGAGGTTCTCCCCCATTTCCATCCTCAATTCCCCCAGAGGTTCTCCCCCATTTCCATCCTCAATTCCCCCAGAGGTTCTCCCCCATTTCCATCCTCAATTCCCCCAGAGATTCTCCCCCATTTCCATCCTCGATTCCCCCAGAGGTTATCCCCATTTCCATCCTCAATTCCCCCAGAGGTTCTCCCCCATTTCCATCCTCAATTCCCCCAGAGGTTCTCCCCCATTTCCATCCTCAATTCCCCCAGAGGTTCTCCCCCATTTCCATCCTCAATTCCCCCAGAGGTTCTCCCCCATTTCCATCCTCAATTCCCCCAGAGGTTCTCCCCCATTTCCATCCTCAATTCCCCCAGAGGTTCTCCCCCATTTCCATCCTCGATTCCCCCAGAGGTTCTCCCCCATTTCCATCCTCAATTCCCCCAGAGGTTCTCCCCCATTTCCATCCTCAATTCCCCCAGAGGTTCTCCCCCATTTCCATCCTCAATTCCCCCAGAGATTCTCCCCCATTTCCATCCTCAATTCCCCCAGAGGTTATCCCCATTTCCATCCTCAATTCCCCCAGAGGTTCTCCCCCATTTCCATCCTCAATTCCCCCAGAGGTTCTCCCCCATTTCCATCCTCAATTCCCCCAGAGGTTCTCCCCCATTTCCATCCTCAATTCCCCCAGAGGTTCTCCCCCATTTCCATCCTCGATTCCCCCAGAGGTTCTCCCCCATTTCCATCCTCAATTCCCCCAGAGGTTCTCCCCCATTTCCATCCTCAATTCCCCCAGAGGTTCTCCCCCATTTCCATCCTCAATTCCCCCAGAGATTCTCCCCCATTTCCATCCTCAATTCCCCCAGAGGTTATCCCCATTTCCATCCTCAATTCCCCCAGAGGTTCTCCCCCATTTCCATCCTCAATTCCCCCAGAGGTTCTCCCCCATTTCCATCCTCAATTCCCCCAGAGGTTCTCCCCCATTTCCATCCTCGATTCCCCCAGAGGTTCTCCCCCATTTCCATCCTCAATTCCCCCAGAGGTTCTCCCCCATTTCCATCCTCAATTCCCCCAGAGGTTCTCCCCCATTTGTATCCTCGATTCCCCCAGAGTTTCTCCCCCATTTACATCCTCGATTCCCCCAGAGATTCTCCCCCATTTCCATCCTCAATTCCCCCAGAGGTTCTCCCCCATTTCCATCCTCAATTCCCCCAGAGGTTCTCCCCCATTTCCATCCTCAATTCCCCCAGAGGTTCTCCCCCATTTCCATCCTCAATTCCCCCAGAGGTTCTCCCCCATTTCCATCCTTAATTCCCCCAGAGGTTCTCCCCCATTTCCATCCTCAATTCCCCCAGAGGTTCTCCCCCATTTCCATCCTCGATTCTCCCAGAGGTTCTCCCACATTTCCATCCTCAATTCCCCCAGAGGTTCTCCTCCATTTCCACTCTCGATTCCCCCAGAGTTTCTCCCCCATTTCCATCCTCAATTCCCCCAGAGGTTCTCCCCCATTTCCATCCTCAATTCCCCCAGAGGTTCTCCCCCATTTCCATCCTCAATTCCCCCAGAGGTTCTCCCCCATTTCCATCCTCAATTCCCCCAGAGGTTCTCCCCCATTTCCATCCTCAATTCCCCCAGAGGTTCTCCTCCATTTCCATCCTCAATTCCCCCAGAGGTTCTCCCCCATTTCCATCCTCAATTCCCAACGAGGTTCTCCCCCATTTCCATCCTCAATTCCCAACGAGGTTCTCCCCCATTTCCACTCTCGATTCCCTGGGAGGTTCTCCCTCTAGCAAGTAACTTCATATTTTTAGCCCCCAAGTGCGTTATGGAGCCTATCACCACGACCATGGGGAGGAGAACCAAGATGGCAGCAATAGGAAGATTCTATGTGATAACTTCATATGTCTTTAAAATGTAAACTAATACACATGAGGATCTGGACCTTCTGGACTCTCCTTCTCACCAATGAAACCCCAATGGATGACTCTCTTTGAACTGAGCATTCTTCCAACCATCAATCTTCAATCTTCCAAGAATTTGTAGACAAAAAAGGGGACTTAGAACAGAATATTATTTTTTATTTATATTTAGAAAATCGAAATATATAATTATTTTATTACAGGTAATTATAACAAATGAACACACAATAAAATGTAGCTTTAATGGAAACCAAATCTTGCATAATTAAAGGTTAAAAATATTTCAATTGTATTGTTTAATATACATTATCTGAGCCAAGCCAGTTTATAAGGGAAAGCATTTCCACCCAGCAGCCAAAAGCAAAACAAAATGTCCATTGATGAAAAAGAAGTCCTGATTGGGCTGGATGTTCCATTATTCATCTTAGATACACTACATTACCAAAAGTATTGGGACGCCTGCCTTTACACGCACATAAACTTTAATGGCATCCCAGTCTTAGTCCGTAGGGTTCAATATTGAGTTGGCCCACCCTTTACAGCTATAACAGCTTCAACTCTTCTGGGAAGGCCGTCCACAAGGTTTAGGAGTGTGTCTATGGGAATGTTTCACCATTCTTCCAGAAGCGCATTTGTGAGGTCAGGCATTGATGTGAACGAGAAGGCCTGGCTCGCAGCCTCCAGGACTCTGTGCAGGCCAGTCAAGTTCCTCCACCTCAAACTCGCTCATGCGCGTCTTTTCGGACCTTGCTTTGTGCACTGGTGGGCAGTCATGTTGGAACAGGAAGGGGCCATCCCCAAACTGTTCCCACAAAGTTGGGAGCATGAAATCGTCCAAAAATGTCTGACGCCTTAAGAGTTCCCTTCACTGGAACTAAGGGGCCAAGCCCAACCCCTGAAAAACAACCCCCCCCCCACCAAAATCCCCCTCCACCAAATGTTCTGGACCAGTGTACAAAGCAAGGTCCATAAAGACATGGATGAGCGAGTTTGGGGTGGAGGAACTTGACTGACCTCAACCCGATAGAACACCTTTGGGATGAATTAGAGAGGAGGCTTTCTCATCCAACATCAGTGCCTGACCTCACAAATGCGCTTCTGGAAGAATGGTCAAACATTCCCATAGACACACTCCTAAACCTTGTGGACGGCCTTCCCAGAAGAGTTGAAGCTGTTATAGCTGCAAAGGGCGGGCCAACACCCCGTGTGAGTCCTTTAGTGTCGAAGAAATACTTTGTTATCACTAAAAGCTCTCCTGCACTCTGAACATAAATAGGGACGCCCCCCCTGTGTGACATCTCTGGTGTGTAACCAGGCTTCCTTTCTGACGGAAACACTTCCCGCACTCTGAACAGGAACAGGCACGCTCGCCCGTGTGAATTCTCTGGTGCCTAAGACATTCTTCTTTCTTAGTGAAACATTTCCCACACACTGAACATGACAGTGAACTCTCTCCCCGTGTGAACTCCTTCATGTCTTGAGGACGATTCCTCGGGATTAGATGGATCTGACGACCTCGCCATACTTTGAGATCTTAGATGAGTCTCTGAAGTTCCAGTATGTGATATATCAGATGAATCCCGAAGATTGGAGCCACCCATCGCTCTCGGTGTATTCTGACGAATAAAGTTTTCTCCCGGAAGGTGTTGTGTGATGTCATCATTTGCATTGCAATTTGAAGGTAGATTAGGATTTCCCTCAGAGATGTTCTGGAGATCGCATCCACCTGTTGGAAAACAATTTTTAAATACATTTTATAAGTGTTCTTCATACCTGTTTTTCTTTTTAAGCTAATATTTTTGGATTTGTAAATTGTGCCGCTACAAACACAGAACAATAACGTTTTTATAAACCTTTCACGGAGTCCGTGTCCTGTGTAGCTTAAAATGCACATCCATTACATAATGAACCCCAGTTACTAGAGTAGAGTATACTTAATGATAACATGGTCTATCCAGAATCCAGCAGGGTCAAACAGTAATGCCGCGTACACACGGTCGGACTTTTCGTCTACAAAAGTCCGACGGACGCCGACGGACTAAAGCTGGCTGACAATCCTATCGTGTGTGGGCTTCCCCGGACTTTCAGCGGACTTTTCCAGCCGCAAATCTGACGGACTTTAGATTTGAAACATGCTTCAAATCTTTACGTCGTAACTCCGCCGGACCCAGAAATCCACTCGTCTGTGTGCTAGTCCGACGGACAAAAACCCACGCTAGGGCAGCTATTGGCTACTGGCTATCAACTTCCTTATTTTAGTCTGGTGTACGTCAGCACGTACGAATCCGTCGGACTTTTGTGTGATCGTATGTAGGCAAGTCTGTTCGTAAGAAAGTCTGCCGCAAGTCCGCCAAAAGTCCGCCAAAAGTCTGACAAAAGTCCGTCGAAAGTCTGTCGGACAGGCTGTCGGACTTTTGTAGCTGAAAAGTCTGACCCTGTGTACGCGGCATAAGAAGAGATTTGGTTCAAGGACCCCATATTTTATCAAAGATTTCTATGGAGATCCCCCAATTGTTTCCACTCTGAAAAGGTTGACGGAAGGGACCTCTTCCACGTGATCAAAATAATCTTTTTTGGCATAAAAGTAGAATATACACAGCAGGTTCTTAAGACCAACCGGGATGAGTTCCACCAGTCCTAACAGACAAACCTTGAGATACTTAACATTCAGGAGAATCATGCCCAACTCAAGAAATTCACATTTCTGTGATCAGGACCTTTGTATTTGTGGGCACAGCCTTGGGACACTTAACGGAGTATACACAGCAATTTCTTAGTTTGAGGACCAACGGGGATGAGTTCCACCACCAGTCCTAACAGACAAACCTTGAGATACTTAACATTCAGGAGGTTCATGGCCAACTCAAGAAATTAACATTTTTGTGACCAAGACCTTTTGTATTTGTGGGCACAGCCTTGGGACAGTTAACAGAGTATACACAGCAATTTCTTAGTTTGAGAACAAACCAGGATGAGTTCCATCAGTCCTAACAGAACCTTGGGAAACTTAACATTCGGGAGACCCATAGCCAGCTTGAGAAATGTATGTATTTGTGACCAAAACCTTTGTATTTGTTGGCACAGCCACAAGGCATGAAAGAATCCGTATTATTCCCACTAACCACCAACGTAAGGGACATCTTCCCCACTGATCATGAATGTAAGGAGCATTCTTGCCATTGACCACCAATGTAAGGGACATTCTTCTCACTGATCACCAATGTAAGGAACATTCTTCTCACTGATCACCAATGTAAGGAACATTCTTCTCACTGACCACCAATGTAAGGGACATTCTTCTCACTGATCACCAATGTAAGGGACATTCTTCCCAATAATCACCAATGTAAGGAGCATTCTTCTCACTGACCACCAATATAAAGGGTCATTCTTCTCACTGACCACCAATGTAAGGAACATTCTTCCAACTGATCACCAATGTAAGGGACATTCTTCTCACTGATCACCAATGTAAGGAACATTCTTCTCACTGATCACCAATGTAAGGGACATTCTTCTCACTGATCACCAATGTAAGGAACATTCTTCTCACTGATCAACAATGTAAGGGACATTCTTCTCACTGATCACCAATGTAAGGAACATTCTTCTCACTGATCACCAATGTAAGGGACATTCTTCTCACTGATCACCAATGTAAGGAACATTCTTCTCACTGATCACCAATGTAAGGGACATTCTTCTCACTGATCACCAATGTAAGGAGCATTCTTCCCACTGATCACCAATGTAAGGAACATTCTTCTCACTGATCACCAATGTAAGGAACATTCTTCCAACTGATCACCAATGTAAGGGACATTCTTCTCACTGATCACCAATGTAAGGAACATTCTTCTCACTGATCACCAATGTAAGGGGACATTCTTCTCACTGATCAACAATGTAAGGGACATTCTTCTCACTGATCACCAATGTAAGGGACATTCTTCTCACTGATCACCAATGTAAGGAACATTCTTCTCACTGATCACCAATGTAAGGGACATTCTTCTCACTGACCACCAATGTAAGGTGTATTCTTCCCACTGGCCTCCAATTTAAGGGCCATTTTTCCTACTGATCACCAGTGCAAGGGAAATTGCCCTCATTGACATTCTTGCCAGTGATCATCAATATAAGGGACATTTTTTCCACTGCCCACAAATGTAAGGGACATTTTCCACTGACCATCAATGAAAGGGACATTCTTCCCACTGGCCACTAATGTAAGGGGATATTCTTCCCACTGGCCTCCAATGTAAGGGGCATTCTTCCTACTGATCACCAATGTAAGGGAAATTGCTCTCATTGACATTCTTGCCAGTGATCATCAATGTAAGGGACGTTTTTCCACTGGCCACCAATGTAAGGGACATTGTTGCCCCTGACCACAAATATAAGGAGAATTCTTTCTATGGACCACTAATGTAAGGGATTGCTCTCATTGACTACCAATGTAGTGGACATTCTTGCCAGTGATCGTCAATGTAAGGGGCGTTCTTCCCAATGGCCACCAATATAAGGGACATTATTCCCACTAACCACCAATGTAAGGGAGACTGCACTCACCAACTACAAATGTAGTGGACATTCTTGCCAGTGATCATCATTGTAAGGGACATTCTTCCCGCTGACCACCAATATAAAGGGTATCCTTCCACTGACCTCCGCTGTAAGGGACATTCTTCCCGCTGACCACCAATATAAAGGGTATCCTTCCACTGACCTCCGCTGTAAGGGACATTCTTCCCGCTGACCACCAATATAAAGGCTATCCTTCCACTGACCTCCGCTGTAAGGGACATTCTTCCCGCTGACCACCAATATAAAGGGTATCCTTCCACTGACCTCCGCTGTAAGGGACATTCTTCCCGCTGACCACCAATATAAAGGCTATCCTTCCACTGACCTCCGCTGTAAGGGACATTCTTCCCGCTGACCACCAATATAAAGGCTATCCTTCCACTGACCTCCGCTGTAAGGGACATTCTTGCCGGTGGCCAGCAAAGTAACAGGCCTTTCTCTACTCTGAGCACCAATATAAAGGGACAATACATTTGTCTGTCCCCATTCGACTATCTGACCCTGAAATATTCCTAAGGCCACCAAGGAATCATTGATGAAGTCAATGAAATTGAAATTTTGTAGCCTATGGCCTTGAGAAGGAGAATCAAGATGGCAGCAATGGGAATATTCAATGTGAAAGCTTCACGTGTCTTTAAAATATAAGCACATGAGGAACTGAACCTTCTGGACTCTCCTTCCCACCAATGGAACCCCAATGGACGAACTGAGCCTATTCCAATCGCCAATCTCCCAACAATGATGGTCATTTGTAACCAAAGAAAGGGACTCAGAACATTGTAAAGAATGGAGCTTTCTTATTTATTTCGTAAAATCAGAATATATATATATATATATATTTTTTTTTTATTACAGGTATTTATACGAAAGGAACACACAATAAAACGGAGTTTTAATGGAAACCAAACCTTGCACAATTAAAGTGAAAAAAATATTTCGATTTTATTTTTTAATCATACATAGTCTGAAAAGCCAGTTTCCACAAATAAGGAATTCCATGCAACTTATAAAAAGGTCCATTGATGCAGGAGAAGTCCTGATTGGGTTGGACGTTCCATGATTCGTCTCCGCTATGTTTTGCCGTTGCTTCATTGGTGGATCGGTACGGTTGTATCGGCATTGTCCTGGTTTCCATTATGTTATCCACCCTTGTTGCCTATCTGGCTGTCAGGATTGGTCATGTGTTGCCCATGTGTTGCCATATTGCCCATGGATTACCACAATTAGTGTGTCATTGGAATGGGTGTGTTTTTCTGAGGGACCATATAACTATAATTCATTCCCTGAAGGACACATAGCAGTCAAACCACAATTTAGTATTTTTTAGGGCACCCAGAGGGCAACGCCCCCCGAGTATCTACCCACCCAGATAATCTGAGGTTGAGGTGATTACAAAAGTTTCCTGGTGTACCTCTATCTCTAGACTTTCTAGGTTCTACAAACCTATCACGCCTGTTTTGAGGGTTTCCCACTCTCCCCGCCCTTCCCCCTCCCCTCGCCCTGTAAGCCAGTGTGAGTTTTCTGATGTCTGAGAATGTCTATTCTCCGAACAAAAGATTTCTCGCACTCCGAACACGGGAAAGGCCGCACGCCCGTGTGAATGGTCCGATGTCTATCAAGGCCCCCTTTTTCATAAAATTTTTTCCCGCAATCCACACATGAAAAAGGACGCACGTCCGCGTGACGCCGCTGGTGTCTATCGAGGCTTACTTTCTCGGTGAAGCATTTCCCGCACTCAGAGCACGAATAGGGACGCTCGCCCGTGTGATATCTCTGGTGTCTGAGAAGGCTCGCTTTCTGACTGAAACATCTCCCGCACTCTGAGCACGAAAAAGGACGCTCCCCCGTGTGAATTTTCTGGTGTGTAAGAAGGTTTCCTTTGCAAGTGAAACCTTTTCCACACTCTGAGCATGAATAGGGATAGTCGCCAGTGTGAATCCTCTGATGTAAAAGAAAGTCTGCTTTCAGAACAAAACATTTCCCGCACTCTGGACATGTATGGGGAAGCTCACCCGTGTGAATTCCTTGGTGTCTAAGGAAGGAGGTTTTCTGACTGAAGCATTTCCCGCACTCTGAACACGAATAGGGACGCTCACCCGTGTGACTTCTCTGGTGTACAAGAAGGTATGATTTCTTTATGAAACCTTTCCCGCACTCTGAACAGGAATGGGGGCGCTCCACCGTGTGTGCTTTCTGATGCCTAAGAAAGTCTACCCTCTGAGGGAAACTTTCCCCGCATTCTGAACATGAATATTGACGTTCCCCTGTGTGAATTCTTTGGTGTGTAAGAAGTACCTGTTTATTACTGAAACTTTCCCCGCACTCTGAACACAAATAGGGACGCTCACCCGTGTGGCATCTCTGGTGTGAAACCAGGCTTCCTTTCTGATTGAAACACTTCCCGCACTCTGAACATGAATAGGGTTGCTCACCCGTGTGACTTTTCTGGTGGCTAAGAAATTCTTCTTTCCTAGTGAAAGATTTCCCGCACTCTGGACATGAATAGGGACGCTCACCCGCGTGACTTTTCTCATGTCTAAGAAGTGCACTGTTTTTAGTGAAACATTTCCCGCACACCGAACATGACAATGAACTCTCTCCTGTGTGAGCTCCTTCGTGTCTTGAGGACGGTTCCTTTGGATTAGATGGATCTGTTGATCTCTCAATACTTTGAGATCTGAGACGCGTATCTGGAGTTACATCATGTGATGCCTCCTGAGGATTGGAGGGATCCGTTGCTCTCGGTGTATTCTGAGCAATAAAGTTTTCTCCCGGAAATTGTTGTGTGATGTCATCCTTTGCATTGCAATTTGAAGATAAATTAGGGTTTCCCTCAGAGATGTTCTGGAGACCGCATCCACCTGTTGGAAAACAATTTTTAAATACGTTTTAGAAGTGTTCTTCATACCTTACATTCAGAAATCACGTGTGCTGATCTACGACTAAACATCTGACCACAAATGTTGAGTTTTCATTCGATAATCTGTTGTGGTCTCTCAATAAGAGCTCCAAAGAACCGTCAGTACAATCGCCAGGCTGAGAAATCAAACCTAACCCATCACAGAGACACCAGAAATGTGAGGAGAGGCCAAAATCTATGATTCGGCAGAAGCTTAAAAAGAAGGAATGATCTGGTGAGCTCAGCATCACCGAAAGAGACCTGGAGAAGACCTGGACAACCTCAACAAGACTACTGTGCTATAGGATTGCAGAATTCCTTTAACGTTGAAGATAAACTCCTTCATGACGTCTAGCCAAGTCAAGAACACTCTCCAGGTGGTAGGAGTGTCATTGTCAAAGTCCACAACCAAGAGAAGACTTCATGAAAGTTAATACAGAGGGTTCACCACAAGTTTCCTACCCATTGGAAAGCCTTAAGAATAGGAAGGTCAACAAAAAAAAAAAACTTTGCAGGAAAAGTTCCCCAAAAGCTTATCCAACTCTGGAACATATTGTTCTCAGGTTCATCTGTCCGGAGAATATGTATAAGAATGACTGGAAGAGAAGAGTATGGGGAAGGGAAGAAATGGCTCGTGACCCGAAGCATTCTGCAGCATATATGAAACATGATGGAGGCAGTGTTATGGTATGGATACCAGAGGGATCGGGCTATTCATGTTTATTGATGATGATGACGACTGCTGAGAGAAGCAGCAGAATCAATTATGAAGTGTATCTGCTCAGATTTAAGTAAATACTGGAAGTCACCTGACTTCAACCCAACTGAACATGCATTTCACTTGTCTGACAAAAGTGAAGGTAGAAAGATCAACGAACAAGAAATAACTTCTGCAGTGAAGGCCTGAAAGCATCTCTAGGAAGGACAGTACTCCAAATTAAAGGACATTTTCCCCACTGACTTCCAATGTAAGGGACATTCTTCCAACTGGCCACCAATGTAAGGGCAAATTCTTCTCACTGGCCACCAATGTAAGGAACATTCTTCCCACTGACCACCAATATATGGGACATTCTTCCAACTGGCCACCAATGTAAGGGGACATTCTTCTCACTGACCACCAATGTAAGGAACATTCTTCTCACTGGCCACCAATGTAAGGGACATTCTTCTCACTGGCCACCAATGTAAGGAACATTCTTCCCACTGATCACCAATATATGGGACATTCTTCCCACTGGCCACCAATGTAAGGGGACATTCTTCCCACTGGCCACCAATGTAAGGGGACATTCTTCTCACTGACCACCAATGTAAGGAACATTCTTCCCACTGATCACCAATGTAAGGAACATTCTTCTCACTGATCACCAATGTAAGGGACATTCTTCTCACTGATCACCAATGTAAGGAACATTCTTCCCACTGGCCACCAATGTAAGGGGACATTCTTCCCACTGGCCACCAATGTAAGGAACATTCTTCTCACTGATCACCAATGTAAGGAACATTCTTCTCACTGATCACCAATGTAAGGAACATTCTTCTCACTGATCACCAATGTAAGGGACATTCTTCTCACTGATCACCAATGTAAGGAACATTCTTCCCACTGGCCACCAATGTAAGGGGACATTCTTCCCACTGGCCACCAATGTAAGGAACATTCTTCTCACTGATCACCAATGTAAGGGACATTCTTCTCACTGATCACCAATGTAAGGAACATTCTTCTCACTGATCACCAATGTAAGGGACATTCTTCCCACTGACCACCAATATATGGGACATTCTTCCTACCGACCTCAAATGTAAGGGACATTCTTCCCACTGATCTCCAATGTAAGGGGCATTCTTCCCACTGACTTCCAATGTAGGGGACATTCTTCCTACCAACCTCAAATGTAAGGGACATTCTTCCCACTGACATCCAATGTAAGGAGCATTCTTCCCACTGACCTCCAATGTAAGGGGCATTCTTCCCACTGACCTCCAATGTAAGGAACATTCTCCCCACTGATCACCAATGTAAGAGACATTCTTCTCACTGATCTCCAATGTAGGGGACATTCTTCCCACTGACCTCCAATGTAAGGAACATTCTTCCCACTGACCACCAATGTAAGGGACATTCTTCCCACTGACCTCCAATGTAAGGGACATTCTTCCCACTGACCTCCAATGTAAGGGACATTCTTCCCACTGACCTCCAATGTAAGGGACATTCTTCCCACTGATCTACAATGTAAGGGGCATTCTTCCCACTGACCTCCAATGTAAGGGACATTCTCCCCACTGATCTCCAATGTAAGGGGCATTCTTCCCACTGATCACCAATGTAAGAGACATTCTTCTCACTGATCTCCAATGTAGGGGACATTCTTCTCACTGATCTCCAATGTAAGGGGCATACTTCCCATTGGCCACCAATGTAAGGGACATTCTTCCCACTGACCTACAATGTAAGGGACATTCTTCCCACTGACCTCCAATGTAAGGGACATTTTTCCCACTGACCACCAATGTAAGGGACATTCTCCCCACTGATCTCCAATGTAGGGGACATTCTTCCCACTGACCTACAATGTAAGGGGCATTCTTCCCACTGACCTCCAATGTAAGGGGCATTCTTCCCACTGACCTCCAATGTAAGGGGCATTCTTCCCACTGACCTCCAATGTAAGGGGCATTCTTCCCACTGACCTCCAATGTAAGGGGCATTCTTCCCATTGGCCACCAATGTAAGGGACATTTTTCCCACTGATCTCCAATGTAGGGGACATTCTTCCCACTGACGTCCAATGTAAGGGACATTCTTCCTACCAACCACCAATATAAGAGGCATTCTTCCCATTGACCACCAATGAGGGGGACATTATTCACACTGACCACCAATGTAATGTACATTCTTGCCAGTGGCCAGTAATGTAAGGAACATTCTTCTCACTGACCACCTATTTAAGGGACATGCTCCCCACTGACCACCAGCAAAGTAACAGGCCTTTCTCCACTGATCACCAATATAAGAGGACAATACCATTTTTTGCCCCCATTTGACAACCTGACATATATTTGTTAAGCCACAAATGGAGATGGACTCTAAATTACTGATGAAGACCAATAAATATGAAATTAGGGAGCCTATTACTCTGACCAAGAGGCGGAGAACCAAGATGCCAGCAATGGGCATATTCTATGTGATAACTTCACGTAATATAAGCTGATACAGATGAGGAACCAAACCTTCTGGACTTTCCTTCACACCAATGGATCTCCAATGGACGACTCTCTATGATCTGAGCCTATTCCACTCACCAATCTTCCAAAATTTATGGTCATTTTTTAACCAAAGAAATGGACCCAGAACAGAACATTGCAAGGTGTGGAGCTTTCTTATGTATTCTGGAAAATCAGAATATGTACAGCATTTATTTTTTATTTACAGGTGTTTATTACAAATTCACACGCAATAAAATGGTGCTTTAATTGAAACCAAATCTTGTATAATTAAAGTTTAAAATACTTTACTTATATTTACGCCTTTAATTATACGAGGCGTGACAAATTAATTCCCGGAATGGAATGTAAAAAAAAGAAAAAGTATGCTTACCTACACACTATCAGCTGTTGTCAATTTCAAAGTAGTCCCTCCGCCACTGCCGGAAAACCATTCCTAGAATTCGTTTTCAGGAAGGCTGCGCAGTACCTTTGTCGCGGCACGCTGGATGTCCGGAACGTCATCATATCTGTGTCCTTTGAGGACATTTTTTAAAATCTGGAGACAGCCAAAAGTTGCAGGGTTCTAAGTCAGGGGAATAAGGTGTTTGGTCAAGTTTTGGAATGGATTGCTGGGTCCGGGAACTCGCAAACGCTTAACGCATCATGTGCAGGAGCATTGACGAGGTGGAGAAGCCAGAATTCCCGTCTTTTTACTCCGAATAGATTCTCTGTCCACATTCTCTGTCGGCCCTTTGCTTTTTAGGTTGCTCACTTTTTGCGCCATCGTGACATCTTTCTGCCCGGCCTTAATCACCTATGCCATTAAAAAATTTGGAAACAGCCAAAAGTTGCAGGGTGCAGAGTCATGGGAATAAGGTGTTTTGGTCAAGTTTCCAAATGGATTTCCGGGTTCAGGATCTCGAACGCTTAATGCATCATGTTCAGGAGCATTGAGGTGGTGGAGAATCCACTTGTCAAGCCAGAGTTCCCGTCTTTTCCTCCGAACAGATTCTCTGTCCACATTCTCTGTGGGCCCATTGTGCTTTTGGCTGCCCACTTCTTGCGCCATCATGGACATCTTCCCGTCCTGCCATAACCACCTATGCCATTCAAAAACACTTGATTTCTTCATGGAATGTTCACCACAAGCATGTAACAGAGCCAGGGCTTTTTTTCAGGGGGAACTTGGTGGAACTCAGTTCCACCACCTCTGGCGCAGACCCTTGGGGGGGGGGGGGGGGGCTGCTCACCACAATCACTTGTAAACACAGAAGTCCAGTTTCTGTGTTTACAAGCGACAGCTCTGCACTCTGTGTGTAACCCCCCTGAAGTCTGAACTCGGTATGTAATGCAATCCTGGTATTTATTGCCCCTTTAGGTCCCTCTTACTGTTCGTGAAATTTGACTAACCACACCCACTATTTGATGTAATTTGGAGGGTGTGTGTGGGGTGGAGGGGTTTTGAGGGGCCGTGGTTGAGTTCCAGCACCTATTGTTTGAGAAAAAAAAGCCCTGAACAGAGCTAAAGTTTTACTCACACTTTTGCCAATTATCACTAAAAATGTGATCAGTATAGTCAGTGTTTATCTGGCTCTCCAGATGGAGTAATCCTTAGAGGTATAGTCTGTGGCTATAATAGCTGGATGGTGATGTATCCATAGAAAGGGGTATTAAGGTTTAAAAAGGAAGGCAGACATCCTTCAGAGTGTGTCCAGAACTCTGTAAGACATGGAAGGAAAAAACAGGGAGGGGGAGGCGCCGACCCGAGTGTAGTATTAAAATGATGACTTTAATAGGATGAGATTAAAAACACTTACAAGATGATATAAGATGCATGCTCATCAAAATAAAGTGCAGTCCTGGCATTCCACGTGGCTTTGTGGGTCCCACCGCTGTTCCGGATAGCTGGAAAGGATTGAGCAGCTGGCTGGAATGGATCACAGTGTTTCTCCAGGAGCAAAGGAAACAAGCAGCTCCACACAGACCAGCATGGACCTTGGAACAGGAAGTGATGTCACCGGCGTCTGATTGGACCTAGGCAGGGCTGGAATCTTGTCAATCAGGGCTGCAGTGATGAAAGGCTACGTGCTCGGAGCTGACTGAGGCCAACAGAAGGAGCAGCCAGCTCCGAGCGCGTAGCCTTTCATCACCGCAGCCCTGATTGACAAGATTCCAACCCTGCCTAGGTCCAATCAGACGCCGGTGACATCACTTCCTGTTCCACGGTCCATGCTGGTCTGTGTGGAGCTGCTTGGTTCCTTTGCTCCTGGAGAAACACTGTGATCCATTCCAGCCAGCTGCTCAATCCTTTCCAGTTATCCGGAACAGTGGTGGGACCCACAGAGCCACGTGGAATGCCAGGACTGCACTTTACTTTGATGAGCATGCGTCTTCTATCATCTTGTAAGTGTTTTTAATCTTATCCTATTAAAGTCATCATTTTAATACTATATCCAGGTCGGCGCCTCCCCCTCCCCCTCCCTGTCTTTTCCTTACCAAAAATGTGATGGCAATCCGCCGCTTCAGATTCCCATCACTAATTTTCTGCCAACAGCGCAGCGCACGCACATGTTATTTCATCTACAACTCCGTAAAGACTGAGCCCACTGGTCTGCGACCCAGGAGAGGGCAAGTTAGAACATTTCAGAACATACTCGAGTAGGAATGACTGTGTGACTCACCAACATAGTGCTACACTGCGGGCATTCCGGGAATTAAATTGTCACACCTCATACATTGTCTGGGCCAATGAAAATCCAGTTTCCATTGTTAAGCAAATAAAGAGCAATTCCTTGCAGCAGCCAACAGCAACACATAAAAAGGTCCATTGATGCAGGAGAAGTCGTTATTGGGTTGGATGTTCTATTATTCGTCTCAGCTATGTTTTGCCATTGTTTCACTGGTGTATTGGTACGGTTGTATCTGTATTGTCATGGTTGACAGTATGTTACCTACCCTCTGCTGTCACAATTGCCCATGTGTTGTCACATTGCCCATGGATTACCACTAGGGTCAAGCCAAACCCAAACACTTTAGTGGCGCACGGCATTTTTTTTTGGAGTATACGCTATAAGATTGTAATAGCCCTGGGACACTTTTGGCTGCCCCAAGCATAGCAGAAATGTGGCACACGTAGCAGTGGGTGTGGCCAAATTGTGAGTTTAATGCATGGAATGCAGAGTCAGGAATAGTTAGGAATAGTAATGTACAGAATACAGGGGACAGGAGTGTGTAATGCATAGTAGAAGCCATGAGTACAAATCAAAAAAAGCATGGGGACGGGGTTGATATGTGCTAGGGGGGCACTGGGAGGAGAGAGAGCTAGTGTTAGTGTGGGGGGGTTTGGGGGTCAGATATGTGCTGAGGGGGTGCTTTGGGAGGAGAGTGGGTTAGTGCTAGCGGGGGGGCAGATATGTGCTGGGGTGCTTTGCGAGGAGAGAGGGCTAGTGCTATTGAGGGGGGCAGATATGTGGTGGGGGGTGCTTTGGGAGGGGAGAGGGTTAGTGCTAGTGGGGGGGGGTCAGATATGTGCTGGGGGTGCTTTGGGAGGAGAGGGGGCTAGTGATAATGGGGGGTGGGGTCAGATATGTGCTGGGGGGTGCTTTGGGAGGGGAGAGAGTTAGTGCTAGTGTGGGGGGTCAGAGTCAGATATGTGCTGGAGGGTGCTTTGGGAGGAGAGAGGGCTAGTACTAGCGGGGGTGGTCAGATACGTGCTGGGAGGTGAGAGAGTTAGTGCTAGTGGGGGGCGGGGTCAGATATGTGCTGGGGGTGCTTTGGGAGGAGAGGGGGCTAGTGATAGTGGGGGGTGTCAGATAAGTGCTGGGGGGTGCTTTGGGAGGAGCGAGGGCTAGTGATAGTGGGGGGGGGTGGGGTCAGATATGTGCTGGGGGGTGCTTTGGGAGGAGAGAGGGCTAGTGCTAGTGAGGGGGGTCAGGGTCAGATATGTGCTGGGGGGTGCTTTGGGAGGAGAGAGGGCTAGTGATAGTGGGGGGGCAGGGTCAGATATGTGCTGGGGGGTGCTTTGGGAGGAGAGAGGGCTAGTACTAGCGGGGGGGGGCAGTCAGATACGTGCTGGGAGGTGAGAGGGTTAGTGCTAGTGGGAGGCAGGGTCAGATATGTGCTGGGGGTGCTTTGGGAGGAGAGTGGGGGTAGTGATAGTGGGGGGTGTCAGATATGTGCTAAGGGGTGCTTTGGGAGGAGCGAGGGCTAGTGATAGTGGGCTGGTGGGGTCAGATATGTGCTGGGGGTGCTTTGGGAGGAGAGAGGGCTAGTGCTAGTTAGGGGGGTCAGGTATGTGCTGGGGGTGCTTTGGGAGGGGAGAGGGTTAGTGCAAGTGGGGGGGTCAGATATGTGCTGGGGGATGCTTTGGGAGAAGAGAGGGCTAGTGCTAGTGAGGGGGTCAGATATGTGCTGGGGGTGCTTTGGGAGGGGAAAGGGCTAGTGCTAGTGAGGGGGGGCACACAGAGGGCAACGCCTGAGTATATACTCCCCCACATAATCTGAGGTTAAGTTTCCTGATATACCTCTATAGATTTTCTAGCTCTACAAACCTATCACGCCTGTTATGAGCGTTTCCCACTCCCCCCGCCCTGTAAGCGTGTGTGAATTCTCTGATGTCTGAGAAGGTTCACTCTCCTAATAAAAGATTTCCCGCACTCCGAACATGAAAAAGGACGCTCACCTGTGTGAACTCTCTGGTGTTTATCAAGCTTTTGTTTTAGAGCGAAAGATTTCCCGCACTCCGAACATGAATAAGGACGCTCATCAGTGTGACGTTTCTGGTGTCTATTAAGTTCCCCTTTCTCACAAAATTGTTTCCCGCACGCTGAACATGAAAAAGGACGCCTCTGGTGTGCAACAAGGTGTCCTTTCTCAGTGAAGCCTTTCCCGCACTCTGAACATGAATAGGGACGCTCACCTGTGTGAGATCTCTGGTGTCTAAGAAGGCTCCCTTTCTGACTGAAACATCTCCCGCACTCTGGGCATGAAAAAGGACACTCCCCCGTGTGAATTTTCTGGTGTTTAAGTAGGTTTCCTTTGCAAGTGAAACCTTTTCCACACGCGGAGCATGAATAGGGACAGTCCCCAGTGTGAATTCTCTGATGTATAAGAAAGTCTGCTTTTAGAACGAAACATTTCCTGCACTCTGGGCATGTATAGGGGCGCTCACCTGTGTGACTTGCTTGGTGTCTAAGGAGGCGCGCTTTGTGACTGAAACATTTCCCACACACCGAACATGAATAGGGACGCTCCCCTGTGTGAATTCTCTGGTGTACAAGAAGGTTTGGCTTCTTAATGAAACACTTTCCGCACTCTGGACATGAATAGGGACGCTCACCCGTGTGAATTTTCTGATGCCTAAAAAAGTCTATTCTCTCAGGGAAACTTTTCCCGCATTCTGAACATGAATAAGGACATTTTCCCGTGTGACTTCTCTGGTGTATAAGAAGTACTTGTCTATTACTAAAACAACTCCCGCACCCTGTACATAAATAGGAACGCTCACCTGTATGACTTCTCTGGTGTGTAACCAGGCTCCCTTTCTGATGGAAACACTTCCCGCACTCTGAACATGAAAAGGGACGGTCAACCGTGTGACTTTTCTGGTGACTAAGGAATTCTTTTTTCCTAGTGAAAGATTTCCCGCACTCCGGACATGAATAGGGACGCTCGCCCGCGTGACTTTTCTCGTGTCTAAGAAGCGCACTGTTTTTAGTGAAAGGTTTCCCGCACACCGAACATGACAACGAACTCTCTCCCGTGTGAGCTCCTTCGTGTCTTGAGGACGATTCCTTGGGATTAGATGGATCTGTTGATCTCTCAATACTTTGAGATCTTAGAGGAGTCTCTGGAGTCACATCATGTGATACATCAGATGCCTCCTGAGGATCGGAGGGATCCGTTGCTCTCGGTGTATTCTGAGCAATAAAGTTTTCTCCCGGAAATTGTTGTGTGAGGTCATCCTTTGCATTGAAATTTGAAGATAAATTAGGGTTTCCCTCAGAGATGTTCTGGAGATCGCATCCACCTGTTGGAAAACAATTTTTAAATACGTTTTAGAAGTGTTCTTCATACCTTACATTCAGAAATCACGTGTGCTGATCTACGACTAAACATCTGACCACAAATGTTGAGTTTGCATTCGAAAATCTGTTGTGGTCTCTCAATAAGAGCTCCGAAGAACCGTCAGTACAATGGTTAACGTGAGAAATCAAACCTAACCCATCACAGAGACAGCAAAAATGTGAGGAGAGGCCAAATCAACGATTCAGGAGAAGCTTAAAAAGCAGAGCAGGAACTGATCAGCTCAGCAACACCGAAAGACCTGGACAACCCCAGAAGACAACTGTTGCTAAAAGATTGCAGAACTCCTTTAATGTTGAAGATAAACTCCTTCAAGAGGTCTAGCCAAGTCAAGAACACTCTCCAGGTGGTGGGAGTGTCGTTGTCAAAAACTACAACCAAGAGAAGACTTAATGAAAGTAAATGCAGAGGGTTCACCAGAAGGACACCAAGGAAGTCACACCGGGGCAGTTACGTTCACGTATGGTGGACCTGCCCAACTGGCTCATGGTCTATGGACCCAGGTCTACAATATGTTGTACATGTTGAAGATAAACTCCTTCATGATGTCTAGCCAAGTCAGGAACACTCTCCAGGTGGTGGGAGTGTCGTTGTCAAAAACTACAACCAAGAGAAGACTTAATGAAAGTAAATACAGAGGGTTCACCAGAAGGACACCAAGGAAGTCACACCGGGGCACTTACGTTCACGTATGGTGGACCTGCCCAACTGGCTCATGGTCTATGGAGCCAGGTCTACAATATGTTGTAAGAACCTTTTTGGAGGCTGATATCCCGATGCTGGCACTGCTTAACCTGAGACCAGATGGGCTTCCCAAACGCCAATTTAGATTTATGACCCATATAATTACAACCGCCAAGCAAATTATAGCCAGAGGTTTTTGTTGGTCAAACATCCTCTCCCTCGAAGCTGTAAAATTGAAAGGACACTGGATGCTCACGAATGATAAATTGACTACCAAAAACGTACAGACACTATGCAAACCTTTCATAAAACATGGGATGCTTGAATCTCGAAATGTATGCCCTCGGATACTGGATCTGTAAGGGGCCACTCAAATTATAACCAGAGCTTGGTCCTCGAACATACTCTCACTTGAAGCTGTAGAATCTAAAGTACACTGGGTGCTTAGAAATGATGAATTGACGGTCAAAACTTACTGACGCTATGCGTAGCTTTCAAAAAACATGGGATCCTTGGATCTCGAAATGTATGCCCTCGGGTACTGGATCTGTGAGGTGCCACTCTACTTAACCCAAAGTTCAAGGAGCACTCTCAAGCCTCCCCCTCATACCCAAAGTCCAAGGAGTACTCTCAAGCCTCCCCCTCACACCCAAAATCCAAGGAGTACTCTCAAGCCTCCCCCTCACACCCAAAATCCAAGGAGTACTCTCAAGCCTCCCCCTCACACCCAAAGTCCAAGGAGTACTCTCAAGCCTCCCCCTCACACCCAAAATCCAAGGAGTATTCTCAAGCCTCCCCCTCACACCCAAAGTCCAAGGAGTACTCTCAAGCCTCCCCCTCATACCCAAAGTCCAAGGAGTACTCTCAAGCCTCCCCCTCACACACAAAATCCAAGGAGTACTCTCAAGCCTCCCCCTCACAACCAAAGTCCAAGGAGTACTCTCAAGCCTCCCCCTCACACCCAAAGTCCAAGGAGTACTCTCAAGCCTCCCCCTCACACCCAAAGTCCAAGGAGTAATCTCAAGCCTCCCCCTCACACCCAAAGTCCAAGGAGTACTCTCAAGCCTCCCCCTCACACCCAAAGTCCAAGGAGTAATCTCAAGCCTCCCCCTCACACCCAAAGTCCAAGGAGTACTCTCAAGCCTCCCCCTCACAACCAAAGTCCAAGGAGTACTCTCAAGCCTCCCCCTCACACCCAAAGTCCAAGGAGTACTCTCAAGCCTCCCCCTCACACCCAAAGTCCAAGGAGTACTCTCAAGCCTCCCCCTCACCTCCCAACTCCCTCTTCCTATCTTTCTCCTTCCTCTTCCCTCCCCAGGTGTTCCCTACCTTTTTTGTTTGGCATTTGCAGAACCTTGTTGACAGGGCCCTCAGGTCATACACTGGTTATACCTATTTGCATTGTATCGCTCACACCTGTCAATGGTTGACCACTTTTGTGTTGTTGGTCCGCGTGCCTTGTTTAATGTTTGGAATAATTTGTACTGGCTTTTTAATTTCCGCCCTATGATAACAATGAATATTATTATATTTGTGGACCTAATTGTACTACGACTGATTGTCTGAGACTGCGGCCATTTCATAGGAGATGGTCAGAGAGTGATGAGACGCTACAAGAGAGGTTGGAGACTGAGGACAGGAGACAGTAAGGCTTTGTACACACGAGCGGACTTTTCGACCGGACTGGTCTGACGGACTGAGTCCGGCGGACAATTCGACCTGCAAAGGACTTTTTTGGTTGAAAATCTGACAGACTTTAGATTTGGAACATGTTTCAAATCTTTCAGACGGACTCGAGCCCGGTCGAAAAGTCCGCTCGTCTGTATGCTAGTCTGACGGACAAAAAACGACGCTAGGGCAGCTATTGGCTACTGGCTTTCAACTTCCTTATTTTAGTCCGATCGTACGTAATAACGTACAAATCCGTCGGACTTTGGTGTGATCGTGTGTAGGCAAGTCCGTTCGTTGGGAAAGTCCGTCGGATAGACCGTTGGACCAGTCCAATCGAAAAGTCCGCCCATGTGTAAGCTGCATCAGAGATTGGGAACAACTTAGATAAGACTAATGTTACAGTCCCTTTACAAAATCTGTTCTCTTAGAGTTGTACTCTCTACAGCCAACTTAAAAAATGACTAGGATCCCGTTTGATATTTCTCTCAGCAAGATCAATTAAGAAAGATGTAAAGATGAGGAATAACCTTCCAAAGAGACTTGTTCTAGCTGACTGGAAGCGCTTCCAATATTTGTAAGAAGAATCCCTGTAGAATGTGGATTTGGGGAGGTATCGGACTGTCTTTGGGGATTCTTTGAACCTGATGAAAATTGGGACAAACTTTATGTGGCTTTTCTACCCTCCTCTTGATCAACTGGCACTTTGGATTTTTCTTTTGTAGGTGAACTACGTAGACATGTGTTGGATTTCAACCTAACAATGTAAATACGGACTTTATACTGGAAGTAGAATAAAAATGTGAAAGGTTTTTGCATTTAGTGTTTATGACTTACTTGTGTCCATATGTAGAGAAGATCCCTCCTGTTTACTTTCCAGAATCGTCTCCCCCTCCTCCATAGACTGCCGATCTCCACTCACCAACCTCTCTTCTTCTTCCTCTTTATCCTCAACTTTGATGTCTTTCAGTTCTTCAGCCTAAACCCCAAAGATGACAGAATAGATTTGTAAAAAGTAACAAGAGATTACATAGAAGAATGTCCTCTCATAGCTTAGAACACTTTTTTAGGTTGGTCCCACCTACCTGATGATGATGAGGGATGGTGTGACCTTTCTGTGTAGAATGCCGGGGATACAGAGGAAGGGGACATCTCTCTGGTGGGTTCCCATTACTGGATCCATCTGTAGGAAACACACACACTGACTGAATACATTGTTTCTATGTGTTTATCAGATGATGGGGGATCTAGGTGGACCTGTCACGGTAGGCAAGTCACCTCCGTCCGCCGGGCCGCTGGGCGCATGCGCGGGGGGTTGCTGCTGAGACGTGCACCCGTGCGCGGCCTGATGGTACGGCGCGCGCGGGTGCACGGCGGCCCGCGGGTGCGCGCCGTCGCCCGTGCGGGTGCTCGGTAGCGCGTCACGCTGACGCGCTCACTGGGAGGTACTTTAGACGACACCAGCACCCAGTCGGGTTGCTGGTTCGTCGTCAGCTTCCCTGCCTGTGTTTTTGATACCCTGCTTGTGATTACCTACTGTTGCCGACCCTCTGCCTGGATACCCGACTACTCTACTTGCCTGATACCCTGACCCTCTGCCTGGATACCCGACTACTCTACTTGCCTGATACCCTGACCCTCTGCCTGGATACCCGACTACTCTGCTTGCCTGATACCCTGACCCTCTGCCTGGATACCCGACTACTCTGCTTGCTGGATACCCTGACTCTCTGCCTGGACACCCGACCACTTGTGCTTGTCAGTACCCTGATTCTCTGCCCGGACGAAGTACACCCCTTGCTGCTGCCATCCAGACCTCTGGCCTGCTCCAGGATCTCTGCAGATCAGTTGGACGTTCTCTGCCTAAAGCTTGTGTTCTCCTAACCTCTCCCCTTGCACCTACAGGCATTCCCTCAGTAGATTCTCCGCTCAAGTCCTCCTACAGCTTCCCGGAGACCCGTGCCTCTGCGTGCCTCCGATCCCCTGTCTCACTTTCGGGGGTTCGGGTGCGCGTGGTCGTAAGGGCAAGCCGCTCTCGGCATCTCGGCCTTGGTAAGTATTGGCGTGACAGTACGAACCAGCCAGATGTCCGAGGCCGACAGAGCGCGCTCTCCCTTGGAGATCTTATGCCAACAAGTCTCCGCCTTGGCTGATTCAGTACAGCGGCTACAAGAGGGATACACACAAGTGGATAGTCGCCTCCAACAACTGACGGGGGCCTTTCCCCCTGCTGCTGCAGCTCCCGCACCTAGTAATGAAGGATCGCTTCCTCAGGCCACTGCTAGTCCTACAGTAGTAATGGCACTTCCGGAACCAAGGGTCCCCACTCCGGAACGGTTCTCAGGGGACCGTAAAAAATTCAGGGCCTTCAAAAACGCATGCACTCTCTACTTTGCGTTGCAGCCTCGAACCTTCGCATCAGAGGTGGTCAAGGTGGGATTTGCAATTTCCCTGCTGTCAGAGGAACCTCAGGCCTGGGCACACAGCCTGATGGAATCAGGAAGTCCGGTGCTTAATACCATTGATACCTTTTTTGAAAGTATGGCCCAACTATATGACGATCCACAGCGTATGGCCACCGCTGAAAATATCTTACACCGCCTAGTCCAGGGAAGGAGACCAATTGAGGACTACACGGTGGAATTCCGTAAGTGGGCGGCCGACACTGACTGGAATGAGTCAGCCTTACGCCACCAGTATCGCCAAGGTCTGTCGGAGCTCCTCAAGGATGAATTAGCCAGGATGGAGACTCCCGCATCATTAGAGGAATTAATTCAGGCAGCAACCAAATTAGATCGGCGTTTGAGGGAACGTCGGTCTGAGCGATTCCAAAATACTCGCCCAACATGGGCAACCCCAAGATTCCAACCCGTTCCAGGATCTTCACCCATTACAGCGGGGTCTACTGCACTGTCGGATCCCGAACCAATGCAGCTGGGTTTAGTACGCCCACCACTAACCTCAGAGGAGAGACAGCGTCGACGGCAGTCCAACTTGTGTCTCTATTGCGGGGGTGCCGGCCACTTCCTGCGCAACTGCCCTATAAGGCCTAGTAAGTCCTTTCAACCTAAAACAATGACCTACCAAGATAACCATTCCTCTAAATCTTATGTGATGTTGTTTATCTCGTTACAGCTACCGGAAGGGGAATCCCGCCTCCCGGCGATCATTGATTCCGGCGCATGTAGCTGCTTTATGGACGCTGCCCTGGCCCGAACCTTGCATGTGCCTCTACAGCCTAAGACACAACACTTACAAGTCCACTTGGCAGATGGGTCTCTTCCCAGTTCAGGCCTAATCACCCAGGAGACTCAACCTATCCTAGCCACTACCGAGTCAGGACATCAAGAACTTTTACGCTTAGACCTCATCCACTCTCCCATGTTCCCGGTCATTCTGGGATTACCTTGGTTACAAGCCCATGACCCTCTTATCCAATGGAGCTCGAAGACGGTCTCTTTTCCTTCCGCCTACTGTTCCCAACACTGCCGCCCTCAGAGATCCCAGATCTGTGCCACGATCTCAGCTCCTCCGATTGACCTCCAGCATGTTCCCCAGGAGTATCATGAGTTTCAAGAGGTCTTCAGCAAGCAAATGGCCGATTGTCTTCCACCTCATCGGTCATACGACTGCCCAATCGACCTGTTGCCTGGATCAGAAATTCCTTTTGGGCGTATCTTCCCTCTTTCCGAAACAGAACTGGAGGCTCTCAAACAATATATAGAGGAGAATCTAAAAAAAGGGTTCATCCGTCCCTCATCTTCACCTGCTGGAGCAGGTATCTTTTTCGTCGGTAAGAAGGACGGTTCCCTTAGGCCCTGTGTGGATTACCGGCAGTTGAATAATATTACTGTCAAAAATCGGTATCCGTTACCGCTCATTCCAGAGTTATTCCAACGCTTCAGGTCAGCCAGAATCTTCTCCAAGTTAGATCTCCGAGGGGCATACAACCTCATTCGAATTAGAGCTGGGGATGAGTGGAAGACAGCTTTCAGGTCAAGGTTCGGGCATTTCGAATACTTGGTGATGCCCTTTGGGCTCTGCAATGCCCCGGCTACGTTCCAACACCTAGTGAACGACATTTTCCGCAAATACCTAGATGACTTCCTCGTAGTCTACCTGGATGATATCCTAATTTTCTCACCTACATTGGAACTACACCGGGATCACGTCAAGACAGTTCTAACCATTTTGAGACAGCACAAGCTTTACCTAAAAAAGGAAAAATGCGAATTCGAAAAATCTATTGTGCAATTTCTAGGGTTTATCATTTCAGCAAACGGAGTGGAGATGGATCCTCAAAAGATACAGGCTATTCAGGAGTGGCCAGCCCCCTCTGATAAAAAAGGGGTTCAACGCTTTATCGGATTCGCCAACTTCTATCGGAAGTTTATTGTCGGCTTCTCGACTATAGTGGCACCCATCACTCAGCTTACACGCCGGCACGGATCATTCCAGTGGTCCCAAGCAGCACAGGAAGCTTTCATGAAGCTAAAGGATCTGTTCAGTTCCGCTCCTATCCTCCGGCATCCTGATCCTTCCCATCCGTTCGTGTTGGAAGTGGATGCATCAGAAATAGCCACGGGGGCAATCCTTTCTCAGAGACAGGGACCCAAGGCCATCTTACATCCAGTCGCATTCGCTTCTCGGAAACTCAGTGCAGCAGAATTAAATTATGACGTAGGCGACAGGGAACTGTTGGCCATAAAATTTGCCCTGGAGGAATGGAGGTACTTACTTGAGGGGGCGCTCCATCCGGTGATGATTTTCACCGATCACAAGAATCTTGAGTACCTCCGAACAGCAAAACGCCTCAAACCCAGACAAGCCCGTTGGGCCCTGTTCTTTTCGCGCTTCAATTTCCACATCTCTTACAGACCTGGCAAAAAGAATGGTAAAGCGGACGCTCTCTCCCGAATGTTCTCAGCAGAACTCCAGACCTCAGAACCAAGTACAATTCTAGCACCTCACAACTTTCTTGGTTTGACACAGACAGACCTGATATCTTCGATCAAGAGATCATCCGATACATGTACCGATCCAGAGGTACAATCCCTAAGGAAAGATGAGGGTCTCTTTTGGGTCCGGGACAAAATTTTTGTGCCTCAACAAATCCGGGTAACCACTCTCAAAATGTGCCATGATCATAAATTGGCTGGCCACTTCGGGGTTAGGAAGACAGCTGACTTGATCTCTCGCTCCTTCTGGTGGCCAGGTTGGAGACAGGATTGCAGCAAGTATGTGGCCTCTTGTCTCCGTTGTCAGCGCAACAAAGGTCAGAATGCCAGATCCTGGGGCTTACTTAAACCGCTCTCTATTCCGGAACGACCATGGTCCGACGTGTCCATGGACTTCATTGTGGATCTGCCAGCCTCAGAAGGCTTCACTACCATTTTTGTTGTGGTCGACCGTTTGTCCAAAATGGCCCACTTCATACCCATGATCGGTACTCCCTCCGCAGCTGAAACAGCCAACGTCTTTCTGAAGGAGATCATAAGACTGCACGGGGTACCAAAGAATATAGTGTCTGACAGAGGTGCGCAATTTACATCCAAATTCTGGAGGGAACTCTGTAAGGTCTTGGATATTAGAGTATGCCTCTCATCAGCCTATCATCCGCAGAGCAACGGCCAAACGGAGAGAACAAATCAGACTTTGGAGCAGTATCTCCGTTGCTTTTGTTCAGGATCCCAGGATGATTGGTCAGAACTTCTTCCATATGCAGAATTCGCGTATAATAACTCAGTTCACGCGGCCACCAACCAAACGCCCTTCTGGGCCAACTGCGGGTTCCATCCCACGTTCTTGACTAAGGACATTCCTGAGGTAACAGTTCCTGCAGTACAGGACAGAATAATATCCTTACAAGCCAATTTTCAGGAAATTCAAAGTATGTTACGAAAGGCTCAGAGGATCTATAAAGAGCAGTATGACAGGGGCAGGAAGGAGAATCCAAAATTTAGCATTGGAGAGGAGGTCTGGCTATCCACCTCCAACCTCAAGCTGCAATTGCCATCCCGAAAACTAGGACCTAAATTCATTGGCCCTTTCCCTATCAAGAGGATTATCAATCCTGTGGCCATGGAATTAGCCTTGCCCAAGACGTACAGGATCCACCCTGTCTTTCATGTATCTTTATTGAAACCTGTTGCATCCAGTCCATTTCCAGAAAGAGGAGAGGTTCCTCCCCCACCAATCAGGGTGGACGGTGAGAACGAGTTCGAGGTGGAGGCTATCTTGGGTTGTAGAAGGAGAGGCAGACAGCTACAATACCTAATACAATGGAAAGGATACCCACCTGAAGACAATTCATGGGAACCTGCGAAGAACTTACACGCTCCTCGTTTGATTCAAACCTTTCATCAAAACCATCCGGAGTTGATGTCTAGCTTGGGCGTCCGGTGTCCGCCCTTAGGAGGGGGGCACTGTCACGGTAGGCAAGTCACCTCCGTCCGCCGGGCCGCTGGGCGCATGCGCGGGGGGTTGCTGCTGAGACGTGCACCCGTGCGCGGCCTGATGGTACGGCGCGCGCGGGTGCACGGCGGCCCGCGGGTGCGCGCCGTCGCCCGTGCGGGTGCTCGGTAGCGCGTCACGCTGACGCGCTCACTGGGAGGTACTTTAGACGACACCAGCACCCAGTCGGGTTGCTGGTTCGTCGTCAGCTTCCCTGCCTGTGTTTTTGATACCCTGCTTGTGATTACCTACTGTTGCCGACCCTCTGCCTGGATACCCGACTACTCTACTTGCCTGATACCCTGACCCTCTGCCTGGATACCCGACTACTCTACTTGCCTGATACCCTGACCCTCTGCCTGGATACCCGACTACTCTGCTTGCCTGATACCCTGACCCTCTGCCTGGATACCCGACTACTCTGCTTGCTGGATACCCTGACTCTCTGCCTGGACACCCGACCACTTGTGCTTGTCAGTACCCTGATTCTCTGCCCGGACGAAGTACACCCCTTGCTGCTGCCATCCAGACCTCTGGCCTGCTCCAGGATCTCTGCAGATCAGTTGGACGTTCTCTGCCTAAAGCTTGTGTTCTCCTAACCTCTCCCCTTGCACCTACAGGCATTCCCTCAGTAGATTCTCCGCTCAAGTCCTCCTACAGCTTCCCGGAGACCCGTGCCTCTGCGTGCCTCCGATCCCCTGTCTCACTTTCGGGGGTTCGGGTGCGCGTGGTCGTAAGGGCAAGCCGCTCTCGGCATCTCGGCCTTGGTAAGTATTGGCGTGACAGGACCCTCCGTACTGCTCTCTCCTTTACAATAAAGTCTCCTCTTACCCGGTGATGTGAGGGGCGGCTGATTGTCCATCATGACGTCCTTGTAGAGATCCTTGTGTCCTTCTAAATACTCCCACTCCTCCATGGAGAAATAGACAGTGACATCCTGACACCTTATAGGAACCTGACACACACAATGATACAGTCACCATCCAGACACATCCCTTGTCTGTTACTGGATAATGTCCCAGAATTCCCGGCACCGCTCACCTCTCCTGCCAGAAGCTCAATGATCTTCTTAGTGACTTCTAGAATCTTCTTTTCTTTGCTCTCAGGAGTCAGGCAGTGAGGTGGAGGCACTGTGATGGGTGATGCCCCATGAAGACGGCTGCTGGGTGTTAATGGATCACCAGAAATGTTCTTCACTACTTTGTAATCCTGAGTAAAAAAGAAAATAATCACTAAAGACATCCCAGAATCCTCCTCACCTCTCCGGTCAGGTCTGTGTTTTATCAATGGAGATAAGAGTGATGTCATGTGACCTCCCAGAATCCTCCTCACCTCTCTGGTCAGGTCTGTGTTTTAATAATAGAGATAAGAGTGATGTCATGTGACCTCCCAGAATCCTCCTCACCTCTCCGGTCAGGTCTGTGTTTTATTAATAGAGATAAGAGTGATGTCATGTGACCTCCCAGAATCCTCCTCACCTCTCCGGTCAGCAGGTAGATGATCTCCAGGGTGAGGTCTAATATTCTCTCAGTCACCTGGCTTTGGTCTTGGTCCATCGTTATGGATTGGGTTATGTGATCTAAACAGGACATTCCTCCCTGTCAACGAATAATAAACCGATAATTAATTGCACTGTACTGGGATGAAGGTGTCACCACAACATTTCTTCCTTTATAGTTCTCATGGGTACCTCTTGGACCTTTTGCAATGCTATATTACAGGCACCCTCAGCTATTTTTCAGTTGATAAGTTGCACTCTTACATAATTTTACCACAGGAATTCCTAATGACCTTCGGAGGAACCCTAGGCTCCCAGGGAACCCTTGCTGAGAAAGACTGATGTAGTATATTGAAAAAGTGGTCATTATTTCCCAAGGCTGATCTGTAGGCAACTACTTCACCATACAGCAAGACCAGATATAAAAACATTTCTTTATGCATATTTCATTATTTCTCTGAGTGTCCAATTTATCCATCGTGAACAATCTAAACATAATCACCCTATAATCCTCTAAGTAGGAGTGGTATGCTGGCCATAGACAGTTTAAATCTCGGCTGGTTCAGCAGCCATAATTTGAACCATGTAATCTATGAGCAGGCTGATTGTACCCAAGTTGATCCATCTACCTGTGGACCCTCATTCACCTTCGAAGGATAATGTAATAAGCACATACATGGGCACAGAAACTTAGAGGTCCTCGATATAGTATTCACAAATTGTATAGTATTTTGCCAAGATTTCTCTATTGTCCAGCACTGGCACAATAGATTAATCAAATTAGGTTTGTCAAGAAACTTGGAGCGCCGCTCAAAGCACTGCAAGTCCAAAGCACAGATCGGGCGCTGCCATTCAAACAAGCTCGACTAGGCTAACAGAAACCGATCAGAAAACGTAAGGTGGAAATGCGTCACACCGGAGCCCAACCACTGTATAGAGAGGTAAACATACGGCTTTAGCCTGAACGCCTCCTGGCTATGCTCCTCTGACATGTTTTGCCCCACCTACCGGGCTTAATCATAGAGATCATGTTTATGATTAAGCCTTGTAGATGGGGCGAAACATGTCAGAGAGGCACAGCCAGAAGGAGTTCAGGCTGAAGCCATATATTTACCACTTTATATAGTAGACATGTGCATACCAGAATTTTTTGTTTTGTTTCGGATGAATTTTCTCATTGAATTTCGGTTCCTCATGCTCGTTATATAGAACCGATTTGTTTTTTGGAATGCATTTCGTATCTTCGACATTCGTTTCGGGTGGATTTCAAAAAACATTGCAGTTTTTCAGGAAGATTGCTATATATTCGGTATATTATTGAGTTGGAGGAATCCGATATCTTCGTACGCTAGTCAAACTCACCAAGAGAAATGGCACAAGTTGATTGGACAATATCGACTGGCATCACATACATCCAAATGAATGAGTGGAGCAAAGCTCAGATCCATCCGTTATCTAAATCTGAATTATTGAACGAATTTGAAAAATGAATTATTTTCTACAAGGGCCCAAACTACTATCGCATCACGTGATGTCATTCAAATGAAACAAATGCATTCATTAATTTCGTTATAACTTTTTTCGGATTTGTTGCCATTCGTTTCTGTGTCCAATTGGAAATTCTTATACATCCGAATCTCAGAAAATGAAATTTTCACCCGAAAAACGAATCATAATGAATAGCACACACGACTACTATACAGTGAACAAAGTATGGGTTTCTTGCGAGCCACAGATGGACTAGTGCCTCTAGGGAGTAAACTAATATTATTTAAGCAGCAAGCACTAAAACACGTTTCATTCCGTGTGATATAATACGTAAAATAATATAATAATTGTGCCTGCGCTAATATAATATACGAATAAATAAAATATATATTCATATAATAAAAGAAATAACGTGCACAAATATTTAAATTGAACCATAATAAATATACTAGTAAAACCATATATGTATAAATATAATGTGCGAACCTTTATGATAAATCTCCAAGTACATATGAAAAATGTGCAATCGTAGTGATACTGTTGAAAAGTGCACCGTGCATGAATAAAATATAAATGCCAAACGCTATCCTGTGACATTTAAGTGTTCAACATAGTCAGCAAATTCAAACTGAAGAAAACAAGCGTGAATAAATAGTGTCCATGAAATGAGTGTTCATCATGCTTCTCCTGAAGGGAGTATTCGGCACAGGGATCACGTGCCTTCCTCTGGGGGATATGATATGATATGATATACATATCCCCCAGAGGAAGGCACGTGATCCCTGTGCCGAATACGCGTCGGGGAGGGGTAGGACGGAGCTGTCAGCAGTGGAGGAGGTCATTACATACCACACCGCACGCCATACGAATCGCTGCTTCCTTTTTTAAACCTGTATAGTTTGGTGCACTGTAGCACCCATTCAATGTGAGTACCCTCCTGGAGGACTTTCTTTTATCTAATAAATGTCCTTGCTATATTACACCATGGAGTTCTTCTTTTTGTTTCTTCTATGAATATGGATTTTGGCTTTACCTGTGAGGAGTGTATTTACATCAGTGTATCCTGATTGAGCCCAGGAGTGGCCCCATTGCGTATTTTGACACCGTTTAATTACTGTGTCACACGATTAAAGGTGAGCGCAAGCACATGTGGGGTGTCACGGGAGAGCACATCTTGCTTGTTGTGATTTGGACACCCTTCAGGAGAAGCATGATGAACACTCATTTCATGGACACTATTTATTCACGCTTGTTTTCTTCAGTTTGAATTTGCTGACTATGTTGAACACTTAAATGTCACGGGATAGCGTTTGGCATTTATATTTTATTTATGCACGGTGCACTTTTCAACAGTATCACTACGATTGCACATTTTTCATATGTACTTGGAGATTTATCATAAAGGTTCGCACATTATATTTATACATATAAGGTTTTACTAGTATATTTATTATGGTTTAATTTAAATATTTTTGCACGTTATTTCTATTATTATATGAATATATATTTTATTTATTCGTATATTATATTAGCGCAGGCACAATTATTATATTATTTTACGACTACTATATAGTGGTTGGGTTCCGGTGTGCAGTGTTTCCACCTTCTGTGTTCAGATTTGTCAAGAAGACATTTCAAACTAATAGCCACATTGAGGTTGGTGATTTAGGAACAAAACTAAATGCCTGATGGTAGAAAGAGCTGGTTGCACACCTCTCAAAGCCACCTGTGAGGATCTGATGAGGTACTGGAAAAATCCGGGTGCCTGCCTGGTCCTTACTCTGAGTAAGCACGTTTGTGTGAAACGCGTCCACTAAGCACCTTTTTGGATTGATGTACATATGTCATGTTCCTTGACCTTATGGATCTCCAATAAACTTTTTTGATTTTATTTCTGGATGTGCCGCCATTTTTTTTGTTTTACCTAAATGCCTGATGGGCTCTATGAAAATTTTTAAATTTAATAAGTTTCACTTATTTCGCTTTAGTACTACCTTTCCAACCATGCTGGATACAGGACCATGCTCCCTCTGGTGGCATACTCAAAACACTGTCCATATGGCTATGAATCTTGAGCTTAATGGAGAATCCAACTCTTGCCTTCCTCCGAAAAATGATAAAACCCCAAAAGTCCACACTTTTCAGATAGCTTATCTAATAAACGTGCAAAATGTGGATGGGGCTTTAACAAAAATATATTTCCCAGAATCGAAATATGGAGACTCCTAAGTTGTGTGTATTGTAGAACATGTATTCTAAAATACGATACTTCTGATGAAGTATGGAGAATGGTAGCAAGGATATAGGACCAGGCTTCCTCTGGTGGCTATAAATCCCGAGTTTAATGGAGGATCCAAACCCTTGTTTTCCCTCAAAAAACGATAAAACCACAATAGTCCACACTTTTCAGATGGCTTATCCAAAAAATGCATACAATTCAGATGTGGCTTTGATGAAAATGTATTTCCCAGAACTTAAATAACAAAACTCCTAAGTTATGCATATTGTAGAAAGTTTAACTCCAAAATATGATACTTCTGATGAAGTACGGAGAATGGTAGTACGGAGAATAGTAGACCGGGCTTCCTCTGGTGGCATACTTAAAACCCTGCCCATACGGCTATAAATCCAAGTTTAATGGAGAATCTGAACCCTGGTCTTCCCTCAAAAAATGATAAAATCATGAAAGTCCACACTTTTCAGATGGCTTAGCCAATAAATGCATAAAAAAAACGGGTGGAGCTTTATGGTTTTCCCAGAACCAAAATAGGGAAACTCTTAAGTTGTGCGTATTGTAGAACACGTAACTGCAAAATACGATACTTCTGATTAAATCTGGAAAACGGCAACAAGGAACTACGTCCCGTAGGTTCACTCTACCAGCTTCTTTTCAAACATGGAAAGCTCGAGTTTGCCCCCCGAAGAAAAGACCAGTGAAGAGGTCAACAGCATTAATGGCGTCAACGAACCTAGGATCATCAATAATTTTCTCTCCACGTTATTGAAGTATCCCACAAAAGCAAGTTTTTCTTAATATGTATAGGGAGAGATCGGAAAGGAGCATGCACATGACCTACAGTACCACAGTTGTACTTCTGAGACTCAATATTTGTCTTATTACCTTCTCCCAGTTCCAGCAATGTCTCCTCTCTACCTCCTCCAGACTCGCCCAGGAATTTACTGCCTTTATCTTTTTTTCACTTCCTGTGTTTTGTTGGGTATCACTTCCTGTCCACATATGACGTCACTTCCTGTCCATATATGACATCACTTCCTGTCTGTGCGTTCCGTTAACAAAAAGGGAGCTCACCGCCTTGTGGAGATTTCTAAAACTGCAGCCTATTTTTTAAATACACTTACAGCTTCTTTGTTGGGTACATTATATATTTTTTTTTGCATATTCTACACCTGAGTTGAAACCAAACAAAAAAAAAGAAAAATTATAATGAAAAAAATTTGATTGTGTTTTTTTAACTCCTAAATCGTTATGAGCGTTCAGTTGGCAACTGAAATGCAAACGTAGCGGCAACCCCTATTAAAATCTATGAGGGCTGGACCGAGGTTCATCGCATTGTCCAGAAGTTCACAGACCGTGAGTTACCATGTTCCCCCGCATTCTTCCTCTTGAACCACCACGAGATCCCAAGTAAGATCTATGGGAGATTCATTCCTACCTCTCCTACTCACAGCAGCGAAGAGCTGCATCCCACTGTTCTGGAAGCAGACGCAGCTGCCGACGGTGGCCGTTTGGTTGAAAAGAGTAGCCAAAATCAATGCCATGGAGGACATGGTGGCCACGGACAGAAGCCTTAGTGAGAATTTCCTTAAGAAATGGTTTTATTGGCATGGGTTTTGTTTATTCTGAGGAGCATGCAGAGCTGATGACTTAACTCCCCTGGGTGTGGGGACATCTGGAAAGGCTCCCCAGCCAGAGATGTAGGGAACGGTTGGTGGCCCCCCCCCCTCTTTAATTTCTTAGAAAGAAGGGAGAGACACTAGGGAGAGGAATAGGCTGCACACCCCAAATTACATATGCAAAAAGGGAATTTGTCCCCCAGGAACAACAAGGGTTTTTAAGCAGCACAAGACTTGTACCAGGGTGTAAAAGTATTAAATTGTTTATTAAATATATGACAATAGAGTAAAAACCATGAACTGTGTATGGCACATTAAAAAGCGCAAATACATGTACAGGGCTACATATGAAAATTTTACATAACAGGTGCTTGGATAGTCCTGACGCGTTTCGACCCCATCGGGTCTTCTTCAGAGGAAATGCATGCACTGTTGAGAAATTACATATATAAAAAATGATAGCGGTACAGGAATGTACAAATGTATATAGAGATTATCAAAGTTATAGACATAGTTACCCAATATATTCGTGTAGCCGGGTCTCCTAAATCTAAGGCTTTTCAAAAGGGGGGCCTCTATCAGTTCGGTCCCCACCTGGAATCTCCCGGACGGCCACCACCCCGATAGGGGGGAATCAAGCAGCAGTGGTGGAACTTACGGTGAACTACACAATGGAAGTACCCCACATCCGGCGCGTGGCACGTGTGGGGCAGCGGCACCTATGATCCAAACATTGTGTGATAGCATCAATCAGGTGTTGAAAAGGATGTAACGAATTTTCCTATTTAGTATGGACATTATATGAGTCATCTGTTAATGATACTCCTAATTTTATAGCATTTATTTGGTATGGGGTGCTACGCCCAAATATAGGAATAGTTCGAATGGGTGTCAATTAAATTACTGAAACATATGAATATGTATTGAAAAATGGCCAGGGGAACAGGAGGGGGGAAAAAGGAGGAAAAGGAAGTGGGGGGGGGGGAAACAGGGGAGGGGGGGGGGAATCAGAGGGAAAGAGAGTGAGGAAGGGGATGTGCAGGGTAACGGGAAGGATAGGGGGAGGGAAGATGGTGAGGAAGCTGGAAGGGGACATGGGAAGGCAGGTTGGAGAGTAAAGGCGGAAATGAAGGGAATGGCAGCCGGATGAAAAGGTGGTATAGTGGAGGAGACAGACCCCAAGTGAAGGGGTGGGAGTGACAAAGTGGTTGGGAAGGTGTAAGGTAGTGAAAAAATAAATAAAACATAGACAAAGAACAATTAAAAGGACAATAAGAAAATGATGCAATATAACTAAGTGAAAAGGGAGGTGAGGGATGTGAAGACAGTGGAGCCGGGTGATGGGAAAAAAGTCCTAATGGTGTACCTTATATGTCCAGCATGGGTGAAACCATATACAAGTGGTCAGTAAGAGCTTGTATAGGGGATGTGTGCGATAAGCTGTAATAGAGGAATAAAAAGGTGTGTAAAACAAAGCAATAGCGTGTAAGGTGATGATGATGCCATGAAGGGTGCAGAGTTACCTGAGATGAGGAAGCACGAGTGTGGCTGTATTTCCTATGGCGGTGATGAGGATCAGAGAGAGGATTCCAAGTGAGTCCACTCACCTTTAAGTATCCAACATATAATGCTGATTGATTACAGATGGGGGACAGCAGGTGCACGCCGCCCCCCCCCCTCGAACCCGCCCACCAGCGCAGGGACCTGGCTGACATAGTCAGCACTCTAGTGTAGTTCCCCCGGCGTTCCGAGGGACAAGTCCTGGCACCGCCGTCCTATTCCGCCGTAAAGACGTGGCGTCATGACGTCACGTGTGTGCGCGCGCCCCAGGGTGCGCGCGCAGACACGGACGTAACGCCCGGCAGGATTCGGGACGCCGCTGGCAGGGAGAGGACACGTCACAGGGGGAGCCACTCCCCTGATAGGCGTGTGTATAGGCGCTAAACATGCGCCTGTCTCACCCTGCCAGGAAGAGACACCATGGTGCTGACAAACCCCCCGGAGGGGGAAGATGGCCGGACCGGGAGCCCAGGATTAGATCTACATGAAAAAAAGAGAGAAAAAGAGAGAAAGCCTAGACAGTGGTATTAGATTAACTCTATATATGACATCAAACAGTGAGCAGAGCAGTATCAAGAATTATCTCATTTTAATCATAGAAAAAAATAAACATATTAAATAAAAACTGGTTATATAGTAAAAATATTCAAAGAACTGGAATTAAATGGGATTCACTCATGGGGTTAGTATAGTACCACCACACCAATCCTTCCCAATATAAAGCAAAATCTGATTTGTACATGCATCATCAGTGTCTGCAATAGAAGGTTGCATGTAGGATCATATCCATAAGTGGGGGAGCATATTTTACATACGGTGGTGCATATATGGAAAAGAGCAGCACAGCACGTAAAATATGGTACATATAACAAAGAGGAAGCGACTGTGGGGTAACGTGTCTACTGGCATTCCATTTAATGCGTTTTGCCAGAGACAAAACCTCGAAGAAAAGGGGCAAAGGAAATTGACTCGTTGAGTCCCGGGGGCGATGTTGCCTGTAACTGGAAGATCCATTTTTGCTCGTTTTGGAGCAGGACCTTGTTCCAGTCACCGCCTCTGTGTGGTATTTTGGCCTTGTAAAGTACTGTGAAAGTTACCTTGGGTACTTCATAATTGTGTTCGAAGACAGCATGTCTTCCAATAGGAAGATATCTGTTTCCGATTTCCATACTGTACATGTGTTTGGATATTCGTTGCCCCAGTTCTTGCTTGGTTTTGCCAATGTAATAGGCACCACAGTCGCACTCCATCAGGTATACCACCCCACGGGTTTTGCAGTTGGCAAAATGCGTTGGCGTAAAAAATTCTCCGTTGGGAAGACGGAAAGATTTGGCTTTCTTTATGAGTGGACAGAAAGTACAATGGCCACATGGAAATGATCCAGTGATGTGGTGTTGTTTGAATCTTTTTTGTGGGTCTTTAAATTCACTTTGGACAAGCATGTCTTTGAGGGAAGTAGCCCTCCTAAAAGTTATTGAGGGTTGTTTTGGAAGGAGAGTTTTTAATGTGGGGTCGTCGGTTAAAATACTCCAATGTTTCTGCAAGATATTTTTGATGGTGGTATGTTGACGGGAAAAGCGCATAATTATGCGGGTGGAATTTGGGAGATCCCGTGGTTTTGGTTTATGTAACAAGGAAGCCCGGGATTGTTGCATTGCTCTATTATATGCCTTTTTCAAACAGGATCTGCTATATCCACGTGACAAGAGGCGGTCTTGGAGGAGTCCGGCCTCTTCTTTGAAAAGTACATCTGTGGAGCAATTGCGCCGAAGGCGCAAATATTGCCCATAAGGGATGGAATTCTTCAATGCTATCGGGTGAAAGCTCGAGGCTTCGAGCACCGTATTACCAGCGGTGCTCTTGCGGTACAGAGTTGTAATAAGTTTCTTTTCGGGGGTTGCTTTTACCAGGACATCCAGAAAGGTAACGTTTTTACGACTATGGGACATTGTGAATTTTAAGCCGTAATTATTGACGTTCATTTGGTTGAAAAAGTCCATGAGTTTAGCTTCTGGTCCCTCCCAGACGACGAAGGTAATAGGTAAAGAAATTTCTTTTCTTTACCTATTCTTTTACTGTTCCTTGATGCTTGGCGCCCTGGGTCGTACTTATTCTTTCTACACTTGAATTAAACTGTGCATACCGTCAAAATACTCTACAGGATGCAGAGACTTCCTAGACCCCGAGGTCCACTATCTGGACTTCAATTATTTGTCTATGATCAATGACATTGTGCTATTTGTGCATGTGGTCATGTTCGTGGATGTGCTCCACTGTATGCACACCATTGTTGAGGTTTCTGTGTTATTGTATGCCTTCTCTAAATAAAGAATTTGAAAACAAAAAAGAAATCTATGAGGGCTGAACCCTGGTTTTGGAACATGGTCAATTTGCAAGCTATGGTAAAAAAAGAGGGTTCAGGAGGGCTGGGATGTCAGGAGGGCATGGTCCTGGGGGTCAGAAGGGTGTGGTATTGGGGGGTCAGAAGTGAATGGTACTGGATGGTCAGTTAATAGTTAGGTGGCCATTCCCACAGGGGACATTTACAGTATCTCACAAAAGTAAGTACACCCCTCACATTTTTGTAAATATTTTCTTCTGACTTTTCATGTGACAACACTGAAGAAATGACACTTGTCTACAATGTAAAGTAGTGAGTGTACAGCTTGTATAACAGTGTAAATTTGCTGTCCCCTCAAAATAACTCAACACACAGCCATTAATGTCTAAACCGCTGGCCACAAAAGTGAGTACACCCCTAAGTGAAAATGTCCAAATTGGGCCCCAATTAGTCATTTTCCCTCCCCGGTGTCATGTGACTCGTTAGTGTTACAAGGTCTCAGGTGTGAATGGGGAACAGGTGTGTTAAATTTGGTGTTATCGCTCTCACTCTCTCATACTGGTCACTGGAAGTTCAACATGGCACCTCATGGCAAAGAACTCTCTGAGGAGCTGAAAAAAAGAATTGTTGCTCTACATAAAGATGGCCTAGGCTATAAGAAGATTGCCAAGACCCTGAAACTGATCTGCAGCATGGTGGCCAAGACCATACAGCGGTATAACAGGACAGGTTCCACTCAGAACAGGCCTCACCATGGTCCACCAAAGAAGTCCACCAATAGACATATGAGTGCTTCCAGCATTGCTGCAGAGGTTGAAGGGGTGGGGGGTCAGCCTGTCAGTGCTCAGACCATACACCGCACACTGCATCAAATTGGTCTGCATGGCTGTCGTCCCAGAAGGAAGCCTCTTCTAAAGATGATGCACAAGAAAGCCCGAAAACAGTTTGCTGAAGACAAGCAGACTAAGGACATGGATTACTGGAACCATGTCCTGTGGTCTGATGAGACCAAGATAAACTTATTTGGTTCAGATGGTGACAAGCGTGTGTGGGGGCAACCAGGTGAGGAGTACAAAGACAAGTGTGTCTTGGCTACAGTCAAGCATGGTGGTGGGAGTGTCATGGTCTGTGGCTTCATGAGTGCTGCCGGTGTTCTGCCGAGAAAGTTCCACTCGGCGGATTAGTTCCCCCTCTACTGCGCATGCGCAGTAGAAGCCGGCGGAAATAGCCGAAGCGGAACAGCTGAAAATCAGCTGTACACGGCGGCTGTAAGAGGGCCCCTCGCGGGCTCGCTCCGCTCGCCACGCTTCGGGCACGGCCTCGCTGCGCTCGGCACTTTTAGATTCCCCCTCTAGGTCCACTTGGATAGAGGGGAAGGAACCTGGACCCAGAGCGCAGGCGCCGTGTACAGCTGATCGAAGCGTTTGAGCTTCGGCTATCTCCGGCGGCCGACAGTAGTACGTACTGCGCAGGCGCTGCGCCTGCGCAGTACAGGGGGGGAACCTATCCGCCGAAGGAACTTATTCGGCAAGACACCGGCACTGGGGGAGCTACAGATCATTGAGGGAACCATGAATGCCAACATGTACTGTGATATACTGAAGCAGAGCATGATCCCCTCCCTTCGGAGACTGGACCGCAAGGCAGTATTCCAACATGATAACGACCCCAAACACACCTCCAAGATGACCACTGCCTTGCTAAAGAAGCTGAGGGTAAAGGTGATGGACTGGCCAAGCATGTCTCCAGACCTAAACCCTATTGATCATCTGTGGGACATCCTCAAATGGAAGGTGGAGGAGCGCAAGATCTCTAACATCCACCAGCTCTGTGATGTCATCATGGAGGAGTGGAAGAGGACTACAGGGGCAACCTGTGAAGCTCTGGTGACCTCCATGCCCAAGAGGGTTAAGGCAGTGCTGGAAAATAATGGTGGCCACACAAAATATGGACACTTTGGGCCCAATTTGGACATTTCTGTTGCCAGCGGTTTAGACATTAATGGCTGTGTGTTGAGTTATTTTGAGGAGACAGCAAATTTACACTGTTATACAAGCTGTGCACTGTGCTCATTATGAGGGGCTCCCACCATCCCTGTGCTGTGCTCATTATGAGGGGCTCCCACCATCCCTGTGCTGTGCTCATTATGAGGGGCTCCCACCATCCCTGTGCTGTACTCATTATGAGGGTCTCCCACCATCCCTGTGCTGTGCTCTTTATGAGGGGCTCCCACCATTCCTGTGCTGTGCTCATTATGAGGGGCTCCCCCCATCCCTGTGCTGTGCTCATTATGAGGGGCTCCCATCATCCTTGTGCTGTGCCCATTATGAGGGGCTCCCCCCATCCCTGTGCTGTACTCATTATGAGGGGCTCCCACCATCCCTGTGCTGTGCTCATTATGAGGGGCTCCTCCCATCCCTGTGCTGTGCTCATTATGAGGGGCTCCCCCCATCCCTGTGCTCATTATGAGGGGCTCCCACCATCCCTGTGCTCATTATGAGGGGCTCCTCCCATCCCTGTGCTGTGCTCATTATGAGGGGCTCCCCCCATCCCTGTGCTGTGCTCATTATGAGGGGCTCCCATCATCCTTGTGCTGTGCTCATTATGAGGGGCTCCCCCCATCCCTGTGCTGTGCTCATTATGAGGGGCTCCCCCCATCCCTGTGCTGTGCTCATTATGAGGGGCTCCCATCATCCTTGTGCTCATTATGAGGGGCTCCCCCCATCCCTGTGCTGTGCTCATTATGAGGGGCTCCCACCATCCCTGTGCTGTGCTCATTATGAGGGGCTCCTCCCATCCCTGTGCTGTGCTCATCATGAGGGGCTCCCCCCATCCCTGTGCTGTGCTCATTATGAGGGGCTCCCCCCATCCCTGTGCTGTGCTCATTATGAGGGGCTCCCCCCATCCCTGTGCTGTGCTCATTATGAGGGGCTCCCACCATCCCTGTGCTGTGCTCATTATGAGGGGCTCCCACCATCCCTGTGCTGTGCTCATTATGAGGGGCTCCTCCCATCCCTGTGCTGTGCTCATTATGAGGGGCTCCCCCCATCCCTGTGCTGTGCTCATCATGAGGGGCTCCCCCCATCCCTGTGCTGTGCTCATTATGAGGGGCTCCTCCCATCCCTGTGCTGTGCTCATCATGAGGGGCTCCCCCCATCCCTGTGCTGTGCTCATTATGAGGGGCTCCCCCCATCCCTGTGCTGTGCTCATTATGAGGGGCTCCCACCATCCCTGTGCTGTGCTCATTATGAGGGGCTCCCACCATCCCTGTGCTGTGCTCATTATGAGGGGCTCCTCCCATCCCTGTGCTGTGCTCATTATGAGGGGCTCCTCCCATCCCTGTGCTGTGCTCAATATGAGGGGCTCCCACCATCCCTGTGCTGTGCTCATTATGAAGGGCTCCCACCATCCCTGTGCTCATTATGAGGGGCTCCCACCATCCCTGTGCTGTGCTCATTATGAGGGGCTCCCACCATCCCTGTGCTGTGCTCAATATGAGGGGCTCCCACCATCCCTGTGCTGTGCTCATTATGAGGGGCTCCCACCATCCCTGTGCTGTGCTCATTATGAGGGGCTCCCACCATCCCTGTGCTGTGCTCATTATGAGGGGCTCCCACCATCCCTGTGCTGTGCTCATTATGAGGGGCTCCCACCATCCCTGTGCTGTGCTCATTATGAGGGGCTCCCCCCATCCCTGTGCTGTGCTCATTATGAGGGGCTCCCACCATCCCTGTGCTGTGCTCATTATGAGGGGCTCCTCCCATCCCTGTGCTGTGCTCATTATGAGGGGCTCCCCCCATCCCTGTGCCCATTATGAGGGGCTCCCACCATCCCTGTGCTGTGCTCAATATGAGGGGCTCCTCCCATCCCTGTGCTGTGCTCATTATGAGGGGCTCCCACCATCCCTGTGCTGTGCTCAATATGAGGGGCTCCCACCATCCCTGTGCTGTGCTCATTATGAGGGGCTCCTCCCATCCCTGTGCTGTGCTCATTATGAGGGGCTCCTCCCATCCCTGTGCTGTGCTCATTATGAGGGGCTCCCACCATCCTTGTGCTGTGCTCATTATGAGGGGCTCCCACCATCCCTGTGCTCATTATGAGGGGCTCCTCCCATCCCTGTGCTGTGCTCATTATGAGGGGCTCCCCCGATCCCTGTGCTGTGCTCATTATGAGGGGCTCCCCCCATCCCTGTGCTGTGCTCAATATGAGGGGCTCCCACCATCCCTGTGCTGTGCTCAATATGAGGGGCTCCTCCCATCCCTTTGCCGTGCTCATTATGAGGGGCTCCCCCGATCCCTGTGCTCATTATGAGGGGCTCCTCCCATCCCTGTGCTGTGCTCATTATGAGGGGCTCCCCCGATCCCTGTGCTGTGCTCATTATGAGGGGCTCCCACCATCCCTGTGCTCATTATGAGGGGCTCCTCCCATCCCTGTGCTGTACTCATTATGAGGGGCTCCCACCATCCCTGTGCTGTGCTCAATATGAGGGGCTCCTCCCATCCCTGTGCTGTGCTCAATATGAGGGGCTCCTCCCATCCCTTTGCCGTGCTCATTATGAGGGGCTCCCCCGATCCCTGTGCTCATTATGAGGGGCTCCTCCCATCCCTGTGCTGTGCTCATTATGAGGGGCTCCCACGATCCCTGTGCTGTGCTCATTATGAGGGGCTCCCACCATCCCTGTGCTCATTATGAGGGGCTCCCACCATCCCTGTGCTGTGCTCATTATGAGGGGCTCCTCCCATCCCTGTGCTGTACTCATTATGAGGGGCTCCCCCCATCCCTGTGCTGTGCTCATTATGAGGGGCTCCTCCCATCCCTGTGCTGTGCTCAATATGAGGGGCTCCTCCCATCCCTGTGCTGTGCTCAATATGAGGGGCTCCTCCCATCCCTTTGCCGTGCTCATTATGAGGGGCTCCCCCGATCCCTGTGCTCATTATGAGGGGCTCCTCCCATTCCTGTGCTGTGCTCATTATGAGGGGCTCCCACCATCCCTGTGCTGTGCTCAATATGAGGGGCTCCTCCCATCCCTTTGCCGTGCTCATTATGAGGGGCTCCCCCGATCCCTGTGCTCATTATGAGGGGCTCCTCCCATCCCTGTGCTGTGCTCATTATGAGGGGCTCCCCCGATCCCTGTGCTGTGCTCATTATGAGGGGCTCCCACCATCCCTGTGCTCATTATGAGGGGCTCCTCCCATCCCTGTGCTGTGCTCATTATGAGGGGCTCCTCCCATTCCTGTGCTGTGCTCATTATGAAGGGCTCCCACCATCCCTGTGCTGTGCTCATTATGAGGGGCTCCCACCATCCCTGTGCCCATTATGAGGGGCTCCCACCATCCCTGTGCTGTGCTCAATATGAGGGGCTCCCACCATCCCTGTGCTGTGCTCATTATGAGGGGCTCCCACCATCCCTGTGCTCATTATGAGGGGCTCCTCCCATCCCTGTGCTGTACTCATTATGAGGGGCTCCCACCATCCCTGTGCTGTGCTCAATATGAGGGGCTCCCACCATCCCTGTGCTGTGCTCATTATGAGGGGCTCCTCCCATCCCTGTGCTGTGCTCATTATGAGGGGCTCCTCCCATCCCTGTGCTGTGCTCATTATGAGGGGCTCCCACCATCCTTGTGCTGTGCTCATTATGAGGGGCTCCCACCATCCCTGTGCTCATTATGAGGGGCTCCTCCCATCCCTGTGCTGTGCTCATTATGAGGGGCTCCCCCGATCCCTGTGCTGTGCTCATTATGAGGGGCTCCCCCCATCCCTGTGCTGTGCTCAATATGAGGGGCTCCCACCATCCCTGTGCTGTGCTCAATATGAGGGGCTCCTCCCATCCCTTTGCCGTGCTCATTATGAGGGGCTCCCCCGATCCCTGTGCTCATTATGAGGGGCTCCCCCGATCCCTGTGCTGTGCTCATTATGAGGGGCTCCCACCATCCCTGTGCTCATTATGAGGGGCTCCTCCCATCCCTGTGCTGTACTCATTATGAGGGGCTCCCACCATCCCTGTGCTGTGCTCAATATGAGGGGCTCCTCCCATCCCTGTGCTGTGCTCAATATGAGGGGCTCCTCCCATCCCTTTGCCGTGCTCATTATGAGGGGCTCCCCCGATCCCTGTGCTCATTATGAGGGGCTCCTCCCATCCCTGTGCTGTGCTCATTATGAGGGGCTCCCACGATCCCTGTGCTGTGCTCATTATGAGGGGCTCCCACCATCCCTGTGCTCATTATGAGGGGCTCCCACCATCCCTGTGCTGTGCTCATTATGAGGGGCTCCTCCCATCCCTGTGCTGTACTCATTATGAGGGGCTCCCCCCATCCCTGTGCTGTGCTCATTATGAGGGGCTCCTCCCATCCCTGTGCTGTGCTCAATATGAGGGGCTCCTCCCATCCCTGTGCTGTGCTCAATATGAGGGGCTCCTCCCATCCCTTTGCCGTGCTCATTATGAGGGGCTCCCCCGATCCCTGTGCTCATTATGAGGGGCTCCTCCCATTCCTGTGCTGTGCTCATTATGAGGGGCTCCCACCATCCCTGTGCTGTGCTCAATATGAGGGGCTCCTCCCATCCCTTTGCCGTGCTCATTATGAGGGGCTCCCCCGATCCCTGTGCTCATTATGAGGGGCTCCTCCCATCCCTGTGCTGTGCTCATTATGAGGGGCTCCCCCGATCCCTGTGCTGTGCTCATTATGAGGGGCTCCCACCATCCCTGTGCTCATTATGAGGGGCTCCTCCCATCCCTGTGCTGTGCTCATTATGAGGGGCTCCTCCCATTCCTGTGCTGTGCTCATTATGAAGGGCTCCCACCATCCCTGTGCTGTGCTCATTATGAGGGGCTCCCACCATCCCTGTGCCCATTATGAGGGGCTCCCACCATCCCTGTGCTGTGCTCAATATGAGGGGCTCCCACCATCCCTGTGCTGTGCTCATTATGAGGGGCTCCCACCATCCCTGTGCTCATTATGAGGGGCTCCTCCCATCCCTGTGCTGTACTCATTATGAGGGGCTCCCACCATCCCTGTGCTGTGCTCATTATGAGGGGCTCCCACCATCCCTGTGCCCATTATGAGGGGCTCCCACCATCCCTGTGCTGTGCTCAATATGAGGGGCTCCCACCATCCCTGTGCTGTACTCATTATGAGGGGCTCCCACCACCCCTGTGCTGTGCTCATTATGAGGGGCTCCCACCATCCCTGTGCTGTGCTCAATATGAGGGGCTCCTCCCATCCCTGTGCTGTGCTCATTATGAGGGGCTCCTCCCATCCCTGTGCTGTGCTCATTATGAGGGGCTCCCACCATCCCTGTGCTGTGCTCAATATGAGGGGCTCCTCCCATCCCTGTGCTGTGCTCATTATGAGGGGCTCCCACCATCCCTGTGCTGTGCTCAATATGAGGGGCTCCTCCCATCCCTGTGCTGTGCTCATTATGAGGGGCTCCCACCATCCCTGTGCTGTGCTCATTATGAGGGGCTCCTCCCATCCCTGTGCTGTGCTCATTATGAGGGGCTCCTCCCATCCCTGTGCTGTGCTCATTATGAGGGGCTCCCCCGATCCCTGTGCTGTGCTCATTATGAAGGGCTCCCACCATCCCTGTGCTCATTATGAGGGGCTCCTCCCATCCCTGTGCTGTGCTCATTATGAGGGGCTCCTCCCATCCCTGTGCTGTGCTCATTATGAGGGGCTCCCCCGATCCCTGTGCTGTGCTCATTATGAGGGGCTCCCACCATCCCTGTGCTCATTATGAGGGGCTCCCCCCATCCCTGTGCTGTGCTCATTATGAGGGGCTCCCCCCATCCCTGTGCTGTGCTCATTATGAGGGGCTCCCACCATCCCTGTGCTGTGCTCAATATGAGGGGCTCCCACCATCCCTGTGCTGTACTCATTATGAGGGGCTCCCACCATCCCTGTGCTGTGCTCATTATGAGGGGCTCCCCCCATCCCTGTGCTGTGCTCATTATGAGGGGCTCCCCCCATCCCTGTGCTGTGCTCATTATGAGGGGCTCCCACCATCCCTGTGCTCAATATGAGGGGCTCCTCCCATCCCTGTGCTGTGCTCATTATGAGGGGCTCCCCCCATCCCTGTGCTGTGCTCATTATGAGGGGCTCCCACCATCCCTGTGCTGTGCTCAATATGAGGGGCTCCCACCATCCCTGTGCTGTACTCATTATGAGGGGCTCCTCCCATCCCTGTGCTGTGCTCATTATGAGGGGCTCCCACCATCCCTGTGCTGTGCTCATTATGAGGGGCTCCCACCATCCCTGTGCCCATTATGAGGGGCTCCTCCCATCCCTGTGCTGTGCTCATTATGAGGGGCTCCCACCATCCCTGTGCCCATTATGAGGGGCTCCTCCCATCCCTGTGCTGTGCTCATTATGAGGGGCTCCCACCATCCCTGTGCTGTGCTCATTATGAGGGGCTCCCACCATCCCTGTGCCCATTATGAGGGGCTCCTCCCATCCCTGTGCTGTGCTCATTATGAGGGGCTCCCACCATCCCTGTGCCCATTATGAGGGGCTCCCCCCATCCCTGTGCTGTGCTCATTATGAGGGGCTCCCACCATCCCTGTGCCCATTATGAGGGGCTCCCACCATCCCTGTGCTGTACTCATTATGAGGGGCTCCCACCATCCCTGTGCTCATTATGAGGGGCTCCCACCATCCCTGTGCTGTGCTCATTATGAGGGGCTCCCCCGATCCCTGTGCTGTTTTCATTATGAGGGGCTCCCACCATCCCTGTGCTGTGCTCATTATGAGGGGCTCCCCCCATCCCTGTGCTGTGCTCATTATGAGGGGCTCCCCCCATCCCTGTGCTGTGCTCATTATGAGGGGCTCCCCCCATCCCTGTGCTGTCCTCATTATGAGGGGCTCCCACCATCCCTGTGCTGTGCTCAATATGAGGGGCTCCTCCCATCCCTGTGCTGTACTCATTATGAGGACCTCCCCCCATCCCTGTGCTGTGCTCATTATGAGGGGCTCCCACCATCCCTGTGCTGTACTCATTATGAGGGGCTCCCACCATCCCTGTGCTGTACTCATTATGAGGGGCTCCCACCATCCCTGTGCTGTGCTCATTATGAGGGGCTCCCCCCATCCCTGTGCTGTGCTCATTATGAGGGGCTCCCCCCATCCCTGTGCTGTGCTCATTATGAGGGGCTCCCCCCATCCCTGTGCTGTCCTCATTATGAGGGGCTCCCACCATCCCTGTGCTGTGCTCAATATGAGGGGCTCCTCCCATCCCTGTGCTGTACTCATTATGAGGACCTCCCCCCATCCCTGTGCTGTGCTCATTATGAGGGGCTCCCACCATCCCTGTGCTGTACTCATTATGAGGGGCTCCCACCATCCCTGTGCTGTACTCATTATGAGGGGCTCCCACCATCCCTGTGCTGTGCTCATTATGAGGGGCTCCCACCATCCCTGTGCTGTGCTCATTATGAGGGGCTCCCACCATCCCTGTGCTCATTATGAGGGGCTCACACCATCCCTGTGCTGTGCTCATTATGAGGGGCTCCCACCATCCCTGTGCTGTGCTCAATATGAGGGGCTCCTCCCATCCCTTTGCCGTGCTCATTATGAGGGGCTCCCCCGATCCCTGTGCTCATTATGAGGGGCTCCTCCCATCCCTGTGCTGTGCTCATTATGAGGGGCTCCCCCGATCCCTGTGCTGTGCTCATTATGAGGGGCTCCTCCCATCCCTGTGCTGTGCTCATTATGAGGGGCTCCTCCCATTCCTGTGCTGTGCTCATTATGAAGGGCTCCCACCATCCCTGTGCTCATTATGAGTGGCTCCTCCCATCCCTGTGCTGTACTCATTATGAGGGGCTCCCACCATCCCTGTGCTGTGCTCATTATGAGGGGCTCCCACCATCCCTGTGCCCATTATGAGGGGCTCCCACCATCCCTGTGCTGTGCTCAATATGAGGGGCTCCCACCATCCCTGTGCTGTACTCATTATGAGGGGCTCCCACCACCCCTGTGCTGTGCTCATTATGAGGGGCTCCCACCATCCCTGTGCTGTGCTCAATATGAGGGGCTCCTCCCATCCCTGTGCTGTGCTCATTATGAGGGGCTCCTCCCATCCCTGTGCTGTGCTCATTATGAGGGGCTCCCACCATCCCTGTGCTGTGCTCAATATGAGGGGCTCCTCCCATCCCTGTGCTGTGCTCATTATGGGGGGCTCCCACCATCCCTGTGCTGTGCTCATTATGAGGGGCTCCCACCATCCCTGTGCTGTGCTCATTATGAGGGGCTCCCACCATCCCTGTGCTGTGCTCATTATGAGGGGCTCCTCCCATCCCTGTGCTGTGCTCATTATGAGGGGCTCCCCCGATCCCTGTGCTGTGCTCATTATGAAGGGCTCCCACCATCCCTGTGCTCATTATGAGGGGCTCTTCCCATCCCTGTGCTGTGCTCATTATGAGGGGCTCCTCCCATCCCTGTGCTGTGCTCATTATGAGGGGCTCCTCCCATCCCTGTGCTGTGCTCATTATGAGGGGCTCCCCCGATCCCTGTGCTGTGCTCATTATGAGGGGCTCCCACCATCCCTGTGCTCATTATGAGGGGCTCCCCCCATCCCTGTGCTGTGCTCATTATGAGGGGCTCCCCCGATCCCTGTGCTGTGCTCATTATGAGGGGCTCCCACCATCCCTGTGCTGTGCTCAATATGAGGGGCTCCCACCATCCCTGTGCTGTACTCATTATGAGGGGCTCCCACCATCCCTGTGCTGTGCTCATTATGAGGGGCTCCCCCCATCCCTGTGCTGTGCTCATTATGAGGGGCTCCCCCCATCCCTGTGCTGTGCTCATTATGAGGGGCTCCCACCATCCCTGTGCTGTGCTCAATATGAGGGGCTCCCACCATCCCTGTGCTGTACTCATTATGAGGGGCTCCTCCCATCCCTGTGCTGTGCTCATTATGAGGGGCTCCCACCATCCCTGTGCTCATTATGAGGGGCTCCCACCATCCCTGTGCTGTGCTCATTATGAGGGGCTCCCACCATCCCTGTGCTGTGCTCATTATGAGGGGCTCCCACCATCCCTGTGCCCATTATGAGGGGCTCCTCCCATCCCTGTGCTGTGCTCATTATGAGGGGCTCCTCCCATCCCTGTGCTGTGCTCATTATGAGGGGCTCCCACCATCCCTGTGCTCATTATGAGGGGCTCCCACCATCCCTGTGCTGTGCTCATTATGAGGGGCTCCCCCGATCCCTGTGCTGTTTTCATTATGAGGGGCTCCCACCATCCCTGTGCTGTGCTCATTATGAGGGGCTCCCCCCATCCCTGTGCTGTGCTCATTATGAGGGGCTCCCACCATCCCTGTGCTGTGCTCATTATGAGGGGCTCCCCCCATCCCTGTGCTGTGCTCATTATGAGGGGCTCCCCCCATCCCTGTGCTGTCCTCATTATGAGGGGCTCCCCCCATCCCTGTGCTGTACTCATTATGAGGGGCTCCTCCCATCCCTGTGCTGTGCTCATTATGAGGGGCTCCCACCATCCCTGTGCTCATTATGAGGGGCTCCCCCCATCCCTGTGCTGTGCTCATTATGAGGGGCTCCCCCCATCCCTGTGCTGTCCTCATTATGAGGGGCTCCCCCCATCCCTGTGCTGTACTCATTATGAGGGGCTCCTCCCATCCCTGTGCTGTGCTCATTATGAGGGGCTCCCACCATCCCTGTGCCCATTATGAGGGGCTCCTCCCATCCCTGTGCTGAGCTCATTATGAGGGGCTCCCACCATCCCTGTGCCCATTATGAGGGGCTCCTCCCATCCCTGTGCTGTGCTCATTATGAGGGGCTCCCACCATCCCTGTGCTGTGCTCATTATGAGGGGCTCCCACCATCCCTGTGCCCATTATGAGGGGCTCCTCCCATCCCTGTGCTGTGCTCATTATGAGGGGCTCCCACCATCCCTGTGCCCATTATGAGGGGCTCCCCCCATCCCTGTGCTGTGCTCATTATGAGGGGCTCCCACCATCCCTGTGCCCATTATGAGGGGCTCCCACCATCCCTGTGCTGTACTCATTATGAGGGGCTCCTCCCATCCCTGTGCTGTGCTCATTATGAGGGGCTCCCACCATCCCTGTGCTCATTATGAGGGGCTCCCACCATCCCTGTGCTGTGCTCATTATGAGGGGCTCCCCCGATCCCTGTGCTGTTTTCATTATGAGGGGCTCCCACCATCCCTGTGCTGTGCTCATTATGAGGGGCTCCCCCCATCCCTGTGCTGTGCTCATTATGAGGGGCTCCCCCCATCCCTGTGCTGTGCTCATTATGAGGGGCTCCCCCCATCCCTGTGCTGTCCTCATTATGAGGGGCTCCCACCATCCCTGTGCTGTGCTCAATATGAGGGGCTCCTCCCATCCCTGTGCTGTACTCATTATGAGGACCTCCCCCCATCCCTGTGCTGTGCTCATTATGAGGGGCTCCCACCATCCCTGTGCTGTACTCATTATGAGGGGCTCCCACCATCCCTGTGCTGTACTCATTATGAGGGGCTCCCACCATCCCTGTGCTGTGCTCATTATGAGGGGCTCCCACCATCCCTGTGCTGTGCTCATTATGAGGGGCTCCCACCATCCCTGTGCTCATTATGAGGGGCTCACACCATCCCTGTGCTGTGCTCATTATGAGGGGCTCCCACCATCCCTGTGCTGTGCTCATTATGAGGGGCTCACACCATCCCTGTGCTGTGCTCAATATGAGGGGCTCCTCCCATCCCTTTGCCGTGCTCATTATGAGGGGCTCCCCCGATCCCTGTGCTCATTATGAGGGGCTCCTCCCATCCCTGTGCTGTGCTCATTATGAGGGGCTCCCCCGATCCCTGTGCTGTGCTCATTATGAAGGGCTCCCACCATCCCTGTGCTCATTATGAGGGGCTCCTCCCATCCCTGTGCTGTGCTCATTATGAGGGGCTCCCACCATCCCTGTGCTCATTATGAGGGGCTCCCCCCATCCCTGTGCTGTGCTCATTATGAGGGGCTCCCACCATCCCTGTGCTGTGCTCATTATGAGGGGCTCCCACCATCCCTGTGCTGTGCTCATTATGAGGGGCTCCCCCCATCCCTGTGCTGTGCTCATTATGAGGGGCTCCCCCCATCCCTGTGCTGTGCTCATTATGAGGGGCTCCCACCATCCCTGTGCTGTGCTCAATATGAGGGGCTCCCACCATCCCTGTGCTGTACTCATTATGAGGGGCTCCTCCCATCCCTGTGCTGTGCTCATTATGAGGGGCTCCCACCATCCCTGTGCTCATTATGAGGGGCTCCCACCATCCCTGTGCTGTGCTCATTATGAGGGGCTCCCACCATCCCTGTGCCCATTATGAGGGGCTCCTCCCATCCCTGTGCTGTGCTCATTATGAGGGGCTCCCACCATCCCTGTGCCCATTATGAGGGGCTCCTCCCATCCCTGTGCTGTGCTCATTATGAGGGGCTCCCACCATCCCTGTGCTGTGCTCATTATGAGGGGCTCCCACCATCCCTGTGCCCATTATGAGGGGCTCCTCCCATCCCTGTGCTGTGCTCATTATGAGGGGCTCCCACCATCCCTGTGCCCATTATGAGGGGCTCCCCCCATCCCTGTGCTGTGCTCATTATGAGGGGCTCCCACCATCCCTGTGCCCATTATGAGGGGCTCCCACCATCCCTGTGCTGTACTCATTATGAGGGGCTCCTCCCATCCCTGTGCTGTGCTCATTATGAGGGGCTCCCACCATCCCTGTGCTCATTATGAGGGGCTCCCACCATCCCTGTGCTGTGCTCATTATGAGGGGCTCCCCCGATCCCTGTGCTGTTTTCATTATGAGGGGCTCCCACCATCCCTGTGCTGTGCTCATTATGAGGGGCTCCCCCCATCCCTGTGCTGTGCTCATTATGAGGGGCTCCCCCCATCCCTGTGCTGTCCTCATTATGAGGGGCTCCCCCCATCCCTGTGCTGTACTCATTATGAGGGGCTCCTCCCATCCCTGTGCTGTGCTCATTATGAGGGGCTCCCACCATCCCTGTGCTCATTATGAGGGGCTCCCACCATCCCTGTGCTGTGCTCATTATGAGGGGCTCCCACCATCCCTGTGCCCATTATGAGGGGCTCCTCCCATCCCTGTGCTGTGCTCATTATGAGGGGCTCCCACCATCCCTGTGCCCATTATGAGGGGCTCCTCCCATCCCTGTGCTGTGCTCATTATGAGGGGCTCCCACCATCCCTGTGCTGTGCTCATTATGAGGGGCTCCCACCATCCCTGTGCCCATTATGAGGGGCTCCTCCCATCCCTGTGCTGTGCTCATTATGAGGGGCTCCCACCATCCCTGTGCCCATTATGAGGGGCTCCCCCCATCCCTGTGCTGTGCTCATTATGAGGGGCTCCCACCATCCCTGTGCCCATTATGAGGGGCTCCCACCATCCCTGTGCTGTACTCATTATGAGGGGCTCCTCCCATCCCTGTGCTGTGCTCATTATGAGGGGCTCCCACCATCCCTGTGCTCATTATGAGGGGCTCCCACCATCCCTGTGCTGTTTTCATTATGAGGGGCTCCCACCATCCCTGTGCTGTGCTCATTATGAGGGGCTCCCCCCATCCCTGTGCTGTGCTCATTATGAGGGGCTCCTCCCATCCCTGTGCTGTGCTCATTATGAGGGGCTCCCCCCATCCCTGTGCTGTGCTCATTATGAGGGGCTCCCACCATCCCTGTGCTGTGCTCAATATGAGGGGCTCCTCCCATCCCTGTGCTGTACTCATTATGAGGGGCTCCCACCATGCCTGTGCTGTACTCATTATGAGGGGCTCCCCCATCCCTGTGCTGTGCTCATTATGAGGGGCTCCCACCATCCCTGTGCTGTACTCATTATGAGGGGCTCCCACCATCCCTGTGCTGTACTCATTATGAGGGGCTCCCACCATCCCTGTGCTGTGCTCAATATGAGGGGCTCCCACCATCCCTGTGCTGTGCTCATTATGAGGGGCTCCTCCCATCCCTGTGCTGTGCTCATTATGAGGGGCTCCCCCCATCCCTGTGCTGTGCTCATTATGAGGGGCTCCCACCATCCCTGTGCTGTGCTCATTATGAGGGGCTCCTCCCATCCCTGTGCTGTGCTCATTATGAGGGGCTCCCCCCATCCCTGTGCTGTGCTCATTATGAGGGGCTCCCCCCATCCCTGTGCTGTGCTCATTATGAGGGGCTCCCACCATCCCTGTGCTGTGCTCATTATGAGGGGCTCCCCCGATCCCTGTGCTCATTATGAGGGGCTCCTCCCATCCCTGTGCTGTGCTTATTATGAGGGGCTCCCACCATCCCTGTGCTCATTATGAGGGGCTCCCCCCATCCCTGTGCTGTGCTTATTATGAGGGGCTCCCACCATCCCTGTGCTCATTATGAGGGGCTCCTCCCATCCCTGTGCTGTACTCATTATGAGGGGCTCCCACCATCCCTGTGCTGTGCTCATTATGAGGGGCTCCCACCATCCCTGTGCTGTGCTCAATATGAGGGGCTCCTCCCATCCCTGTGCTGTACTCATTATGAGGGGCTCCCACCATCCCTGTGCTCATTATGAGGGGCTCCCCCCATCCCTGTGCTGTGCTTATTATGAGGGGCTCCCACCATCCCTGTGCTCATTATGAGGGGCTCCTCCCATCCCTGTGCTGTACTCATTATGAGGGGCTCCCACCATCCCTGTGCTGTGCTCATTATGAGGGGCTCCCACCATCCCTGTGCTGTGCTCATTATGAGGGGCTCCCCCCATCCCTGTGCTGTGCTCATTATGAGGGGCTCCCCCCATCCCTGTGCTGTGCTCATTATGAGGGGCTCCTCCCATCCCTGTGCTGTGCTCAATATGAGGGGCTCCTCCCATCCCTGTGCTGTGCTCAATATGAGGGGCTCCCCCGATCCCTGTGCTCATTATGAGGGGCTCCTCCCATCCCTGTGCTGTGCTCATTATGAGGGGCTCCCCCGATCCCTGTGCTCATTATGAGGGGCTCCTCCCATCCCTGTGCTGTGCTCATTATGAGGGGCTCCTCCCATCCCTGTGCTGTGCTCAATATGAGGGGCTCCTCCCATCCCTGTGCTGTGCTCAATATGAGGGGCTCCTCCCATCCCTTTGCCGTGCTCATTATGAGGGGCTCCCCCGATCCCTGTGCTCATTATGAGGGGCTCCTCCCATCCCTGTGCTGTGCTCATTATGAGGGGCTCCCACCATCCCTGTGCTCATTATGAGGGGCTCCTCCCATTCCTGTGCTGTGCTCATTATGAAGGGCTCCCACCATCCCTGTGCTCATTATGAGGGGCTCCTCCCATCCCTGTGCTGTGCTCATTATGAGGGGCTCCTCCCATTCCTGTGCTGTGCTCATTATGAAGGGCTCCCACCATCCCTGTGCTCATTATGAGGGGCTCCTCCCATCCCTGTGCTGTACTCATTATGAGGGGCTCCCACCATCCCTGTGCTGTGCTCATTATGAGGGGCTCCCACCATCCCTGTGCCCATTATGAGGGGCTCCCACCATCCCTGTGCTGTGCTCAATATGAGGGGCTCCCACCATCCCTGTGCTGTGCTCATTATGAGGGGCTCCCACCACCCCTGTGCTGTGCTCATTATGAGGGGCTCCCACCATCCCTGTGCTGTGCTCAATATGAGGGGCTCCTCCCATCCCTGTGCTGTGCTCATTATGGGGGGCTCCCACCATCCCTGTGCTGTGCTCATTATGAGGGGCTCCTCCCATCCCTGTGCTGTGCTCATTATGAGGGGCTCCCACCATCCCTGTGCTGTGCTCAATATGAGGGGCTCCTCCCATCCCTGTGCTGTGCTCATTATGGGGGGCTCCCACCATCCCTGTGCTGTGCTCATTATGAGGGGCTCCCACCATCCCTGTGCCCATTATGAGGGGCTCCTCCCATCCCTGTGCTGTGCTCATTATGAGGGGCTCCTCCCATCCCTGTGCTGTGCTCATTATGAGGGGCTCCCCCGATCCCTGTGCTGTGCTCATTATGAGGGGCTCCCACCATCCCTGTGCTCATTATGAGGGGCTCCCCCCATCCCTGTGCTGTGCTCATTATGAGGGGCTCCCCCGATCCCTGTGCTGTGCTCATTATGAGGGGCTCCCACCATCCCTGTGCTGTGCTCAATATGAGGGGCTCCCACCATCCCTGTGCTGTACTCATTATGAGGGGCTCCCACCATCCCTGTGCTGTGCTCATTATGAGGGGCTCCCCCCATCCCTGTGCTGTGCTCATTATGAGGGGCTCCCCCCATCCCTGTGCTGTACTCATTATGAGGGGCTCCCACCATCCCTGTGCTCAATATGAGGGGCTCCTCCCATCCCTGTGCTGTGCTCATTATGAGGGGCTCCCCCCATCCCTGTGCTGTGCTCATTATGAGGGGCTCCCACCATCCCTGTGCTGTGCTCAATATGAGGGGCTCCCACCATCCCTGTGCTGTACTCATTATGAGGGGCTCCTCCCATCCCTGTGCTGTGCTCATTATGAGGGGCTCCCACCATCCCTGTGCTGTGCTCATTATGAGGGGCTCCCACCATCCCTGTGCCCATTATGAGGGGCTCCTCCCATCCCTGTGCTGTGCTCATTATGAGGGGCTCCCACCATCCCTGTGCCCATTATGAGGGGCTCCTCCCATCCCTGTGCTGTGCTCATTATGAGGGGCTCCCACCATCCCTGTGCTGTGCTCATTATGAGGGGCTCCCACCATCCCTGTGCCCATTATGAGGGGCTCCTCCCATCCCTGTGCTGTGCTCATTATGAGGGGCTCCCACCATCCCTGTGCCCATTATGAGGGGCTCCCCCCATCCCTGTGCTGTGCTCATTATGAGGGGCTCCCACCATCCCTGTGCCCATTATGAGGGGCTCCTCCCATCCCTGTGCTGTGCTCATTATGAGGGGCTCCCCCGATCCCTGTGCTGTTTTCATTATGAGGGGCTCCCACTATCCCTGTGCTGTGCTCATTATGAGGGGCTCCCCCCATCCCTGTGCTGTGCTCATTATGAGGGGCTCCCCCCATCCCTGTGCTGTCCTCATTATGAGGGGCTCCCACTATCCCTGTGCTGTGCTCAATATGAGGGGCTCCTCCCATCCCTGTGCTGTGCTCATTATGAGGGGCTCCCCCATCCCTGTGCTGTGCTCATTATGAGGGGCTCCCCCATCCCTGTGCTGTGCTCATTATGAGGGGCTCCCACCATGCCTGTGCTGTACTCATTATGAGGACCTCCCCCCATCCCTGTGCTGTGCTCATTATGAGGGGCTCCCACCATCCCTGTGCTGTACTCATTATGAGGGGCTCCCACCATCCCTGTGCTGTACTCATTATGAGGGGCTCCCACCATCCCTGTGCTGTGCTCATTATGAGGGGCTCCCACCATCCCTGTGCTGTGCTCATTATGAGGGGCTCCCACCATCCCTGTGCTCATTATGAGGGGCTCCCACCATGCCTGTGCTGTACTCATTATGAGGACCTCCCCCCATCCCTGTGCTGTGCTCATTATGAGGGGCTCCCACCATGCCTGTGCTGTGCTCATTATGAGGACCTCCCCCCATCCCTGTGCTGTGCTCATTATGAGGGGCTCCCACCATCCCTGTGCTGTACTCATTATGAGGGGCTCCCACCATCCCTGTGCTGTACTCATTATGAGGGGCTCCCACCATCCCTGTGCTGTGCTCATTATGAGGGGCTCCCACCATCCCTGTGCTGTGCTCATTATGAGGGGCTCCCACCATCCCTGTGCTCATTATGAGGGGCTCCCACCATCCCTGTGCTCATTATGAGGGGATCCTCCCATCCCTGTGCTGTGCATTATGAGGGGCTCCCACCATCTCTGTGCTGTGCTCAATATGAGGGGCTCCCACCATCCCTGTGCTGTGCTCATTATGAGGGGCTCCTCCCATCCCTGTGCTGTGCTCATTATGAGGGGCTCCCCCCATCCCTGTGCTGTGCTCATTATGAGGGGCTCCCACCATCCCTGTGCTGTGCTCATTATGAGGGGCTCCTCCCATCCCTGTGCTGTGCTCATTATGAGGGGCTCCTCCCATCCCTGTGCTGTGCTCATTATGAGGGGCTCCCCCCATCCCTGTGCTCATTATGAGGGGCTCCTCCCATCCCTGTGCTGTGCTCATTATGAGGGGCTCCCCCGATCCCTGTGCTGTGCTCATTATGAGGGGCTCCCACCATCCCTGTGCTGTGCTCAATATGAGGGGCTCCCACCATCCCTGTGGTCATTATGAGGGGCTCCTCCCATCCCTGTGCTCATTATGAGGGGCTCCTCCCATCCCTGTGCTGTGCTCATTATGAGGGGCTCCCCCGATCCCTGTGCTGTGCTCATTATGAGGGGTTCCCACCATCCCTGTGCTGTGCTCAATATGAGGGGCTCCCACCATCCCTGTGCTGTACTCATTATGAGGGGCTCCCACCATCCCTGTGCTGTGCTCATTATGAGGGGCTCCCCCCATCCCTGTGCTGTGCTCATTATGAGGGGCTCCCACCATCCCTGTGCTCATTATGAGGGGCTCCTCCCATCCCTGTGCTGTGCTCAATATGAGGGGCTCCTCCCATCCCTGTGCTGTGCTCATTATGAGGGGCTCCCACCATCCCTGTGCTGTGCTCAATATGAGGGGCTCCCACCATCCCTGTGCTGTACTCATTATGAGGGGCTCCCACCATCCCTGTGCTGTGCTCATTATGAGGGGCTCCCCCCATCCCTGTGCTGTGCTCATTATGAGGGGCTCCCACCATCCCTGTGCTGTGCTCAATATGAGGGGCTCCTCCCATCCCTGTGCTGTGCTCATTATGAGGGGCTCCCCCCATCCCTGTGCTGTGCTCATTATGAGGGGCTCCCACCATCCCTGTGCTGTGCTCAATATGAGGGGCTCCCACCATCCCTGTGCTGTGCTCATTATGAGGGGCTCCCCCCATCCCTGTGCTGTGCTCATTATGAGGGGCTCCCACCATCCCTGTGCTGTGCTCATTATGAGGGGCTCCCACCATCCCTGTGCCCATTATGAGGGGCTCCCACCATCCCTGTGCTGTGCTCAATATGAGGGGCTCCTCCCATCCCTGTGCTGTGCTCATTATGAGGGGCTCCCGCCATCCCTGTGCCCATTATGAGGGGCTCCCACCATCCCTGTGCCCATTATGAGGGGCTCCCACCATCCCTGTGCTGTGCTCATTATGAGGGGCTCCCACCATCCCTGTGCCCATTATGAGGGGCTCCCACCATCCCTGTGCTGTGCTCAATATGAGAGGCTCCTCCCATCCCTGTGCTGTGCTCATTATGAGGGGCTCCCACCATCCCTGTACTCATTATGAGGGGCTCCCACCATCCCTGTGCCCATTATGAGGGGCTCCCCTCATCCCTGTGCTGTGCTCATTATGAGGGGCTCCCACCATCCCTGTGCCCATTATGAGGGTCTCCCACCATCCCTGTGCTGTGCTCATTATGAGGGGCTCCCCCCATCCCTGTGCTGTGCTCATTATGAGGGGCTCCCACCATCCCTGTGCTGTGCTCATTATGAGGGGCTCCTCCCATCCCTGTGCTGTGCCCATTATGAGGGTCTCCCACCATCCCTGTGCCCATTATGAGGGGCTCCTCCCATCCCTGTGCTCATTATGAGGGGCTCCCCCCATCCCTGTGCTGTGCTCATTATGAGGGGCTCCCACCATCCCTGTGCTGTACTCATTATGAGGGGCTCCCACCATCCCTGTGCTGTGCTCATTATGAGGGGCTCCCCCCATCCCTGTGCTGTGCTCATTATGAGGGGCTCCCACCATCCCTGTGCTCATTATGAGGGGCTCCTCCCATCCCTGTGCTGTGCTCAATATGAGGGGCTCCTCCCATCCCTGTGCTGTGCTCATTATGAGGGGCTCCCACCATCCCTGTGCTGTGCTCAATATGAGGGGCTCCCACCATCCCTGTGCTGTACTCATTATGAGGGGCTCCCACCATCCCTGTGCTGTACTCATTATGAGGGGCTCCCACCATCCCTGTGCTGTGCTCATTATGAGGGGCTCCCACCATCCCTGTGCTGTGCTCAATATGAGGGGCTCCTCCCATCCCTGTGCTGTGCTCATTATGAGGGGCTCCCACCCTCCCTGTGCCCATTATGAGGGGCTCCCACCATCCCTGTGCCCATTATGAGGGGCTCCCACCATCCCTGTGCTGTGCTCATTATGAGGGGCTCCCACCATCCCTGTGCCCATTATGAGGGGCTCCCACCATCCCTGTGCTGTGCTCATTATGAGGGGCTCCCACCATCCCTGTGCCCATTATGAGGGGCTCCCACCATCCCTGTGCTGTGCCCATTATGAGGGGCTCCCACCATCCATGTGCCCATTATGAGGGGCTCCCACCATCCCTGTGCTGTGCTCATTATGAGGGGCTCCCACCATCCCTGTGCCCATTATGAGGGGCTCCCACCATCCCTGTGCTGTGCTCATTATGAGGGGCTCCCACCATCCCTGTGCCCATTATGAGGGGCTCCCACCATCCCTGTGCTGTGCCCATTATGAGGGGCTCCCCCCATCCCTGTGCTGTGCTCATTATGAGGGGCTCCCCCCATCCCTGTGCTGTGCTCATTATGAGGGGCTCCCACCATCCCTGTGCTGTGCTCATTATGAGGGGCTCCCACCATCCCTGTGCTGTGCTCAATATGAGGGGCTCCTCCCATCCCTGTGCTGTACTCATTATGAGGGGCTCCTCCCATCCCTGTGCTGTGCTCATTATGAGGGGCTCCCACCATCCCTGTGCTCATTATGAGGGGCTCCTCCCATCCCTGTGCTGTACTCATTATGAGGGGCTCCCACCATCCCTGTGCTGTGCTCATTATGAGGGGCTCCTCCCATCCCTGTGCTGTGCTCATTATGAGGGGCTCCCCCCATCCCTGTGCTGTGCTCATTATGAGGGGCTCCCACCATCCCTGTGCTGTCCTCATTATGAGGGGCTCCCACCATCCCTGTGCTGTGCTCAATATGAGGGGCTCCTCCCATCCCTGTGCTGTACTCATTATGAGGACCTCCCCCCATCCCTGTGCTGTGCTCATTATGAGGGGCTCCCACCATGCCTGTGCTGTACTCATTATGAGGACCTCCCCCCATCCCTGTGCTGTGCTCATTATGAGGGGCTCCCCCCATCCCTGTGCTGTCCTCATTATGAGGGGCTCCCACCATCCCTGTGCTGTGCTCAATATGAGGGGCTCCTCCCATCCCTGTGCTGTACTCATTATGAGGACCTCCCCCCATCCCTGTGCTGTGCTCATTATGAGGGGCTCCCACCATGCCTGTGCTGTACTCATTATGAGGACCTCCCCCCATCCCTGTGCTGTGCTCATTATGAGGGGCTCCCACCATCCCTGTGCTGTGCTCATTATGAGGGGCTCCCACCATCCCTGTGCTGTGCTCATTATGAGGGGCTCCTCCCATCCCTGTGCTGTGCCCATTATGAGGGGCTCCCACCATCCCTGTGCCCATTATGAGGGGCTCCTCCCATCCCTGTGCTCATTATGAGGGGCTCCCCCCATCCCTGTGCTGTGCTCATTATGAGGGGCTCCCACCATCCCTGTGCTGTACTCATTATGAGGGGCTCCCACCATCCCTGTGCTGTGCTCATTATGAGGGGCTCCCCCCATCCCTGTGCTGTGCTCATTATGAGGGGCTCCCACCATCCCTGTGCTCATTATGAGGGGCTCCTCCCATCCCTGTGCTGTCCTCATTATGAGGGGCTCCCACCATCCCTGTGCTGTGCTCAATATGAGGGGCTCCTCCCATCCCTGTGCTGTACTCATTATGAGGACCTCCCCCCATCCCTGTGCTGTGCTCATTATGAGGGGCTCCCACCATCCCTGTGCTGTGCTCAATATGAGGGGCTCCCCCCATCCCTGTGCTGTGCTCATTATGAGGGGCTCCCACCATCCCTGTGCTCATTATGAGGGGCTCCTCCCATCCCTGTGCTGTGCTCAATATGAGGGGCTCCTCCCATCCCTGTGCTGTGCTCATTATGAGGGGCTCCCCCCATCCCTGTGCTGTGCTCATTATGAGGGGCTCCCACCATCCCTGTGCTGTGCTCAATATGAGGGGCTCCCACCATCCCTGTGCTGTACTCATTATGAGGGGCTCCCACCATCCCTGTGCTGTGCTCATTATGAGGGGCTCCCACCATCCCTGTGCTGTGCTCAATATGAGGGGCTCCTCCCATCCCTGTGCTGTGCTCATTATGAGGGGCTCCCACCCTCCCTGTGCCCATTATGAGGGGCTCCCACCATCCCTGTGCCCATTATGAGGGGCTCCCACCATCCCTGTGCTGTGCTCATTATGAGGGGCTCCCACCATCCCTGTGCCCATTATGAGGGGCTCCCACCATCCCTGTGCTGTGCTCATTATGAGGGGCTCCCACCATCCCTGTGCCCATTATGAGGGGCTCCCACCATCCCTGTGCTGTGCCCATTATGAGGGGCTCCCACCATCCCTGTGCCCATTATGAGGGGCTCCCACCATCCCTGTGCTGTGCTCATTATGAGGGGCTCCCCCCATCCCTGTGCTGTGCTCATTATGAGGGGCTCTCCCCATCCCTGTGCTGTGCTCATTATGAGGGGCTCCCCCCATCCCTGTGCCCATTATGAGGGGCTCCCACCATCCCTGTGCCCATTATGAGGGGCTCTCCCCATCCCTGTGCTGTGCTCATTATGAGGGGCTCCCACCATCCCTGTGCCCATTATGAGGGGCTCTCCCCATCCCTGTGCTGTGCTCATTATGAGGGGCTCCCCCCATCCCTGTGCCCATTATGAGGGGCTCCCACCATCCCTGTGCCCATTATGAGGGGCTCTCCCCATCCCTGTGCTGTGCTCATTATGAGGGGCTCCCACCATCCCTGTGCCCATTATGAGGGGCTCCCACCATCCCTGTGCTGTGCTCATTATGAGGGGCTCCCACCATCCCTGTGCCCATTATGAGGGGCTCCCACCATCCCTGTGCTGTGCCCATTATGAGGGGCTCCCCCCATCCCTGTGCTGTGCTCATTATGAGGGGCTCCCCCCATCCCTGTGCTGTGCTCATTATGAGGGGCTCCCACCATCCCTGTGCTGTGCTCATTATGAGGGGCTCCCACCATCCCTGTGCTGTGCTCAATATGAGGGGCTCCTCCCATCCCTGTGCTGTACTCATTATGAGGGGCTCCCCCCATCCCTGTGCTGTGCTCATTATGAGGGGCTCCCACCATCCCTGTGCTCATTATGAGGGGCTCCTCCCATCCCTGTGCTGTACTCATTATGAGGGGCTCCCACCATCCCTGTGCTCATTATGAGGGGCTCCTCCCATCCCTGTGCTGTGCTCATTATGAGGGGCTCCCCCCATCCCTGTGCTGTGCTCAATATGAGGGGCTCCTCCCATCCCTGTGCTGTGCTCATTATGAGGGGCTCCCACCATCCCTGTGCTGTCCTCATTATGAGGGGCTCCCCCCATCCCTGTGCTGTGCTCAATATGAGGGGCTCCTCCCATCCCTGTGCTGTGCTCATTATGAGGGGCTCCCACCATGCCTGTGCTGTACTCATTATGAGGACCTCCCCCCATCCCTGTGCTGTGCTCATTATGAGGGGCTCCCCCCATCCCTGTGCTGTCCTCATTATGAGGGGCTCCCACCATCCCTGTGCTGTGCTCAATATGAGGGGCTCCTCCCATCCCTGTGCTGTGCTCATTATGAGGGGCTCCCACCATCCCTGTGCTGTGCTCATTATGAGGGGCTCCCACCATCCCTGTGCTGTGCTCAATATGAGGGGCTCCTCCCATCCCTGTGCTGTGCTCATTATGAGGGGCTCCCACCATGCCTGTGCTGTACTCATTATGAGGACCTCCCCCCATCCCTGTGCTGTGCTCATTATGAGGGGCTCCCCCCATCCCTGTGCTGTCCTCATTATGAGGGGCTCCCACCATCCCTGTGCTGTGCTCAATATGAGGGGCTCCTCCCATCCCTGTGCTGTGCTCATTATGAGGGGCTCCCACCATCCCTGTGCTGTGCTCAATATGAGGGGCTCCCCCCATCCCTGTGCTGTGCTCATTATGAGGGGCTCCCACCATCCCTGTGCTGTGCTCATTATGAGGGGCTCCCACCATCCCTGTGCTGTGCTCATTATGAGGGGCTCCTCCCATCCCTGTGCTGTGCTCATTATGAGGGGCTCCCACCATCCCTGTGCCCATTATGAGGGGCTCCCACCATCCCTGTGCTGTGCTCAATATGAGGGGCTCCTCCCATCCCTGTGCTGTGCTCATTATGAGGGGCTCCCACCATCCCTGTGCTGTGCTCATTATGAGGGGCTCCTCCCATCCCTGTGCTGTGCTCATTATGAGGGGCTCCCACCATGCCTGTGCTGTACTCATTATGAGGACCTCCCCCCATCCCTGTGCTGTGCTCATTATGAGGGGCTCCCACCATGCCTGTGCTGTACTCATTATGAGGGGCTCCCACCATCCCTGTGCTGTGCTCAATATGAGGGGCTCCTCCCATCCCTGTGCTGTGCTCATTATGAGGGGCTCCCACCATCCCTGTGCTGTGCTCAATATGAGGGGCTCCCACCATCCCTGTGCTGTGCTCAATATGAGGGGCTCCCCCCATCCCTGTGCTGTGCTCATTATGAGGGGCTCCCACCATCCCTGTGCTGTGCTCATTATGAGGGGCTCCCACCATCCCTGTGCTGTGCTCATTATGAGGGGCTCCTCCCATCCCTGTGCTGTGCTCATTATGAGGGGCTCCCACCATCCCTGTGCCCATTATGAGGGGCTCCCACCATCCCTGTGCTGTGCTCAATATGAGGGGCTCCTCCCATCCCTGTGCTGTGCTCATTATGAGGGGCTCCCACCATCCCTGTGCTGTGCTCATTATGAGGGGCTCCTCCCATCCCTGTGCTGTGCTCATTATGAGGGGCTCCCACCATCCCTGTGCCCATTATGAGGGGCTCCCACCATCCCTGTGCTGTGCTCAATATGAGAGGCTCCTCCCATCCCTGTGCTGTGCTCATTATGAGGGGCTCCCACCATCCCTGTACTCATTATGAGGGGCTCCCACCATCCCTGTGCCCATTATGAGGGGCTCCCCCCATCCCTGTGCTGTGCTCATTATGAGGGGCTCCCACCATCCCTGTGCCCATTATGAGGGGCTCCCACCATCCCTGTGCTGTGCTCATTATGAGGGGCTCCCCCCATCCCTGTGCTGTGCTCATTATGAGGGGCTCCCACCATCCCTGTGCCCATTATGAGGGGCTCCCACCATCCCTGTGCTGTGCTCATTATGAGGGGCTCCTCCCATCCCTGTGCTGTGCCCATTATGAGGGGCTCCCACCATCCCTGTGCCCATTATGAGGGGCTCCTCCCATCCCTGTGCTGTGCTCATTATGAGGGGCTCCCACCATCCCTGTGCTGTGCTCAATATGAGGGGCTCCTCCCATCCCTGTGCTGTACTCATTATGAGGGGCTCCTCCCATCCCTGTGCTGTGCTCATTATGAGGGGCTCCCACCATCCCTGTGCTGTGCTCATTATGAGGGGCTCCCACCATCCCTGTGCCCATTATGAGGGGCTCCCACCATCCCTGTGCTGTGCTCATTATGAGGGGCTCCTCCCATCCCTGTGCTGTGCCCATTATGAGGGGCTCCCACCATCCCTGTGCCCATTATGAGGGGCTCCTCCCATCCCTGTGCTGTGCTCATTATGAGGGGCTCCCACCATCCCTGTGCTGTGCTCAATATGAGGGGCTCCTCCCATCCCTGTGCTGTACTCATTATGAGGGGCTCCTCCCATCCCTGTGCTGTGCTCATTATGAGGGGCTCCCACCATCCCTGTGCTCATTATGAGGGGCTCCTCCCATCCCTGTGCTGTACTCATTATGAGGGGCTCCCACCATCCCTGTGCTCATTATGAGGGGCTCCTCCCATCCCTGTGCTGTGCTCATTATGAGGGGCTCCCCCCATCCCTGTGCTGTGCTCAATATGAGGGGCTCCTCCCATCCCTGTGCTGTGCTCATTATGAGGGGCTCCCACCATCCCTGTGCTGTGCTCAATATGAGGGGCTCCTCCCATCCCTGTGCTGTACTCATTATGAGGGGCTCCTCCCATCCCTGTGCTGTGCTCATTATGAGGGGCTCCCACCATCCCTGTGCTCATTATGAGGGGCTCCTCCCATCCCTGTGCTGTACTCATTATGAGGGGCTCCCACCATCCCTGTGCTCATTATGAGGGGCTCCTCCCATCCCTGTGCTGTGCTCATTATGAGGGGCTCCCACCATCCCTGTGCTGTGCTCATTATGAGGGGCTCCCCCCATCCCTGTGCTGTGCTCATTATGAGGGGCTCCTCCCATCCCTGTGCTGTGCTCATTATGAGGGGCTCCCACTATCCCTGTGCTGTGCTCATTATGAGGGGCTCCCACCATCCCTGTGCTGTGCTCAATATGAGGGGCTCCTCCCATCCCTGTGCTGTGCTCATTATGAGGGGCTCCCACCATCCCTGTGCTGTGCTCATTATGAGGGGCTCCCCCCATCCCTGTGCTGTGCTCATTATGAGGGGCTCCTCCCATCCCTGTGCTGTGCTCATTATGAGGGGCTCCCACCATCCCTGTGCTGTGCTCATTATGAGGGGCTCCCACCATCCCTGTGCTCATTATGAGGGGCTCCCCCCATCCCTGTGCTGTGCTCATTATGAGGGGCTCCCCCATCCCTGTGCTCATTATGAGGGGATCCTCCCATCCCTGTGCTGTGCATTATGAGGGGCTCACACCATCCCTGTGCTGTACTCATTATGAGGGGCTCCCCCCATCCCTGTGCTGTGCTCAATATGAGGGGCTCCCACCATCCCTGTGCTGTGCTCATTATGAGGGGCTCCCACTATCCCTGTGCTGTGCTCATTATGAGGGGCTCCCACCATCCCTGTGCCCATTATGAGGGGCTCCCACCATCCCTGTGCTGTGCTCATTATGAGGGGCTCCCACCATCCCTGTGCTGTGCTCATTATGAGGGGCTCCCACCATCCCTGTGCTGTGATGACTTCCTGTGTTTTTAAATTCATCATAATGAATAATCGTAATTATTATGACAATAATAAAACGATATTAACGAACATTCTTATTTTGTCTGGTTCTGAATCTCCCATCGACTACCAGTACCTCTCCCACTCCCATATTAAAAAAGGCAACTTTCCCAACCCTCACTCAGCAGCAGAAGAAAACCTCTGATTGGTCAACAAAACACCCAGTCACATTGTTGGTTTTTTAAAAATCTTGTGATGTATGTTTACATTTCCACAGTTGTCAATCATCTGTCCTCTGAAGAAGACCCCCCAGGGTCGAAACGCGTCAGTATCAATAGTAAATTTGATCTGGTTCCTTTGGATATATTGTACTGTATATTGTTGCTGGCTTTTTAACAATTCTTTGTACCACAGTTCATGTCTTGACTTCCAATGTCAGAAGTCATCAATCTTATTTAATAATTTTTGTACCAATAAATCAATTTGACCATCTTATTATTCTTTTTTATCATTGGCTGCATTAAAGCCCCGCTTAGGGGGTCTTTTTCGTTCTTTTCTAAAACACCAGTCACGTTTCCGTTGTAAAGGAATTTGGATCCGAAATGCGTCAACGAAATTTCGTATAAAATTCGGGAGCATAGAAATTCGTATGCTCCCGAATGTACGAATATTCGGAAAATCGTACGAAACGAATCGCACTTGTCTACCGGCTTCCCAAAACAGTTATGTTCAAGGCACGCTTTGTGGTGTGCAGTGTGAGGACTGATTTACACAAGTGGTTGGGGGGGGGGGGCAGAAAAATGACGCAATTGAGCCGTTTTTTTTACCACCCCTCAACCGCTCACCTTTTGGAAAGGTAGCGGCTGAGGGGGGGGGGGGACACATGCCATGACTGCGATTCTTTGCGGCCACAGCAGGATTCATACCCCCCCCCCCTGTTGCACTTGGTGGCTAGCAGCGCTTGCTGGACGCAACCCACGAACAGAGCCACGCTTCAACCGTCCCACAAAGCACGTGTTTGTGGCACAGAGTGTAACATTTAGGGGTAGAAAAGAGATGAGGAGGCGATAGAAGCAAGGGCCCCTTCACAGTGGTGCGTTGTAAAAGGTGATGTGATTTTTTTTTTTTTTTTAACGCATATCGTCTTTTTAGCTTGTTTTTAAGGCAGTGCGTTTTGCGTGCGTTTTCATCCCTGGTCACCGGGGAAAAAATCACACTCCAGTTACCCCCAGGGGCTGTTAGCTATTCCCTTCTCAAACCTCCACAGATCACCATACCCTAAGGCTTCATTCGCACCTGGGGGGGGTTCCGGAACTGCCGCAAAACACAAGACGCGTTTGCCATGCCAGTACTTCTAATGGCGCCCCAATCGCGCTGCAATCGCAGTCAAATCGCAACGCGCGGAGCGTGGCTCCATTCATGGGTCGCGTCCAGCAATACCACAAAGCATGCCTCCTTGAACATAACTGTTTTGGGAAACCAGTTTCCCACTAAACAATTGACAGACAGATACATAACTGTGTGTATATATATATATATATATATATATATACCGTTTCCCCGAAAATAAGACCTAGCGTGATTGTCCGTGATGGCTGCAATATAAGCCCTACACCCCCAAATAAGCCCTACCCTGTTTCCCCGAAAATAAGCCCTACCCTGAAAATAAGACCTACAAGGACTTTAACTAGGGCTTATTTGGGGGGTAGGGCTTATATTGCAGCCATCACCGACAATCACGCTAGGTCTTATTTTCGGGGAAACAGGGTATGTATATATGTAGTCAAAAGTATTGGGGCGCATGCCTTTACACGCACATGAACTTTAATGGCATCCCAGTCTTAGTCCGTAGGGTTCAATATTGAGTTGGCTCCGCCCTTTGCAGCTATAACAGCTTCAACTCTTCTGGGAAGGCCGTCCACAAGGTTTAGGAGGGTGTCTATGGGAATGTTTCACCATTCTTCCAGAAGCGCATTCGTGAGGTCAGACACTGATGTTGGACTTGAAGGCCTGGCTCTCAGTCTCCTCTCTAATTCATCCAAAAGGTCTTCTGTCGGGTTGAGGTCAGAACTCTGTGCAGGCCAGTCAAGTTCCTCCACCCCAAACTCGCTCCTCCATGTCTTTATGGACCTTGCTTTGTGCCCTGGTCCAAACCATTTGGTGGAGGGGGGTTTATGATGTGGGGGGTTGCTTTTCAGGGGTTGGGCTTGGCCCCTTAGTTCCAGTGATGGGAACTCTTATGCCCCGTACACACGGTCGGACTTTGTTCGGACATTCCGACAACAAAATCCATGGATTTTTTCCGACGGATGTTGGCTCAAACTCGTCTTGCATACCCACGGTCACACAAAGTTGTCGGAAAATCCGATCGTTCTGAACGCGGTGACGTAAAACACGTACGTCGGGACTATAAACGGGGCAGTGGCCAATAGCTTTCATCTCTTTATTTATTCTGAGCATGCGTGGCACTTTGTCCGTCGGATTTGTGTACACACGATCGGAATTTCCGACAACGGATTTTGTTGTCGGAAAATTTTATCTCCTGCTCTCCAACTTTGTGTGTCGGAAAATCCGATGGAAAATGTCCGATGGAGCCCACACACGGTCGGAATTTCCGACAACACGCTCCGATCGGACATTTTTCCATCGGAAAATCCGACCGTGTGTACGGGGCATTAAGGTGTCAGCAACAACAAAACGTGACAGCGGCAAAAAAAAAAACGCGCGATGCTCCACGGCCAAAAAAAAGGTCCTGGAGCTACTTTGGGTCGTTTGTGTCACGCATATAGGGCATTCCCATTCACTTGCACCGGCTGCCCTATGCACGTTAATGCGCAAAAAGAAACGCAAGCGAGGAGGCGCGTTCCTGCTACGCTCAGCTGCGAATGGGGCCTAAAAGTGGAGTGCAGGGCCTGACAACAAAAAGGGTTAAAGGGAGACTGACCTCATTTCTTCACCAGGCTTCGTTGGAGCCCATGGTGACCCCAATCTGCTTTCTGGGTGGCAAATATTTCCCATCCATCATAGCCATTTTAGCCCAGATTCTGTCTATATATACTGTAAATATATATATATAATTTTGAGGCCCTATCAAAAAATTCTTTGTTTTTCCCTACAGGAACCCGACACAAACAACAACACAGTCACCTAGTATCCTGGTTGCCCTCTTCTTCTCCTCGGTGGTCAGGCGGTAAGATGGAGGCACCGTGGTAGAGGGTGATGTCCTCTGCTGATGGCTGCTTGGAGCTAATGGCCGACCAGATGTTTTCTTCACCCCTTTATAGTCCTGGCACTTAAGTTTATAGCCTTCCCAGAATCCTCCTGGCTGCTCAGGGTAAGTTTACGTTTTTTTTTATTACAGAGATAAGGATGAAGTCATGTGACCCTCTCCGAGTCCTCCTTACCTCCTCCTGATCTATGCAGGATGCTCCTCTCTGCAGACGGATAATAAACTGAGAATCATCTGGACTTTACTGGGATGAATAACGTTCCTTCAGAGTTCTGACATCTCAGACTGCTTCTTGCATTATATTACAGGTCTTGTTAATCTCTCTTTAACCCTTTCCCTGCAAATGACCAAAGACATACGGAGGAATAGAAGAACCACTTCCAGCTGGCCAGGTTAATAGGCCTTACATCAGCCGCATTATCTCTTCTGCTCTAAGCAACGGCGTGGAGTTCCCTCGGATTCTAACCCTTTGGGTCTGGATTTTAAGTAAGAACTCCATGCAAAAAAAAAAAAACTCAACTCTTATCTGAGCATGTAGCCTGGTAGGCCAGCATAGGAGAGGACAAGTATGTGCTCCCCCTTTCTGAACCATACCAAGCCACATGCCCTCAACATGTGAGGTTTCCCCGCCAGAAAGAAATCCCATGGCAAAGCACCTTGTCTCCATGTTGACCTGACTGTTGGTTGTGGGGGTCTGCAAGTGGGGGGCTTATCAGAATCTGGAAGCTTCCTTTAACAATAAGGGGGGCACCCAGACACCACCCCCTATGTGAACGAGTAAGGGGTACAAAGGGCCACATGCCCTCAACATGTGAGGTTTCCCTGCCAAAAAGTAAGCCCATGGCAAAGCACCTTGTCTCTATGTTAACCTGACTGTTGGTTTTGGGGGTCTGCAAGTGGGGGGCTTATCAGAATCTGGAAGCTTTCTTTAACAATAAGGGGGCACCCAGGCACCACCCTCTATGTGAACGAGTAAGGGGTACAAAGGGCCACATGTCCTCAACATGTGAGGTACCCTGCCAAGAAGTAGTCCCATGGCAAACTATCTTGTCCAAACGTCGCTGAGGACAAGAGCCTCTTCCCTACAACCCTGGCCCAGTGGTTGTGGGGGTCTGCAAGTGGGGGGCTTGTCAGAATCTGGAAGCTTCCTTTAACAAGGAAGGGGCACCCAGACACCACCCCCCTATGTGAATGAGTAAGGGGTACAGAGGGCCACATGCCCTCAACATGTGAGGTACCCTGCCAAGAAGTAGTCCCATGGCAAACTATGTTGTCCAAACGTTGCTGAGGACAAGAGCCTCTTCCCTACAACCCTGGCCCAGTGGTTGTGGGGGTCTGCAAGTGGGGGGCTTGTCAGAATCTGGAAGCTTCCTTTAACAATAAAGGGGCACCCAGGCACCACCCCCTCTATGTGAATGAGTAAGGGGTACATCGGGCTACATGCCCCCAACATGTGAAATGTCTTGTCAAGAGGTAGTCCAAAGGCAAAGCATCTTGTCTAAACATTACTGAGCACAAGGGCCCCTTCCCTACAACCCTGGTCCAGGGATTGTGGAGGTCTGCAAGTGTGGGCTTATCAGAATCTGGAAGCTTCATTTAACAATAAGGGCGCACCCAGACACCCCCCCCCCCATGTGAATGAGTAAGGGGTACATAGGGCCACATGCCCTCAACATGTGAAGTACCCTGCCAGGAGGTATTCCCATGGCAAAGCACCTTGTCCCTATGTTTATAAGGGCAAAGGCTTATCAGAATCTGGAAGCTTCTTTTAACAATAAGGGGGCACCCAGATACCACCCCCAATGTGAATAAGAAAGGGGTACAGAGGGCCACATGCTCTCAACATATGTGAGGTACCCTGCCAGGATGTAGTCACGTGCCCCCTACCTAAAAGAGTAGAATATGTACAGTGCGTGATTGTCAAGTGGATAATATAAGCCGTTGAATTCAAATTAATATATACAATATGTGAATAAAAGGTATAAGCCCAAAAATCCAACGTGCAAGTGAGGGTGTTCCACCACCACTGTAATGTTGTACATGTAATATACAGTTTAGAAAATCCAGATCAGTGACCTAATTAGGAGTCTAAGGTGTTCCACATTCACCAACATGACCAATCTGCTGAATACTGAAGGGCTGTAGAACAGGAGATGGAGGAATGTTTGCAGAAAACATTGAAGGTTCCCCTGTAGGGTTTCTAAATGGAGTAGATGGGCAAGAGATTCAGAGAAAAGGGCATCCCAGTTTCCCAGTATCCTCACATAACTTCTTCAGCTAGTAGTAGCACCTGTACCCTCAGCTCGGAATCAGGATGAACCAGTGCAGAGCCACCCAGTTGTCCCCAGTGGAGAAAATTAGGAGGATACAGGGACACTGTCTATATCGGGATGGCTAGGGCCTATTTGCTTTGAGACTCCCCAACCAGGAAACGCCAAAGTCTAGAAAAAGCCAGGGTCAGCTTCTCTGGACAACGCGATACCAGGCCCAAATCATAACAAGTTGTTTGTTTCTGCCCAGTTGACCCTGGACTTTCTGACCCACCAGCTATCGGCCTTTGTAGACTCTGGTTCTGCCAGTAACTTTATGGACAAGGGTCTTGAGATGTGCATCCAGATACCTCTGGCTATCCTACGGAAGCCTTTTTCTATTATCACCATGGATGATCCCCCTCTGTCCTCAGGCCCGGTCACTCAACGTACCTCCTTCATCACCGTGATCATTAGAAAAACATTAGCTTCTATCGTATAACATCCCCTGCTGGTGATACGGGGCTAACCAAGTGGTCCCAGGGGACTTTTCACCCCGTACAACCAACCAACCAACCCCTCTGAGGTTCAGTTCCAGGCCCAAATCAAGACAACTTGTTTGTCCCAGCCCAATTGACCCTGGACTTTCTGACCCACCAGCTATCAGCCTTCGTAGACTCTGGTTCTGCCAGTAACTTTATAGACAAGGGTCTTGAGATGTGCACCCAGATACCCCTGGCTATCCTACGGAAGCCTTTTTCTATTATCAACATGGATGATCCCCCTCTGTCCTCAGGCCCGGTCACTCAACGTACCTCCCCCATCATCGTGATCATTAGAAAAACATTAGCTTCTATCGGATAACATCCCCTGCTGGGGACACAGGGCTAACCAAGTGGACTCAGGGGTCTTGTCACCCCCTACAACCAACCCCTCTTTTTCCTTGCTGTACAGCTTTAATTGAATTAGCACAATAAAAGGTAGCAAATTTTTCTGCTGGCTTTCTCTGTTTATCTTTTCAGGTCCTGAGAAGTCTCCCCCCCCTCCAATCCTGCTCACTGTCACTGATAAGAAGGGACAGAAACCAGCTATTGCAGGAGATCCTCACTACTTTGATCCTGGACAGATAAAAACAAAAAACAACAAAAGATACTAAACCACTTCCCGCCCGGCCAGCCAATTCTGACATTTCTCTCCCACATGTAAAAATCTGCATTTCTTTTTTGCTAAAGAATTACTTAGAACTCCCGAACATTATACGTTTTTTTTTTTTTAGCAGAGACCCTAGAGAATAAAATGGTCGTCATTATAATTTGTTATGTCACATGGTATTTGTGCAGTGGTTTTTCAAACCCATTTTTTTAAATGAATTTTAATGCAAAAAAAAAACATTATCTAACCCAATTTTTTTTTGGTAAAATATAAAAGATGATTTTACACCGAGAAAATAGATACGACACATGTCACACTTAAACTTTTTTTTTTAGTATTTATTTTAATGGGGTTTTTTTGACCCTAATTTATTTATTTTTGATCATTTTTATTCTTATCACAAGAAATGTAAACATCCCTTGTGAGACATCTGGGGTCTATAAAACCATACATACACTATATTACCAAAAGTATAAAACCATACATACACTATATTACCAAAAGTATAAAACCATACATACACTATATTACCAAAAGTATTGAGACGCTTGCCTTTACACACACATGAACTTTAATGGCATCCCAGTCTTAGTCCGTAGGGTTCAATATTGAGTTGGCCCACCCTTTGCAGATATCACAGCTTCAACTCTTCTGGGAAGGATGTCCACAAGGTTTAGGAGGGTGTCTATGGGAATGTTTGACCATTCTTCCAGAAGAGCATTTGTGAGGTCAGGTACTGATGACCACCAGGTATGCCACCCATGATGCCATTATGTTCCCAAAAATGATGCCAATCTGTGCCCACCAGTGCCTCCTTTACAGTGATGCCCATCATGACGGCGCAATTGTCAATGCCACCCATCAGTGCCCCCTATCAATGCCCATCAGTGCTGCCTATCAGTGCCCATCCATGCTCATCAGTGCCACCCATCAGTGCACATCGGTGTTCCCTATCAGTGCCCATCAGTGCCACCTATCAATGCTCATCAGTGCAACCTATCAGTGCCACCGATAAGTACCCATCAGTGCAGCCTTTCGGTGCCCAGTGTCACCTATCAGTGTCACCTATGAGTGCCCATCAGTGCTGCCTATCAATGCCCATCAGTGCCAGCCATCAGTGCATCCTTTCAGTGCCCATCAGTGTCCCCTATCAGTGCCACCTATGAGTGCCCATCAGTGCCACCTATCAATGCCACCCATCAGTGCAGCCTTTCAGTGGCCATCAGTGTCCCCTATCAGTGCCACCTATGAGTGCCCATCAGTGCCACCTATCAATGCCCATCCATGCTCATCAGTGCCACCTATCGGTGCCACCCATAAGTACCCAACAGTGCAGCCTTTCAGTGCCCATCAGTGGCGCCTATCAATGCCCATCAGTGCAGCCTTTCAGTGCCCATCAGTGTCCCCTATCAGTGCCACCTATGAGTGCCCATCAGTGCCACCTATCAATGCCCATCAGTGCAGCCTTTCAGTGGCCATCAATGTCCCCTATCAGTGCCACCTATGAGTGCCCATCAGTGCCACCTATCAGTGCCCATCCATGCTCCTCAGTGCCACCTATCAGTGCTACCCATAAGTACCCATCAGTGCAGCCTTTCGGTGCCCATCAGTGTCGCCTGTCAGTGTCAGATATGAGTGCCCATCAGTGCTGCCTATCAATGCCCATCAGTGCCCCCTATCAGTGGCGCCTATCATTAGTGCCACCTATCAGTGCTACCCATAAGTACCCATCAGTGCAGCCTTTTGGTGCCCATCAGTGTCGCCTGTCAGTGACACCTATGAGTGCCCATCAGTGCCGCCTATCAATGCCCATCAGTGCTGCATATTAGTGCCCATCATTAGTGCCCCCTCATCAGTGAAGGAGAAAACTTACTTATTTACAAAATTTTATAACAGAAACAAAGAAAAACGTGTTTTTTTTTCAAAATGTACGGCCTTTTTTTTGTTTGTTTAGCAAAAAATAAAAACCGCAGAGGTGATCAAATACCACCAAAATAAAGTTCTATTTGTGGGAAGAAAATGATAAGAATGTCATATGGATACAGCGCTGCATGACCGCACAAATGTCATTGAAAGCGTGAGAGCTCTGAGAGCTGGGAATTGGCCTGGGAAGGAAGGGAGTGAAAGCGCCCGGTATTGAGGTGGTTAAAATAATCCAGGTGATCCTGCCATGCTGGTCCTTGTTCAATCACTTCCTGTAATGGGGGGGGGGAGGGGGTGTGACAACGCTCTGCCCCGTCTCCCGTGTTGTCATCCTGTTACTTCTCCAGACTTCTGTTAGAAACTACAAATAGCCATTTCCACACACACCTTACCGTAGCCGCCATGGTCCACTCTGGTTATCATCAGGAAACCCCACCCCCGAGAAATGCCATATAACCATCGCTCTAATGCCTGCAAACAAGAAGTGGCTGCAAAGAGGATGCAGGAGACCAGCATCAAGGAGACAGAACACAGGAGGAAAATATGTTAAAACAAGGACTTTATTTTTATCTTTTTACAACCGTCATTTGTTTATGATAGACGGGCCACATAGCCAACTAAACAGGATATATCTGCACTTTAAGTCTTCTTCAATCCTTCCATGTTCAGTCACCATACATCTTCTCTCTGCCTTCCTGGTCCATCCAGGACCGGGGCAAGGGGGGGGGGCAAGGGGTGGGCAGGAGGGTCGGATGCCCTGGGCACTGTGGTATCATGTGAGATGGGGGGGAGGGGGTAAGAATTGTTCTAGGAGGGGAAATTTGGGGAGGTGTGCTAGAAGTGGTGATTTAAGTTGCGGGGGGGGGGGGGGAATTTGTGTTAGGAGGGAGTATTTGGGGAGTTTGTGCTAGAAAAGGTGATAAGATAGAGGGGAAAGGGGATGTGTGGTAGGAGGGGATTTTTTTTTGGAGTGGGGGAGGGATTGTAATAGTAGGGATGATTTGGGGGGGGGGGGTATTTGTGTTGGGAGGGGAAGTTGGGGGGGAGGGGGATTTGTCCTAGAATGGGGGATTGAGGGAGGAGATTTTGTTAGGAGGGGGGGATTTGGAGTGGTGGGGGGGGGGGTCTGTGCTCGGAGGGGAAATTTGAGGGGTTGATGATTTCTGCTAGGGGGGGATTTGGAGTGGTGAGGAGGGGGGATTTGGAGTGGGGGGGCTGCGCTAGGAGGGGAAATTTGAGGGGTTGATGATTTGTGTTAGGAGGGGGGGATTTGGAGTGATGGGGGGTCTGTGCACGGAGGGGAAATTTGAGTGGTTGATGATTTGTGTTAGGAGGGGGGGATTTGGAGTGATGGGGGGGTCTGTGCTCGGAGGGGAAATTTGAGGGTTGATGATTTTTGTTAGGGGGGGGATTTGGAGTGGTGGTGGGGGGGTCTGTGCTCGGAGGGGAAATTTGAGGGGTTAATGATTTGTGTTAGGGGGGGGGATTTGGAGTGGTGGTGGGGGGGTCTGTGCTTGGAGGGGAAATTTGAGTGGTTGATGATTTGTGTTAGGGGGGGGATTTGGAGTGGTGGTGGGGGGGTCTGTGCTCGGAGGGGAAATTTGAGTGGTTGATGATTTGTGTTGGGGGGGGGGGGATTTGGAGTGGTGGTGGGGGGGTCTGTGCTCGGAGGGGAAATTTGAGGGGTTAATGATTTGTGTTAGGGGGGGATTTGGAGTGGTGGGGGGGGTCTGTGCTCGGAGGGGAAATTTGAGTGGTTGATGATTTGTGTTAGGGGGGGGGTTTGGAGTGGTGGTGGGGGGGGTCTGTGCTCGGAGGGGAAATTTGAGTGGTTGATGATTTGTGTTAGGAGGGGGGGATTTGGAGTGGTGGGGGTGGCTGTGTTTGAACGGGAAATTTGAGGGGTTGATTATTTGTGCTAGGAGGGGGGGGGGGGGGCATTTAGAGGGGGTCTTTGCTCGGAGGGTAAATTTGAGGGGTTGATGATTTGTGCTAAGATGGGGAATTTTTGGGGGGAATTTGTGCTGGGGGCATATATATAGAGAGAGAGAGGATTTGAGCTAAGGGGGAGATGGGGGGCAAAGATTTCTGTTGGGAGGTGATATTTGGGGGAAGAATTGTTTTAGGAGGGTATATTTGGGGAGGTCTGCATGGAGTGGTGATTTGGAGCTGTGTGAATTTGGCCCCCCGTGTTTGTAAAACCCCAATAAAAATCTACCATTCCTTTGTGCCGATTTGTGCCGCAAAAACGAGCGTTGGTGCCGGTTCGGTTTCTGAGATATTAAACATTCAATTCAATGCAAGCCCCGCCCACTTTGCACCCCATGTCGCTGAATTTTAAAAAACGAACACGCCATTCGTTTGTGCTGCAAAAATAAACGTTTGTGCCGCTTTGGTTTCGCAGATTTTGTGCGTTATGTGTGTTGCCAAACCTCACTGACTTCACCTCGTTATTAAGATTTTTACATACAACTAGATTTATTTGTTCCCGGTTTGTGCAGACTTGGTGGATATTGTACACGATGTTTTACTTCACATGTGTAGTTTTGAACACAGGCTGTATACAGTACATGGGGACATCACTTATTAACACAACTAGGTTGCCACCTCACCACTATATTAGGTTGTCTTGCTAGTGCTGGTATTGCAAAAAAAATTGTTTTTATACACACTAGGGTTGCCACCTGTCCAGGATTCACCCGGACAGTTCGGGTTTGGAATCATGCGTCCGGGTTTCAGACCGCCCGAGAACCGGACACATTATTCAGACCGGACTATGGCTTCCAGATGCATCTGGATGAGAGGTGTTGACTGCCAAAGGGTGCGTGAGCTCACCATCCATCCCTGTCTGTGACTGAAGTCTCCTCCTTCTCTCTCCTGCCTCTGAGTGAGTACACTAATGCCGCGTACACACGGTCCTACTTTTCGTCTACAAAAGTCCAACAGACGCTGATGGACTAAAGCTGGCTGGTAATCCGATCGTGTGTGGGCTTCTCCGGACTTTCAACTGACTTTTTTAGCCTCAAATCCGACGTACTTTAGATTTGAAACATGCTTCAAAACTTTACTTCGTAACTACGACGGACCCCGAAATCCGCTCGTCTGTGTGCTAGTCCGACGGACAAAAAGCCACGCTAGGGCACCTATTGGCTACTGGCTATGAACTTCCTTATTTTAGTCCGGTGTACGTCATCACGTACGAATCCGTTAGACTTTTGTGTGGTCGTGTGTAGGCAAGTCCGTTCGTTAGAAAGTAGGCCGCAAGTCCGCCGCAAGTCCACCGAAAGTCTGCCGGAAGTCTGTCGGACAGGCTGTCCGACTTTTGTAGACGAAAAGTACGACCGTGTGTACGCGGCATAAGGCAAATCAGGGTTCTCAGAGTTCCCCTTACATCAGAGTTCCCCTTTACACCAGAAGCCACAGTGTTCTCCCTTACATCAGAGTCCTCTCCGTACATCAGAGTTCTCAGTGTTCCCCCTTAAATCGGGGTTCCCAGAGCATTCCTTATGTTAGTTCCCCCTTACATCAGAGTCTGCAGAGTCCCCCCTTACAGTGAAAGGGAACTCTGGGAATTCAGATGTAGAGGGGGAACTCTGTGGACTCTGATGTAAAGGGGAACTCTTGTTATTAACTTCATATGATTAGAAATGTTATTTAATAGCAAAATATATGTATAGTTTATACTATACTATGGCACGAGCCCGCCCAGGAAGCTGACACTGCACTAATCACAGGCAGTGAGACATTTCCCAATCTGTGCAGCTGCGCATGTCGGGGTGTTTCACTGCCTGTGATTAGCACTGTGCAGCGGTCAGCTTCCTGGCGGGCTCGGGCACGTGGGGTTGCGAACACGCCCGAGCCCATCCTTAGTAATGACTGCCCATTTGTTGCCCCATGTATTGTCATTTGTCATGATCACCCATTTGCTGCCCCATGTAATGTCATGATTGCCCACTTGTTGCTACATGCATTGTCATGAATTGGCCACTTGTTGCTCCATGCATTGTCATGATTGCCCATTTGGTACTCCATTTATTGTCATGATTGCCCAGTTGTTGCTCCATGTATTGTCATAATTGCCCACTTGTTGCTCCATGCATTGTCATGATTGCCCATTTGTTGCTCCATGCATTGTCATGATTGCTCACTTGTTGCTCCATGTATTGTCATGATTGCCCACTTGTTGCTCCATGCATTGTCATGATTGCCCATTTGGTACTCCATTTATTGTCATGATTGCCCAGTTGTTGCTCCATGTATTGTCATGATTGCCCACTTGTTGCTCCATGCATTGTCATGATTGCCCATTTGTTGCTCCATGCATTGTCATGATTGCCCATTTGTTGCTCCATGCATTGTCATGATTGCTCACTTGTTGCTCCATGTTTTGTCATAATTGCCCACTTGTTGCTCCATGCATTGTCATGATTGCCCATTTGGTATTCCATTTATTGTCATGATTGCCCAGTTGTTGCTCCATGTATTGTCATGACTGCCCATTTATTGCAACATGTATTGTCACGATTACCCATTTGTTGCTCCATGTATTGTCATGATTGCCCACTTGTTGCTCTATGTAATGTCATGATTGCCCACTTGTTGCTCCATGTATTGTCATGATTAGGGATGGGCTCAGCCATGTTCGCAACCCCACGTGCAGGAGCCCACCAGGAAGCTGACACTGCACTAATCACAGGCAGTGAGACATTTCCCGATCTGTGCAGCTGCGGATCAGGAAATGTCTCACTGCCTGTGATTAGCGCTGTGCAGCGGTCAGCTTCCTGGTGGGCTCGGGCACGTGGGGTTGCAAACATGCCTGAGCCCATCCTTAGTCATGATTGCCCATTTGTTGCCCCATGTAATGTCACGATTGCTCACTTGTTGCTCCATTCATTGTCATGATTGCCCATTTGTTGCTCCATGTATTGTCATGATTGCCCACTTGTTGCTCCATGTAATGTCACGATTACCCACTTGTTGCTCCATGCATTGTCACGGTTGCCCATTTGTTGCTCCATGTATTGTCATGATTGCCCACTTGTTGCTCCATGTAATGTCATGATTGCCCACTTGTTGCTCCATGTAATGTCATGATTGCTCACTTGTTGCTCCATGTAATGTAATGATTGCCCAATTGTTGCTCCATGCATTGTCATGATTGCCCACTTGTTGCTCCATGTATTGTCATGATTGCCCACTTGTTGCTCCATGTATTGTCATGATTGCCCACTTGTTGCTCCACGGATTGTCATGATTGCCCATTTGTTGCTCCATGTAATGTCATGATTGCCTACTTGTTGCTCCATGTAATGTAATGATTGTCCACTTGTTTCTCCATGTAATGTAATGATTGCCCACTTGTTGCTCCATGTATTGTCATGATTGCCCACTTGTTGCTCCATGTATTATCATGATTGCCCACTTGTTGCTCCACGGATTGTCATGATTGCCCACTTGTTGCTCCATGCATTGTCATGATTGCCCACTTGTTGCTCCATGTAATGTCATGATTGCCCACTTGTTGCTCCATGCATTGTCATGATTGCCCACTTGTTGCTCCATGTAATGTCATGATTGCCCACTTGTTGCTCCATGCATTGTCATGATTGCCCACTTGTTGCTCCATGTAATGTCATGATTGCCCACTTGTTGCTCCATGTAATGTCATGATTGCCCACTTGTTGCTCCATGCATTGTCATGATTGCCCACTTGTTGCTCCATGTAATGTCATGATTGCCCACTTGTTGCTCCATGCATTGTCATGATTGCCCACTCGTTGCTCCACGGATTGTCATGATTGCCCACTTGTTGCCCCATGTATTGTCATGATTACCCATTTGTTGCTCCATGTATTGTCATATTAGATTATCAAAGCTTCATCTGGCACCACTTCAGCCCATCATCCCCCCAGATAATATGAGGCTCAGGAGGCTACAGTAGTTCCCTGGTATACTTCTATCCCTATAGTTCTTGGATCTGCACACTTGCAATGCCTGGTATGAGGGGCTCTCACTCTCCCTGTAGGCCAGTGTGAATTTTCTGGTGCCTGACAAGGCTTCCTTTCTCAGTGAAGCGTTTCCCGCACTCTGGACATGAATAGGGACCCTCACCGGTGTGAGTTTTCTGGTGTCTAAGAAGGTTTGCTTTCTGAGTGAAACATTTCCCGCACTCTGAACACGAATAAGGGCGGCTACCCGTGTGGACTTGCTGGTGTCTATAAAGGCTTTCTTTCTGACTGAAACATTTCCCACACTCCGTACATGAATAGGGCTGTACACCAGTGTGACTTCTCTGGTGTTTATTCAGGGCTACTTTCTTAGTGAAACCTTTCCCGCACTCTGAGCATGTAAAGGGACGCTCACCTGTGTGAACTCTCTGGTGTCTAACAAGGCTTCCTTTCTCAGTGAAGCGTTTACTGCACTCTGGACATGAATAGGGACACTCACCGGTGTGAGTTCTCTGGTGTCTAAGAAGGTCCCCTCTCTTAACAAAACACTTCCCGCACTCTGGACACGAATGAGGACGCTCATTTGTGTGAAATTTCTGGTGTATAACAAGGCTTCCTTTCTCAGTGAAGCGTTTCCCGCACTCCGAACATGAATAGGGACGCTCACCCGTGTGACAAACCTGGTGTTTGAGAAGGCTTTCTTTCTGAGTGAAACGTTTCCCGCACTCCGAGCACGAATAAGGACGTGCGCCCGTGTGAGTTTTCAGGTGTTTGCCAAGGCTGTATTTGAGAATGAAGCATTTTCCACACTCTGGACACGAATGGGGACGCTCACCTTTGTGAATTTTCAGGTGCACGTGAAGCCTTCTTTTCTCGCTGAAACATCTCCCGCACTCTGAACACGGATAGGGACAGTCGGCCTTGTGAATTTTCTGATGCCTGAGGAAGTATCTCCTCTGAGTGAAACACTTCCCACATACTGAACACGGATACGGACGCTCCCCTGTGTGAATTCTCTGGTGCACAAGAAGCAGTTGGTTCTTAGCGAAGCATTTCCCGCACTCTGAACATGAATAAGGACGCTCGCCTTTGTGACTTCTCTGGTGCGCGAGAAGGTCTTTTTTGTGACTGAAACATTTCCCGCACTCTGGACATGAATAAGGACGCTCTCCGGTGTGAATTTTCTGGTGTTTGAGAAGTTTTCCTTTCTCGCCTAAACATTTCCCGCACTCTGAACATGAATAGGAATGCGTGGCCTGGTGCTCAAGCAAGCCTTCTCTCTGAGTAAAACCTTTCCCGCACTCGAGACATGAATAAGAACGCTCACACCCGTGACTTCTCTGATGTCTAAGAAGTGCACTCTTTTTAGCGAAAGGTTTCCCACACACCGAACAGGCGTGAGCTCCTTCTGGGCTTAATGAAGATTCCTCAAGTTTAGATGGATCTGCTGACTTCTCTATAGGGGGAGATCTTAGAGGAGTCTCTGGAGTCACATCATGTGATCGATCAGAGGACTCCTGAGGATTGGAGGGATCCATTGATCTCGCTGTGTTCTGAGCAATAAAGTTTTCTCCTGGAAAGTGTTGTGTGATGTCATCAGATTTTACATTATCACCTGGAGATGACATCAGACGTCCTTCAGAGACATTCCCGGCACAGTGTCCGCCTGTGGGAAAAGCATTTTTTTTTAAAAATGTTAGAAGTATTCTGCATACCGAACACTGGCCAATCAGATGTGCCGATTAACTGCCTGCCGCCCCGCCCACCGCCAAATGACGGAGGGGCTCTTGTTCTTGGAGGACGCCATCCCAGAATGGCCCAGGGGGCGCACAGGGTGACAATCGTGGCTAGGACACGGAGGGACATCGATCTCTGTAAAGAGCCGCAGCTCCTTAACCATGTGATCGGCGGTGTCCAATCACAGCCAGTCACATGGAAATACGGAAGTGCCGTGTATCGGCTCCTTGCCTCACACTGACAGAGTGTGTGGTGAGGAGAGCCGATCAACGGGATCTCTTCCCAGGGGAGACCTGGGCAGGTAATCAGGGGACTGATTACAGGAAAGCCCCAGCAGTGCCCATCAGTGCCACCAACCAGTGCCCATAAGGGATGACAGTCAGTGCCCATCAGTGCGGCATATCAGTGCCCACCAGTGTTGCCCATCAGTGCCCAGTGTTGCCCATCAGCGCCCATCATCGTTGCCCATCAGCGCCCACCATCGTTGCCCATCAGTGCCCAGTGTTGCGCATCAGTGCCCAATACCACCTAGTGCCCACCAGTGTTGCCCATCAGTGCCCAGTGCCACCTATCAGCGCCCACCATCGTTGCCCATCAGTGCCCACCATCGTTGCCCATCAGCGCTGCCCATCAGTGTCCAGTGTTGCCCAGTGCCCACCAGTGTTGCCCATCAGTGCCCAGTGCCAGCTATCAGTGCACACGAGTGTTGCCCATTAGTGCCCACCGGTGTTGCCCATCAATGCCCACCATCGTTGCCCATCAGTGCCCACCAGTGTTGCCCAGTGCCACCTATCAGTGCACACCAGTGTTGCCCATCAGTGCACACCAGTGTTGCCCATCAGTGCACACCAGTGTTGCCCATCAGTGCACACCAGTGTTGCCCATCAGTGCCCAGTGCCACCTATCAGTGCCCACCAGTGTTGCCCATCAGTGCCACCTATCAATTTTAGCATATTAGTGCCCATAAGTGCCGCCTCATCAGCGCACATCACTGAAGGAGAAAAAATACTTTATTTACAAAATTTACTGACAGAAAATAAAACTTTTTTTTTTTTTTTCAAAATTTTTAGTCCTTTTTTTTTTTTTTAATAAAAATCTGAGCAATGATTAAATACCACCAAAAAAGCTCTATCCCAGTGAAGAGAAAGATAAAAAAAAATTAATTTGGGTGCAGTGGAACCTGACCGTGCAATTATCAAAGTGTGACAGCGCTGAAAGCTGAACAATGGCCTGGGCAGGAAGGGGGGTGAAAGTTCCCGGTATTGAGTTGGTTAAACACTATACAGTTTGGGGCCTGTTTATGCTACAGCAACACAGGTGCATTTTTGATGCCTTCCTGCTTCGTTTTCAATGCATGTCAAGGGGGGAGGTGCACTTTTTTTTTTAACTGACCAAATCTGCACCAAGAAGGAAGCGAGCAGGATTTTTAACACCGCATCAAAAAGGTTCTGATACTGGCATTCATTTAACTTCATTTAAATTCACAATATTAATTAAAAAGTTGAACATAATACAAATTATTTATGAAAATATATATTATATTTAAAAAAAACAAACAAAAAACTGTCAATTTTGTTTTTTGATTTCGGCCAAGTACAGCCCAAATTTTCGGTTTCAGCACCAGAATTTTCACTTTCGGTGCACCACTAGTAAATCTGGGAACCTGAGACCTGGGGGGGGGGGTGGCACAGCCTACCCCAGCACCCCCCCCCCCCCCCTAGATACAGCCATGTGGATGTATGCTGCCTTTTTTTACTTTTATCATTAAAAAAAAAAAAAAAAAAAATACATTAAAAATGCAGTTTTATTACTCAGATTCAGGTACATTATCTATATCAGCGATCGTTAACATGAGATCTGCAGGACTTTTTCTGCTCTCCTTGTGGTTAGTGTATTTAATATGTGGCCCAAGACAATTCCTCTTCATCCAATGTGGCCCCGGGAAATCAAACGGTTGGACCCCCCCTGATCTAGATCAATTGCTTTGTTGCAATCCTTTTCTGTTTTTATTTGAACATGTTATATTTCGATCCATACAATGATCTATAATCCATACTTTCTACTCATAGAAGTAAAATAAAATATGAACGGTTTCTGCATTTAGTGTTTATGACTTACTTGTGTCCATATGTAGAGAAAGTTCCTCCGGTTTACTTCCCATAATCATCTCCCCCTCCTCCATAGACTGCTGATCTCCACTCACCAACCTCTCTTCTTCTTCCTCTTTATGCTCAACTTTGATGTCTTTCCGTTCTTCATTCTAAATTCCAGAGATGATAAAATATAACATCTGAAAACACTGCTGCCAATAATAAGAGATGACATAGAAGAATGTCCTCTTATAGAATTTTTTAGTTTTTTTAGGTCTCCTCTACCTGATCATTCTCTGTATAGTGGTGACCTTCCCATGTAGAATTCTGGGAATACAGAGGACAACCCTCCTCTATAGACTGCTGATCTCCACTCACCAACATCTCTTCTTCTTCCTCTTTATCCTCAACTTTACTGCCTTTCCGTTCTTCACTCTAAACCCCAAAAGATGAGAGAAAACATTTATAAAAAAAAAAAAAAAAAAAAGGAAAAAAAAATTACATTAGAAGAATGTCTACTTCTAGAATAATTTTCAAGTTTTTTTGGGCCAGTTCCATCTACCTGATCATCATTCTCTTTAAAATTGTGATCTCCCTTGGTGGAATTCTGGGAATACAGAGGACAACCCTCCTCCATAGACTGCCGATCTCCACTCACCAACCTCTCTTCTTCTTCCTCTTTATCCTCAACTTTGATGTCTTTCTGTTCTTCATTCTAAATTCCAGAGATCATAAAAAAAATATAAAATCTGGAAAGACTGCTTCCAATATAAAGATATATATATATATATATATATATATATATATATGTCCTCTCATTATTGTTAGTTTTTTGCCCAGTCCCATCTACCTGATCATTCTCTGTATAGTGGTGATCTTCCCATGTAGAATTCTGGGAATACAGAGGACAACCCTCCTCCATAGACTGCTGATCTCCACTCACCAACGTCTCTTCTTCTTCCTCCTTACCCACAACTTCAATTACTTTTCGTTTATCATCCTAAATTTCATAGAGGAGAATATGTAACATCTGGAAAAGTTGCTGTCAATGATAAGAGATTACGTAGATGAATGAATGAACTTATTCTCTCTGGAGAAGAGACGCTTGAGAGGGGATATGATTTCAATATACAAATACCGTACTGGTGACCCTACAATAGAAATAAAACTTTTTCGCAAAAGAACGATTAACAAGACTCGTGGCCCCTCACTAAAATGAGAAGAAAAGAGGTTTAACCTTAAACTACGTAGAGGGTTCTTTACTGTAAGAGCGGCAAGGATGTGGAATTTCCTTCCACAGGCGGTGGTCTCAGCGGGGAGCATTGATAGTTTCAAGAAACTATTAGATAAGCACCAGGATGACCGCAACATACAGGGATATGTAATGTAATACTGACATATAATCACACACATAGGTTGGACCTGATGGACTTGTGTCTTTTTTTCAACCTCACCTACTATGTAACTATGTAATGTCTTCTCAGAGAATTAATTTGGAGTTCTTTTTGCCCAGTTCCATCTACCTGATCATTCTCTGCAGGGTTGTGATCTCCCTGGGTGAAATCCTGAGAATTCAGAGGACAACCCTCCTCCATAGGACTGCTGATCAGTGGCGGCTGGTGAAGTTTTAGGATGGGGTGGGCCCCGCCTTTCCTTTTTAACCCCTCCCACTTCCCATAAGCCACACCCCTTATAGAATCCACCCACTCTGTCTTCTGTATTCCACCCATAGTGTCAGGAGTATACAGCTCAGCGTCACAGGACAGAGTATACAGCTCAGCGTCACAGGACAGAGTATACAGCTCAGCGTCACAGGACAGAGTATACAGCTCAGGAACACAGATCAGGGTATATAGCTCAGGAACACAAATCAGGGTATATAGCTCAGGAACACAGATCAGGGTATATAGCTCAGGAACACAGATCAGGGTATATAGCTCAGGATCACAGATCAGGGTATATAGCTCAGGATCACCGATCAGGGTATATAGCTCAGGATCACCGATCAGGGTATATAGCTCAGGATCACCGATCAGGGTATATAGCTCAGGATCACCGATCAGGGTATATAGCTCAGGATCACCGATCAGGGTATATAGCTCAGGATCACCGATCAGGGTATATAGCTCAGGATCACCGATCAGGGTATATAGCTCAGGATCACCGATCAGGGTATATAGCTCAGGATCACAGATCAGGGTATATAGCTCAGGATCACAGATCAGGGTATATAGCTCAGGATCACAGATCAGGGTATATAGCTCAGGATCACAGATCAGGGTATATAGCTCAGGATCACAGATCAGGGTATATAGCTCAGGATCTATAGCTCAGGATCACAGATCAGGGTATATAGCTCAGGATCACAGATCAGGGTATATAGCTCAGGATCACAGATCAGGGTATATAGCTCAGGATCACAGATCAGGGTATATAGCTCAGCATCACAGATCATGGTTTATAGCACAGCCTCAGATCGGCGCAAACCAAGTGAAAAATGACACTGTTAGTAATGAAGAACTCTAAATATGCATTTATCAGGTGATTATGTATCATTACTGTTAGATAAACATTTTCGATATTTTAAGTCAAAGAATGCAATAAATGTACCACAAATCAAGTGGATTTCTTTAAAACAGTAAACAAACACTTTATTGTACAACAAACAACAAAAAAAAACTCTGAATCAGAGTAAAGATGACTGAATACAAAACGCACGCCACATTCACATTAGCGCCAGTAGAACTATTTGAAAAGAAATTGTGCTCTCCTTTCTTCATGGCTTGCAATTTTCTCAATGACCTTCTGGTTGAAGTCAGTCATCTCTGTCACCACTCTCCTTTCCAGTGACAGCATGGCCAGTGCATTCAGCCTCTCCTGGGTCATACCATTTCTCAGAAAAGTCTTAATCCTTTTTAAGGTGGAGAAGCACCTCTCCGGTTCTGCTGTGGTCATGGGTGTGGTGATGAGGATCTTCAGCAGGGTGACAGTCTCTCCAAACACTTTTTCAAGATTGTTCTCCGTAAACAGCTGGAGAAGGTCCACGGCACCATTACACTTTCCGAAGTCTTCTGTGAGGTAGATGAGACTAAGCTCCGTCTTTAACTTACTCTCATTGAGCAGTGGATAGGCCTTCAAAGTCCCACTCAGTGCCTCCTCCGGAAACTCCATTGCGTACTGTTCAAACCTGTCTGCTTGTAGCAAGGTGGCACCAACGAGGTGGTTTGTGAAGGAGAAACGTTGCATGGTGTGTAAGAGTATGGCATCACAGACCTATAGAGTGAAGGATAAAAACAAAAACTAGGTAGTGATGACAAAATGTCAAAAGTCATCTGTGTTAACTCCCTGAGCATCAGAAATACATGAAACTTGACATATTTACTAAGAATGTCTTGTCCGTGTGTATGGAGTTCTGAGAAATGATGGATTAAAAAAAAAACACTGAAACTGATCTCCTTTCGTAACTTAAAACTGCTCATTTTAAAATGTTCAGTTTTAAGTTATAAAAGGGAGATCAGTTTCAGTGGTTTTGAATCCATAACTTCTCAGAACTCCATATAGATGGACGAGACACTCTTAGTAAATACGTCAAGTTTCATGCATTTCTGATGCTCAGGGAGCTAACAGAGATGAAGGCTGTAATACTAATGTTATCCACTAGAGCAGTGGTCCCCAAACTGTGGCCCGGGGGCCGGATGTGGCCCTTTGCTTGATTTTATCCGGTCCTTGGGGCACCATTTCATTCATGGACACCAACAAAAGGGGCACAGTTCCTCCCAAAGACACCAACAATGGGGCCCAATGATGCCAATGATGGGGGGGACCATTCCTCCCAATGACACCAAGATGGGGCACCATTCCTCTCAAAGATATGAACAATGGGGCCCAATGATGGGGGGACCATTCCTCCCAATGACACCAAGATGGGGCACCATTCCTCTCAATATGAATAATGGGGCCCAATGATGGGGGGGACCATTCCTCCCAATGACACCAGGATGGGGCACAATTCCTCTCAAAGATATGAACAATGGGGCCCAATGATGCCAATGATGGGGGGGAGCATTCCTCCCAATGACACCAAGATGGGGCACCATTCCTCAATGATATGAATAATGGGGCCCAATGATGCCAATGATGGGGGGGGGGGACCATTCCTCCCAATGACACCAGGATGGGGCACAATTCCTCTCAAAGATATGATCAATGGGGCCTAATGACACAAATTCTAACAAAGACAACGATGGGGCATAATTATTCTCACTGACACCAAAGATGGGGTATGATTTACTCCAACTGATGATGGGACTTTTTCTACTTCCGATGGCCACAGTCTGGCCTTCCTAAAGTCTTAAAGCCGAGTTCCGCCTAATATTTTTTTTTTTTGTTAATAGTCAGCAGCTACAAATACTGCAGGACACCCGTGATGTCGGCACCCGAAGCCGATCTATCCCTCGGCTGTCGGGTGCCGTCGCCGCCATCTTTGGTAAGGGAATCAGGAAATGAAGTCCTGGTTCCCTACTGCGCATGTGCAACTTGCGCTGCGCTATCCCACTGGTCCCTGCTGTTTTCTGGGACCCGTGTGTCTCTCAGAAGACAGCGGGGGGGGGGGGGGGGGGGGGGAGTGGCGTAGATACCCGCAGGTGGCTCGGGTATCTATGCCCAGAAGTGGGAGCAAAATACCTGGTATTAGACAGGTATCTGCTCCCCCCTCCCCCCTGAAAGGTGCCAAATGTGACACCAAAGGGGGGGGGGTGGAACTCCGCTTTAAGGACAGTAAATTGGCCCTTTGTATAGAAAAGTTTGGAGACCCCTGCACTAGAGGGAATAACAAATCCTTTTAGATCACATCATTTTTATATGAATATTGTAAGAAAAAAACATTTTTCTTTCCAATCTTCATATCTAGAAGGAGGGAGCTATCAAAAAGACAAATATTGCAACAGATAAAAATAAAAAAAAACTCACCTCGGCTGCAATGCGTTGATGTTCTCCTGGATTCAGCGAGCACCGCCTCGTCGGTTGAGAACTACCTTCACTGCTTTGGTCAACCAGGGATGGGATAGAATCTCTGCAAAATGTATGAGATAATAATAATAATAATAATAATGATAATAATAATAGTAATAATAATAACAAACAACAACAGCAACACATGCAAAAGGAGGAATACAGCTGCTACCTGATCTTCTGCATGTCCTGCTGGAACTGCTGGATGCTCCCCTTAATGTGGACTGAATCTATGTCCTTCTTCTGGAGTTTGGCATCGAGGAGGTCCACGTGCGGCATGACGTTGTGGAAAAGTGTCAGAAAAAAAATTAAAATCCTGATCTTCCAGCAGCACGGCAAAGCCTGCTGCCTCTCTCATGGTAACAAGGTCAAAGTCACACGAGTCTCGCATGGTTTCAAAACAGCGGAGGAGGTCCTCTCTGTGCTCAAACACTGTACTGACGGCACGGCTGTGGAAGTTCCATCTGACACGGCTTGAGGTCAGTAGTCTGCGGGCAACTACTTGATCGAGAACATCTGTGCGCTCGGGTGATCTTGCAAAAAAGCTGGCAAATCCTCCAAGGTTAGCAAAAAAAAGACTCAATTTGTGCATTTGAGAAGTGGTCTGTTGCATTATACGACTGAGCCGATGTGCATAGCAGTGGATGTAATGGGCATTTGGGTACACATCTTGTATCTTCTTCTGAACCCCCGCAGTGGCACCCCTCATCACGCTGGCTCCATCATAAGCTTGGGAGATGAGTTTATGCTTCTGATCCCCTGGAAGGATGACAGCGAGGCGCTCTTGTAGTGCTGTAGCGATGGAATCCGCTGTGGTCGAATGCAGAGGAATGAACTCAAAAAACCTCTCCTGTACGTTGCTTTTGGCATCAATGTAGCGCAGTACAAGCACATGTTGGCACTGTGTGGCAATATCGGTGGTCTCGTCGGCCTGGATTGAGATAAAATCGCTGCTCCGTGCTTCTTGGATAATGTGCTCCTTCACAACAGACGACATACAGCCCAAGAGCTCGTTCTGCACGGCTTTCGAAGTTCCCTCAAAAACAGTGGCCTTCTCGAGGTGCTCCTTCAAAACTCCATCAAGAGAAGCAACAAAATCGACCAATCCATGGATTATCTCAGGATTATCTGATCTCCCGCTCTCGTCATGGCCACGCAAAGCCAGCTCGAACGCACCACAACATTTCACGGAGTCGATTATCCTAGACAGGATGTGTCGATTTTTGGTGACCTCTTCATTGTGTCTTCTAATGCCAATTCTGTAGCCCGCATCGAGCTGTTCACCAATGCCACGCTTCCCAAAAAACTCCAGGCTCATAATGTTCTCAAGATGGCTTCGGGTAGTTTCATGCCGCTTGCACTTTGCGGCGAGACGCTTTAGGTCGCAAACCCCTGTCGATATCCACAACGTGTCGGTGCCAGGACTTTGAAACAGCAAACAGGGAAAACAATAATAATAGGCACGAGTCACATCACATCCAGCTAGCCAACTCCATTTACTATAAGGAGTGGTGGGAAAGCTTCGAGTGTAAACTTGACCACGATCGCTTGACCTCTGCTGAATTTGCAGTTTGGGTTGATGTGGTCCAAGCTCCTTTATCCTCTTTTTTTCTTCATCTGAACGCCTTGCGAAGGGAAAGAGTTTCAAAGATGGAACTGAATTTTCATTCATTTTGGAAACATTTTCCACAGTAATCGGTACCTATGAGTCCAATGACAATCTGGGTAAGTTTAAAAGAGAGATAGGTATGGCACTGCCAAATGCAAGTGTCTATTTCATCAAATGCAGCCTCACTGTGCCCATAATGAGGGGTTCCCACCATCCTTGTGCTGAGTTTCTGGGTCTGTACACCTGCTGGCTGTTGTGCCCATTATAAGGGGTTCCCACCATCCCTGTGCTGAGTTCCCGGGTCTGTACACCCTCTGTGTGCATTATCAGGGGTCCCACCATCCCTCTACTAAATTCATGGGTCTGTATACCCGCTGTGCCCATAATCAGGAGTTCCCGCCATCCCTGTGCTGAGTTCCCGGGTCTGTATACCCTCTGTGCCCATTATGAGAGGTTCCCACCATCTCTGTGCTGAGTTCTCGGGTCTGTATACCCTCTGTGTGCATTATCAGGGGTCCCACCATCCCTGTGCTGAGCTTCTGGGTCTGTATACCCTCTGTGCGCATTATCAGGAGTTCCACCATCCTTGTGCTGAGTTCCCAGGTCTGTACACCCGCTGTGCCCATTATGAGGGGTTCCCACCATGCCTGTGCTGAGTTCCCAGGTCTATACACCTGCTGTGCCCATAAACAAGGGAGCCCACCATCCCTGTGCTGAGTTCCCAGGTCTGTACACCCACTGTGCCCATAATCAGGGGTTCCCACCATCCCTGTGCCGCGCTCCCGGGTCTATACACCCGCTGTGCCCATAATCAGGGGTTCCCACCATCCCTGTGCTGAGTTCCCAGGTCTGTACACCCGCTGTGCCCATAATCAGGGGTTCCCACCATCCCTGTGCTGAGTTCCTGGGTCTGTACACCCACTGTGCCCATTATGAAGGGTTCCCACCATCCCTGTGCTGAGTTCCCGGGTCTATACACCCGCTGTGCCCATAATCAGGGGTTCCCACCATCCCTGTGCCGAGTTCCTGGCTGGCTTTTATACTGTGCCAATAAACTTCTGAGGACAAGTGTACAGGGTGCATTATGTAGGTTCAATTTGATCACCACATTTTTCCAGCTGTTCTGGATGCATGTTTATTGTGTGCATGTTTTTCAATATTGCCATGTGAAAAAACACAGCCAGAAATTTTCAGTTTATCTTGGAATTGGAATATCTTGGTATTTCCCTTTAGATTGCACACTTGAAAGGCAGTATAGACTAGGGGTCTCCAAACTATGGCATGAGAACCACATCCGACCCACTACAAGATTTTACCCGGTCTGCAGCAAAACGGATATGACGGGGGCTTCTGACATACAGGGGGGAGGGGTGGCTCTTGGATGTGATGAGGGGGCTTCTAATGTGAAAGGGGGATCCTGATGTGATAGGGGGTGTCTGGTGTGAAAGGAGGGACTATTATATCATGGGGAGCTTCTGATGTAAAAGGCTGAACTGATATTTTCATCCCACAAATCTATATATGATGTACAGAGCCCGGTGTATAATGTAGAGCCTGGTGTATGATGTACAGAGGGCTCTGTACATCATATACCAGGCTCTACATTATACACGGGGCTCTGTACATCATATACCAGGCTCTACATTATACACGGGGCTCTGTACATCATATACCAGGCTGTACATTATACACGGGGCTCTGTACATCATATACCAGGCTGTACATTATACAGAGGGCTCTGTACATTATATACCAGGCTCTACATTATACACGGGGCTCTGTACATCATATACCAGGCTCTACATTATATACCAGGCTGTACATTATACACGGGGCTCTGTACATCATATACCAGGCTGTACATCATATACCAGGCTGTACATTATACACGGGGCTCTGTACATCATATACCAATCTCTACATTATACACGGGGCTCTGTACATCATATACCAGGCTCTACATTATACACGGGGCTCTGTACATCATATACCAGGCTCTACATTATATACCAGGCTGTACATTATACACGGGGCTCTGTACATCATATACCAGTCTGTACATTATACACGGGGCTCTGTACATCATATACCAGGCTGTACATTATACACGGGGCTCTGTACATCATATACCAGGCTGTACATTATACACGGGGCTCTGTACATCATATACCAGTCTGTACATTATACACGGGGCTCTGTACATCATATACCAGGCTGTACATTATACACGGGGCTCTGTACATCATATACCAGGCTGTACATTATACACGGGGCTCTGTACATCATATACCAGGCTGTACATTATACACGGGGCTCTGTACATCATATACCAGGCTGTACATTATACACGGGGCTCTGTACATCAAATACCAGGCTGTACATCATATACCAGGCTGTACATTATACACGGGGCTCTGTACATCAAATACCAGGCTGTACATTATACACGGGGCTCTGTACATCATATACCAGGCTGTACATTATACACGGGGCTCTGTACATCATATACCAGGCTGTACATTATACACGGGGCTCTGTACATCATATACCAGGCTGTACATTATACACGGGGCTCTGTACATCATATACCAGGCTGTACATTATACACGGGGCTCTGTACATCAAATACCAGGCTGTACATTATACACGGGGCTCTGTACATCATATACCAGGCTGTACATTATACACGGGGCTCTGTACATCATATACCAGGCTGTACATTATACACGGGGCTCTGTACATCATATACCAGGCTGTACATTATACAGAGGGCTCTGTACATTATATACCAGGCTCTACATTATACACGGGGCTCTGTACATCATATACCAGGCTGTACATCATATACCAGGCTGTACATTATACACGGGGCTCTGTACATCATATACCAGGCTCTACATTATACACGGGGCTCTGTACATCAAATACCAGACTCTACATTATACACGGGGTTCTGTACATCATATACCAGGCTGTACATTATACAGAGGGCTCTGTACATTATATACCAGGCTCTACATTATACACGGGGCTCTGTACATCATATACCAGGCTGTACATTATACACGGGGCTCTGTACATCTTATACCAGGCTGTACATTGTACACGGGGCTCTGTACATCATATACCAGACTCTACATTATACACGGGGCTCTGTACATCATATACCAGACTCTACATTATACACGAGGCTCTGTACATCATACACAGGGCTCTGTACATCATATACCAGGCTTTACATTATACACAGGGCTCTGTACATCATATATGCTGTCAATGATAAGAGATTACGTATATGAATGTCTTCTCAGAGAATTAATTTTGAGTTCTTTTTGCCCAGTTCCATCTACCTGATCATTTTCTGTGGGGTTGTGATGTTCCTGGGTGAAATCCTGAGAATTCAGAGGACAACCCTCCTCCATAGACTGTTGATCTCCACTCACCAAAGACTCTTCTTTTTTTACCTCAACTTTGATGTCCTTTAGATCTTCATCCTAAACCCCAAAGATTCCAAAGCACAAAAGAAAAATTGATTTCATAATAGAATGTCTTCTCATATCTTAGAACACTTATTTTTTAGGTCTACATTTTCAGTCCCACCTACCTGATGATGGTGGGGGATGGTGTGACCTTCCTGTGTGGAATCCCGGGAATACAGAGGATGGGGACATCTCTCTGGTGGGTTCCCATTACTGGATCCATCTGTAGGAAACACACACACTGACTGAATACATTGTTTCTATGTGTTTATCAGATGATGGGGGATCTAGGTGGAGCCTCCGTACTGCTCTCTCCTTTACAATAAAGTCTCCTCTTACCCGGTGATGTGAGGGGCGGCTGATTGTCCATCATGACGACCTTGTAGAGATCCTTGTGTCCTTCTAAATACTCCCACTCCTCCATGGAGAAATAGACAGTGACATCCTGACACCTTATAGGAACCTGACACACACAATGATACAGTCACCATCCAGACACATCCCTTGTCTGTTACTGGATAATGTCCCAGAATTCCCGGCACCGCTCACTTCTCCTGTCAGCAGATCAATGACGTTCTTGGTGACTTCTAGAATCTTTTTGGCACTGGTTACCTCTGTTCTCAGGCAGTGAGGTGGAGGCACTGTAATGAGCCCAATGAAGACATTTGTTGGTTGAATGACTCACCAGATATTTTCTTTACTATTCTAAAATCCTGTGTACAGAAAGAAAGTAACAGTTATCACAACGGACTTCCCAAAATCCTCCTCACCTCTCGGGCGAGGTCTGTGTTTTATTAATAGAGATAAGAGTTGTGATGGGAGTCACTTTGGGTGGGGGGTTTGTGGAACTCAGCTTACCTTGGAAACTCCGTGTCCAGCTCCCCTGGCCGCTCTTATGTTTAATCACCCAGCGTCTATTAGGGGCGCAGGGTGCCTGAGAACCCCACCATGATCTGTGCTATTTTAGACACACTGTACAGCCACACTGGAATGTTGTATATATTGTATGTTGTCTCATGCTGTTGTGGACTCTCTACTGGGATCGTTTGGGGTGTGGCTGTTTTCCAATGTTCTATTGTGTCTGTCTGCCTTGGCTATTATGGGATGTGCATGTAGATTAGTGAGATTGGAGGTGGCGAATTCCTCCAACAGCTCTCCCTGCTGATAAGACTGTTTACTGATGAGAAGTTGGAATACACCTGACCTGTGTGTCTATTGTTATTGGACAGTTTACCCCACCCTAAATCAAAGGGTGGGGGTCTCTGAGTTATATATCTGTTGTAACATGTGCTTGAATAAAGAGAGTTTGTTGTTTTTCACCCTACACTGAGTTACGGCTGGTGACTGGGTGAGCTAAAGGGTCTTGGATAGTGCTGGTTCTGGACAGAGGAAGCATTTACGGCGGACATAGTCCAGTTGAGGACAAGGGTTCATCACACAGTGATGTCATGTGACCTCCCAAAATCCTCCTCATCTCTCTATAAGTCTGCACTTCTATTTCAGAGATCAGAGTGATGTCATGCCACGTACAGGCTAATATTAAACCAGAGGCGTAATGAGAATATTCAGGGCCCCGGTGCAAGAAACCATGAAGGGCCCCCACCAGGGGCATTGCTAGGTCTATAAAAGATCTTGGCCTAGAGCGCATAGCAGTGTAGCAAGTAAAGAAAGTCATACGCTTGGGCGGGCATACACATGTATACATTATAATATATATATATTACATACCTGAGTGTGGATCCCCCTTACATCAGGGTCCCCAGAGAGCCCCCCCCACTTACATCAGGGTCCCCAGAGAGCCCCCCCACTTACATCAGGGTCCCCAGAGAGCCCCCCCACTTACATCAGGGTCCCCAGAAAGCCCCCCCCACTTACATCAGGGTCCCCAAAGAGCCCCCCCACACTTACATCAGGGTCCCCAAAGAGCCCCCCCCACTTACATCAGGGTCCCCAAAGAGCCCCCCACTTACATCGGGGTCCCCAAAGAGCCCCCCACTTACATCGGGGTCCCCAGAGTGCCCTCCCCCCACTTACATCGGGGTCCCCAGAGTGCCCTCCCCCCACTTACATCGGGGTCCCCAGAGTGCCCCCGCTTACATCGGGGTTCGCAGAGTGCCCCCGCTTACATCGGGGTCCGCAGAGTGCCCCCGCTTACATCGGGGTCCGCAGAGTGCCCCCGCTTACATCGGGGTCCGCAGAGTGCCCCCGCTTACATCGGGGTCCGCAGAGTGCCCCCGCTTACATCGGGGTCCGCAGAGTGCCCCCGCTTACATCGGGGTCCGCAGAGTGCCCCCGCTTACATCGGGGTCCCCAGAGTGCCCCCCTTACATCGAGGTCCCCCGCTTACATCGGGGTCCCCAGAGAGCCTCCCCCTTACATCGGGGTCCCCAGAGAGCCCCTTTCTTACATCGGGGTCCCCAGAGAGCCCCTTCCTTACATCGGGGTCCCCAGAGAGCCCCCTTACATCGGGGTCCCCAGAGAGCCCCCCATATATCAGGGTCCCCAGAGAGCCTCCCCCCCCAAATATCAGGGTCCCCAGAAAGCCGCCCCCCCCTTCCAGAGGTTCCCTGTGTACCTGGTTGGTCTCCACTGTCTGTGCACCTCCAACCCCCAGCACAGGAGGTGGGAGGGGGCGATCGGCAGCTCTATGGTGCCTGTGGACCACGCGATCTCCCTGGGGCTTGTAGTTCTCCTCCTGAGTGTATACAGTGGAGGGGGGAGGGGCCTCTGACCCGGGCAGATATCAGCAACAGAGTACAAGAAGAGCGACAAACTTGTACACTGAAGAGTGAAACTGATACATGGTCCCTCCCCTCTCCACTGTATACATATACTGATATGGAAGACAAAGACAACATAACATACTGAGAGTACACATCATATATCTTATTACGTCTTATTACCTTGTATCACCAGTTCCACTCTCGTGTATGCACCCTACATCACTTCCTCTTTGTATGAGATCACTTCCTGTTTGTACCTTTTCACTTCCTGTCTGTGGCTTAAATTACTTCCTGTCTGTTGTTGGTACTACTGACAATAAGTGAGATCAACACCGTGTGGAAAGTATATAAACTGCAGCCTAAATCGTCTTTCACTACTGACAGCTGCTTCTTGTTCCATCTCTGAATTTTGTTGTAAAAAATGTAACCATGATAAAAAACAAAACAATTAGGAATTATAAAAGAAACGGTTCTATTGCATAATAAAATGAATAGGTAAATGAAACTGCAGCATGACAAAAACGTCAACTACGCTATCCAAGATCAGATCTCGTCCACCATCCACACTACATTCTCCGACAGATCTCCTCCCACCATCCACACTACATTCTCCGACAGATCTCCCCCCACCATCCACACTACATTCTCCGACAGATCTCCTCCACCATCCACACTACATTCTCCGACAGATCTCCTCCACCATCCACACTACATTCTCCGACAGATCTCCTCCACCACCCACACAACATTCTCCGACAGTTCTCCTCCACCATCCACACTACATTCTCCGACAGCTCTCCTCCACCATCCACACTACATTCTCCGACAGATCTCCTCCACCATCCACACTACATTCTCCGACAGCTCTCCTCCACCATCCACACTACATTCTCCGACAGATCTCCTCCACCATCCACACTACATTCTCCGACATCTCTCCTCCACCATCCACACTACATTCTCCGACAGATCTCCTCCACCACCCACACTACATTCTCCGACAGCTCTTCTCCACCATCCACACTACATTCTCCTCCACCACCCACACTACATTCTCCGACAGCTCTCCTCCACCATCCACACTACATTCTCCTCCACCATCTACACTACATTCTCCGACAGATCTCCTCCACCATCCACACTACATTCTCCAACAGATCTCTACCACCATCCACACTACATTCTCCGACAGATCTCCTCCACCATCCACACTACATTCTCCGACATCTCTCCTCCAGCATCCACACTACATTCTCCGACAGCTCTCCCCCACCATCCACACTACATTCTCCGACAGATCTCCTCCACCATCCACACTACATTCTCCGACAGCTCTCCTCCACCATCCACACTACATTCTCCTCCACCATCTACACTACATTCTCCGACAGATCTCCTCCACCATCCACACTACATTCTCCAACAGATCTCTACCACCATCCACACTACATTCTCCGACAGATCTCCTCCACCATCCACACTACATTCTCCGACATCTCTCCTCCAGCATCCACACTACATTCTCCGACAGCTCTCCCCCACCATCCACACTACATTCTCCGACAGATCTCCTCCACCATCCACACTACATTCTCCGACAGCTCTCCTCCACCATCCACACTACATGCTCCGACAGCTCTCCTCCACCATCCACACTACATTCTCCGACAGATCTCCTCCCACCATCCACACTACATTCTCCTCCACCATCTACACTACATTCTCCGACAGATCTCCTCCACCATCCACACTACATTCTCCAACAGATCTCTACCACCATCCACACTACATTCTCCGACATCTCTCCTCCACCATCCACACTACATTCTCCGACAGCTCTCCTCCCACCATCCACACTACATTCTCCGACAGATCTCCTCCACCATCCACACTACATTCTCCGACAGATCTCCTCCACCATCCACACTACATTCTCCGACAGCTCTCCTCCACCATCCACACTACATTCTCCGACAGATCTCCTCCACCATCCACACTACATTCTCCGACAGATCTCCTCCACCATCCACACTACATTCTCCAACAGCTCTCCTCCACCATCTACACTACATTCTCCAACAGCTCTCCTCCACCATCCACACTACATTCTCCGACAGATCTCCTCCACCATCCACACTACATTCTCCGACAGCTCTCCTCCACCATCCACACTACATTCTCCGACAGCTCCCCTCCACCATCCACACTACATTCTCCGACAGTTCTCCTCCACCATCCACACTACATTCTCCGACAGATCTCCTCCCACCATCCACACTACATTCTCCGACAGCTCTCCTCCACCATCCACACTACATTCTCCGACAGATCTCCTCCTCCATCCACACTTCATTCTCCGACAGTTCTCCTCCATCCATACTACATTCTCCGACAGCTCTCCTCCACCATCCACACTACATTCTCCGACAGATCTCCTCCACCATCCACACTACATTCTCCGACAGATCTCCTCCACCATCCACACTACATTCTCCAACAGCTCTCCTCCACCATCTACACTACATTCTCCAACAGCTCTCCTCCACCATCCACACTACATTCTCCGACAGATCTCCTCCACCATCCACACTACATTCTCCGACAGCTCTCCTCCACCATCCACACTACATTCTCCGACAGCTCCCCTCCACCATCCACACTACATTCTCCGACAGTTCTCCTCCACCATCCACACTACATTCTCCGACAGATCTCCTCCCACCATCCACACTACATTCTCCGACAGCTCTCCTCCACCATCCACACTACATTCTCCGACAGATCTCCTCCACCATCCACACTACATTCTCCGACAGATCTCCTCCACCATCCACACTACATTCTCCGACAGATCTCCTCCACCATCCACACTACATTCCCTAACAGCTCTCCTCCACCATCTACACTACATTCTCCAACAGCTCTCCTCCACCATCCACACTACATTCTCCGACAGATCTCCTCCCACCATCCACACTACATTCTCCGACAGATCTCCTCCACCATCCACACTACATTCTTCGACAGATCTCCTCCACCATCCACACTACATTCTCCGACAGATCTCCTCCCACCATCCACACTACATTCTCCGACAGCTCTCCTCCACCATCCACACTACATTCTCCGACAGATCTCCTCCACCATCCACACTACATTCTCCGACAGATCTCCTCCACCATCCACACTACATTCTCCGACAGATCTCCTCCACCATCCACACTACATTCCCTAACAGCTCTCCTCCACCATCTACACTACATTCTCCAACAGCTCTCCTCCACCATCCACACTACATTCTCCGACAGATCTCCTCCCACCATCCACACTACATTCTCCGACAGATCTCCTCCACCATCCACACTACATTCTTCGACAGATCTCCTCCACCATCCACACTACATTCTCCGACAGTTCTCCTCCACCATCCACACTACATTCTCCGACAGCTCTCCTCCCACCATCCACACTACATTCTCCGACAGATCTCCTCCCACCATCCACACTACATTCTCCGACAGCTCTCCTCCACCATCCACACTACATTCTCCGACAGATCTCCTCCACCATCCACACTACATTCTCCGACAGATCTCCTCCACCATCCACACTACATTCTCCGACAGATCTCCTCCACCATCCACACTACATTCCCTAACAGCTCTCCTCCACCATCTACACTACATTCTCCAACAGATCTCCTCCACCATCCACACTACATTCTCCGACAGATCTCCTCCCACCATCCACACTACATTCTCCGACACTTAATGACTAAATAAAAAATTATTAAATTTCGCGCAATATTAAGATAGTGAAATAATGTGTAGATATGTTGTGGAACACTGTTGTCTATTAGGTGGTGGTATTGAAATCTCTCTTGTGTACTACTAAAAGAGTGAAACTAGAATCACAGTATTTAATGAAATAATCCTAATAATTAATAAAATGATCCTTATACCACCCTCTTTTTAGCATGCATACATATGTGATGACATTGGCGTACAAATAAGTGCATAAAAATATGTGCATAAAAATATTTCCAATAGTGAATCGTGTGCATAAAAATATTTGCAGTAGTGAATTGTGTACGATCTATTAAAAACCACAAACAGAATCTGTGCAATAAAACATGTGTGCACCCTTTAAATCATAAATCAAATAGTGTAAAAAAATCCGTTGTGTTGCTGCAATTTCTGTAGATCTTCTATTGCCAAAGTGATTTAAAATATAAATGAATAAACAAGTCGGTGAATAAAAATTAAAAAATTAAAAAATAGTTCTTCTGATGTTTAGAAAAAATATAAATAGTGAAAGTCTATCTTTCTGCTGCTGGTGTTTCTCAGTATGGTCTCTCAGAACTCTCACCTTACATTGGTAGTAATCAGGCATTCAGTATTAGGTCTTTAAAGTTTGGGGTTGGTTGCTGGTAGCTTTCTCTTTTAGTTTCTCTCCTCCAGCGTTCCCTCTCTGCTGCTCCGCTCTAGTGAACTCAGTGTGGGGGAATAAGAATGGGGAGGGGGGACAAGAAAGAGGCTCCACTAGTGCATTAAACTTTTAAAATCAAAGGGGGAATATTTATTAGCTAATGCTCTTACATTTCACATAATAAAAACAGGCAAAGTGAATAAAAACGATCTGGCGTTCTCAGCGCCCTCTCACTTGTGCTTCCGATTCAGTGTATTGCTCCAGCCAATCCCTACGCGTTACGACACCGTCACGTGTCTTCATCTGGGGTACCTGATTGGCTGTCTTATGTCTGCTTATATATGATAGAGCCGGAAGTTGCGGAGCCGCCATTTTGCTTATGGTCAGTGTGGTTTTAGTTCGGCGGTCATTTTTCGTTGGTTTTGGGAGGATTCTTTCTCTATAGTTTGGAATTTACTGTGTGCGGCCATGTTTTTGATGGTGTTCCTCTATATGCAAATAGATTACCGCTGTTTGATATTACAAACATGGTTGCATTATAGGATTTTTGGAAAGGGTGACCAATTTTGTTACCAAGACGTACGCTGTTATCATTTATAAGTAGGGGTTGTATATACTAAATGGTGAATTAGTGCAATCACCATCTCAAATAAATTTGATTAGTATAACTAATTGAATGCATACAGCAGGTGCGAGAGTGCTCTGCTAACCATGCCAGTTAATAATACAAAAAATACAATAAATGCAATTAGGTACATTGTGCTTTAGGCAATTACATTAGGGAAGCGTAAAGATTTTACAGCCACCAGTACAGGACATAATTTTAATATTAAAGATTTTATAGGATGTCACACAGAAGGAGTAGTCTATGTGTTACAATGTAGCTGTAACCTACAATACGTGGGCCGAACAAAAAGAGCATTAAAAACACGCATAAAGGAACACGTACAAAATATAAAATCAGGCTTCCCAAAACATAATGTGTCAAAGCATTTCGCACTAGTACACAATAAAGATCCTGCACACCTCCAATTCTGGGGTATAGAAAAATACAAACCATCCTGGAGAGGTAGCCACTTAGTCCGAGATATTAGTCGCAAAGAATCTAAATGGATACACTCCTTACGTACTTTGGTGCCAGGGGGACTGAACGTTGAGTTCGATCTTAATTGTTTCTTAAATAATTTTTAATATTTCATTATTAATATTAAGATCGATTTTATATAAGAACCAAAAAATTTTTTTTAAATTTTTTAAATTTTTAATATTTTTTATCTAATCTTTTATTAATAAAAAGATCACATATTTTAATTTCTCATTTATACACAATTAGTTAGTATCATAGAGTAAAGAGCAAAGATATTATAAATGAGTGTAGTGGTGATGGATATGTAATTGCCTAAAGCACAATGTACCTAATTGCATTTATTGTATTTTTTGTATTATTAACTGGCATGGTTAGCAGAGCACTCTCGCACCTGCTGTATGCATTCAATTAGTTATACTAATCAAATTTATTTGAGATGGTGATTGCACTAATTCACCATTTAGTATATACAACCCCTACTTATAAATGATAACAGCGTACGTCTTGGTAACAAAATTGGTCACCCTTTCCAAAAATCCTATAATGCAACCATGTTTGTAATATCAAACAGCGGTAATCTATTTGCATATAGAGGAACACCACCAAAAACATGGCCGCACACAGTAAATTCCAAACTATAGAGAAAGAATCCTCCCAAAACCAACGAAAAATGACCGCCGAACTAAAACCACACTGACCATAAGCAAAATGGCGGCTCCGCAACTTCCGGCTCTATCATATATAAGCAGACATAAGACAGCCAATCAGGTACCCCAGATGAAGACACGTGACGGTGTCGTAACGCGTAGGGATTGGCTGGAGCAATACACTGAATCGGAAGCACAAGTGAGAGGGCGCTGAGAACGCCAGATCGTTTTTATTCACTTTGCCTGTTTTTATTATGTGAAATGTAAGAGCATTAGCTAATAAATATTCCCCCTTTGATTTTAAAAGTTTAATGCACTAGTGGAGCCTCTTTCTTCTCCCCCCTCCCCATTCTTATTCCCCCACACTGAGTTCACTAGAGCGGAGCAGCAGAGAGGGAACGCTGGAGGAGAGAAACTAAAAGAGAAAGCTACCAGCAACCAACCCCAAACTTTAAAGACCTAATACTGAATGCCTGATTACTACCAATGTAAGGTGAGAGTTCTGAGAGACCATACTGAGAAACACCAGCAGCAGAAAGATAGACTTTCACTATTTATATTTTTTCTAAACATCAGAAGAACTATTTTTTAATTTTTTAATTTTTATTCACCGACTTGTTTATTCATTTATATTTTAAATCACTTTGGCAATAGAAGATCTACAGAAATTGCAGCAACACAACGGATTTTTTTACACTATTTGATTTATGATTTAAAGGGTGCACACATGTTTTATTGCACAGATTCTGTTTGTGGTTTTTAATAGATCGTACACAATTCACTACTGCAAATATTTTTATGCACACGATTCACTATTGGAAATATTTTTATGCACATATTTTTATGCACTTATTTGTACGCCAATGTCATCACATATGTATGCATGCTAAAAAGAGGGTGGTATAAGGATCATTTTATTAATTATTAGGATTATTTCATTAAATACTGTGATTCTAGTTTCACTCTTTTAGTAGTACACAAGAGAGATTTCAATACCACCACCTAATAGACAACAGTGTTCCACAACATATCTACACATTATTTCACTATCTTAATATTGCGCGAAATTTAATAATTTTTTATTTAGTCATTAAGTGTTTGGTGTGGACACCCATATTTTGCGGCAATATTTATTATTTATCAATTATTCTACACAGCACTTTAGTTCACTTGATCACTTTACCATCGAAAATCCGCCAGCGCGAAGGACAATTTTATATTTATATATCTAAGAGTGCACGCACAATACCTTTGCTGCTAAAATGGATGTATTTACATATATTGAAACAAGAAAGGTAAACCTAGATGAGGTATTTAACTCACAAAATAGAACAAGGAACACAGATTTAGAAAGCATGACGAGGAAATTAGGCCACTATATGGAGAAAAAAATCAACCTATGGTGGGACACTAATACATTTGAAAGGTACATTAGAGAAAATATAGTCCCCAGGAGATTAAGGTGGGAAGTACCACCAAATGATGGATTAACCGACAAAGAATCGATGGCAGAATGGTTTGCGTTTTTTAATAATAAAAGCATAGAGGGTTTAAAATTCCTATTAGAACGCAAATTGAGGAAAACTGTGTTAATAGAACAACAAATAGAAGAAATCAAACAGAAAATGGAACCACATAAAGAAACCACAGAATTCAAAAGATTGGCAACCCAATTGAATAAAGATCTAATTGCCAAAGACTTAGAAGTGCAAAACCGAAAAAAGAAAAAATATCAAAGGGATTCAACAGATTACAAAACAGACCAAGTTTTTAAATGGCAAAGCAAAGTAGAGCCGGCCCCTCCGACATCCACATATTCTACACCTGAAAGGGAAGTCAGAATTCAGGATCCAACAACATCTCATGCACTCAACCCACCAAGATGGGAAGAAAGAGAAAGACGCACTGAAACACCACGACCATACCGAGATGCACCTAACCCGAACGGCCCGAACCCCATGAGAAGAGATGAAAGAGACACATATGGAGGTACGCCAAGAAATAACTATAATCAAAGAAACAATTATGGATATGGGCAATACACCCCCAAAAGAGGAGGAAAGAAACCATTCAAGAAACCATTTAGAAATAGAAATTGGCAGCAAAATGAAAGAAATCCAAGAGAAAATAGAACACCACCACACCACGACTATAGAGATGGATATGGACGACCCCCGATTCCCACATACAACAGATTTGACCCCATCAGGGACTATCAAGAACAGTATTATGAAAATCCATATTATTATGGAAACCAGCAAAATTACAATACACAAAGGCCTTTTTTAGAGAGGGACAGGAGAGAGTATTCCCCTCGGAGACTACCACAAGAAACACATTACTCACCCAGGAGAAGACCCCAAGAAGAACCAAGGAGAAATACACCAGAACGAAAAGAGGACGAAGATCAGGGAAGAGACTCCAAAAGAAAAAGAGACCAATTGGAGAGAACGTAGTGAATATAAGTGGAAAAGAAATAACAGCAGAAGAGTTGGCAGTACTTGATAAGGGCCTCAAACATGCACCAACCAACAACCTTAACAAATTTAATACCTACATAGGGATACAGAAATACATCAGGAAAATTAATATTAAGAAATATGTGATGAACAATCTATGGAGACCAAATACTCCAAGTACTGCACAAGTAGAAGTACACAGTACATTGCGAAATGCTTCAACATTCAACCCACAAATGTCAAACAATCAAAATATAGAAGTCTTCAAAAACCTAGTCCTACAAGATATAGATTCTTTAAAAATTAAAAAGGCGGCAGATCCTATACACATGAAAAAAGGCATAAAACGCTTGACAGAGAGGAAGGACATTGTAATCAGGCCAGCAGATAAGGGAGGTGCAATAGTTTTACAGTCAAAAGAGCAATACCTTTCAGAATTGAATAGACAGTTGCAAGATGAAACAACCTATACTAGACTATCTGGGAATCCAACTTCAAAATATAAAAAACAATTAGAAGCAATAGTAGATCTAGGAGTGAAGAAAAATATACTGAATCCAAAAGAAATGAAATATCTAATACCAGAAGCGTGTAGAATACCCATAATCTACACAGTCCCCAAGATCCACAAGAATAAAGAAAATCCACCAGGAAGACCCATAGTCAATAGTATAGATTCCCTAACAGCAAGAATGGGACAATACATAGACTATTTTATACAACCAGCGGTCCAGCAAACTCAAGCATATCTAAAAGATACAAAGCACACATTGCAACTCCTAGACACAGTACCAGTATTAGAAGGGAGAACTCTACTGGCTACCGCAGATGTCACATCACTTTATACTATAGTGCAACACCACAATGCGATTTCGGCAACCAAATGGCTTTTAAGAAAACATAGCACCTTAATTTGTAAACAGAGAAAGTATTTAATGAAATGTTTAGATTTTTGCCTCAAATGTAATTATTTTTGGCACGACCAAACCTACTTCAAACAGAAAGTAGGTATAGCTATGGGGGCCAAATTTGCACCAGGAGTCGCAAACGCATTTATGGCACAATGGGAGGAAACGGCTGTATATACAGATACCCCTCCAGAGCTGACATTATATAAAAGATTCATAGATGATGTCGTAATAGTGTGGAATGGAGACAAACACAACTTAGAAATGTTTCTAAATAAACTAAACGACAATGACAGAAACATAAACCTGGTATGGAATATAGATGACAAAGAAATTAACTTCCTAGATCTAAATATAAGCCTGGAGGGACAGAAAATAATAACCAAAACGCACTTTAAAAATGTGGATGCCAACAGCTATCTATCAATAGACAGCTGCCACTACAAACCGTGGCTTTATAATATCCCCAAAGGTCAGTTCACAAGACTTAGAAGGAACTGCACTAAAGAAGAGGATTATCAGAACCAAGCACAAATGATGGGAGAGAGGTTCAAAGTGAAAGGATACGATAGCCATTGGATACAAAACCAAATAGAACATGTAAATCTCATTGAAAGAAAGAAAATGCTTGAAGACTGCCCCAGAAAAAGATTCCAACAAGAAGTGCCTAGTATAATATTAGACTTCAATATACAGCATAAAGATGTGGCAAAAGTAATTCAAAAGCATTGGCACATCTTAAAGAATGACAAAGACCTCAAAGAAATACTACCAGAGAAACCAAATATAGTGTATAAAAGAGCACCCACTATAAGAGATCTAATAGTGAAGTCAGTGATTGATCCTCCCTCAAAACCTGAATACACATTTTTTTCTGGAAAAGGCTTTTACCCCTGTCGCAATTGTTATGCCTGCCGCCATGCAAAGAAATTTCAAGGAAAGCGTAAAGATTTTACAGCCACCAGTACAGGACATAATTTTAATATTAAAGATTTTATAGGATGTCACACAGAAGGAGTAGTCTATGTGTTACAATGTAGCTGTAACCTACAATACGTGGGCCGAACAAAAAGAGCATTAAAAACACGCATAAAGGAACACGTACAAAATATAAAATCAGGCTTCCCAAAACATAATGTGTCAAAGCATTTCGCACTAGTACACAATAAAGATCCTGCACACCTCCAATTCTGGGGTATAGAAAAATACAAACCATCCTGGAGAGGTAGCCACTTAGTCCGAGATATTAGTCGCAAAGAATCTAAATGGATACACTCCTTACGTACTTTGGTGCCAGGGGGACTGAACGTTGAGTTCGATCTTAATTGTTTCTTAAATAATTTTTAATATTTCATTATTAATATTAAGATCGATTTTATATAAGAACCAAAAAATTTTTTTTTAATTTTTTAAATTTTTAATATTTTTTATCTAATCTTTTATTAATAAAAAGATCACATATTTTAATTTCTCATTTATACACAATTAGTTAGTATCATAGAGTAAAGAGCAAAGATATTATAAATGAGTGTAGTGGTGATGGATATGTAATTGCCTAAAGCACAATGTACCTAATTGCATTTATTGTATTTTTTGTATTATTAACTGGCATGGTTAGCAGAGCACTCTCGCACCTGCTGTATGCATTCAATTAGTTATACTAATCAAATTTATTTGAGATGGTGATTGCACTAATTCACCATTTAGTATATACAACCCCTACTTATAAATGATAACAGCGTACGTCTTGGTAACAAAATTGGTCACCCTTTCCAAAAATCCTATAATGCAACCATGTTTGTAATATCAAACAGCGGTAATCTATTTGCATATAGAGGAACACCACCAAAAACATGGCCGCACACAGTAAATTCCAAACTATAGAGAAAGAATCCTCCCAAAACCAACGAAAAATGACCGCCGAACTAAAACCACACTGACCATAAGCAAAATGGCGGCTCCGCAACTTCCGGCTCTATCATATATAAGCAGACATAAGACAGCCAATCAGGTACCCCAGATGAAGACACGTGACGGTGTCGTAACGCGTAGGGATTGGCTGGAGCAATACACTGAATCGGAAGCACAAGTGAGAGGGCGCTGAGAACGCCAGATCGTTTTTATTCACTTTGCCTGTTTTTATTATGTGAAATGTAAGAGCATTAGCTAATAAATATTCCCCCTTTGATTTTAAAAGTTTAATGCACTAGTGGAGCCTCTTTCTTCTCCCCCCTCCCCATTCTTATTCCCCCACACTGAGTTCACTAGAGCGGAGCAGCAGAGAGGGAACGCTGGAGGAGAGAAACTAAAAGAGAAAGCTACCAGCAACCAACCCCAAACTTTAAAGACCTAATACTGAATGCCTGATTACTACCAATGTAAGGTGAGAGTTCTGAGAGACCATACTGAGAAACACCAGCAGCAGAAAGATAGACTTTCACTATTTATATTTTTTCTAAACATCAGAAGAACTATTTTTTAATTTTTTAATTTTTATTCACCGACTTGTTTATTCATTTATATTTTAAATCACTTTGGCAATAGAAGATCTACAGAAATTGCAGCAACACAACGGATTTTTTTACACTATTTGATTTATGATTTAAAGGGTGCACACATGTTTTATTGCACAGATTCTGTTTGTGGTTTTTAATAGATCGTACACAATTCACTACTGCAAATATTTTTATGCACACGATTCACTATTGGAAATATTTTTATGCACATATTTTTATGCACTTATTTGTACGCCAATGTCATCACATATGTATGCATGCTAAAAAGAGGGTGGTATAAGGATCATTTTATTAATTATTAGGATTATTTCATTAAATACTGTGATTCTAGTTTCACTCTTTTAGTAGTACACAAGAGAGATTTCAATACCACCACCTAATAGACAACAGTGTTCCACAACATATCTACACATTATTTCACTATCTTAATATTGCGCGAAATTTAATAATTTTTTATTTAGTCATTAAGTGTTTGGTGTGGACACCCATATTTTGCGGCAATATTTATTATTTATCAATTATTCTACACAGCACTTTAGTTCACTTGATCACTTTACCATCGAAAATCCGCCAGCGCGAAGGACAATTTTATATTTATACATTCTCCGACAGATCTCCTCCACCATCCACACTACATTCTCCGACAGATCTCCTCCACCATCCACACTACATTCTCCGACAGATCTCCTCCACCATCCACACTACATTCTCCGACAGCTCTCCTCCCACCATCCACACTACATTCTCCAACAGATCTCCTCCACCATCCACACTACATTCTCCGACAGATCTCCTCCACCATCCACACTACATTCTCCGACAGATCTCCTCCACCATCCACACTACATTCTCCGACAGATCTCCTCCACCATCCACACTACATTCTCCGACAGATCTCCTCCATCATCCACACTACATTCTCCGACAGATCTCCTCCACCATCCACACTACATTCTCCGACAGATCTCCTCCACCATCCACACTACATTCTCCGACAGCTCTCCTCCCACCATCCACACTACATTCTCCAACAGATCTCCTCCACCATCCACACTACATTCTCCGACAGATCTCCTCCACCATCCACACTACATTCTCCGACAGATCTCCTCCACCATCCACACTACATTCTCCGACAGATCTCCTCCATCATCCACACTACATTCTCCGACAGATCTCCTCCACCATCCACACTACATTCTCCGACAGATCTCCTCCACCATCCACACTACATTCTCCGACAGCTCTCCTCCACCATCCACACTACATTCTCCGACAGATCTCCTCCACCATCCACACTACATTCTCCGACAGATCTCCTCCACCATCCACACTACATTCTCCGACAGCTCTCCTCCCACCATCCACACTACATTCTCCGACAGCTCTCTTCCACCATCCACACTACATTCTCCGACAGATCTCCTCCACCATCCACACTACATTCTCCGACAGATCTCCTCCACCATCCACACTACATTCTCCGACAGCTCTCCTCCCACCATCCACACTACATTCTCCGACAGCTCTCTTCCACCATCCACACTACATTCTCCGACAGATCTCCTCCACCATCCACACTACATTCTCCGACAGCTCTCTTCCACCATCCACACTACATTCTCCGACAGTTCTCCTCCACCATCCACACTACATTCTCCGACAGATCTCCTCCACCATCCACACTACATTCTCCGACAGATCTCCTCCACCATCCACACTACATTCTCCGACAGATCTCCTCCACCATCCACACTACATTCTCCGACAGCTCTCCTCCCACCATCCACACTACATTCTCCGACAGCTCTCTTCCACCATCCACACTACATTCTCCGACAGATCTCCTCCACCATCCACACTACATTCTCCGACATCTCTCCTCCCACCATCCACACTACATTCTCCGACAGCTCTCCTCCACCATCCACACTACATTCTCCGACAGCTCTCCTCCCACCATCCACAATACATTCTCCGACAGCTCTCCTCCACCATCCACACTACATTCTCCGACAGCTCTCCTTCCACCATCCTTGAAGATGACCTCCTTGTAATTGATGAAGATAATGGCTGTGAAATTATGAAGCCTATCACTGTGATCACGAGGAGGATAATTTCAATTCCAATTACCCATAATCTAAGAATTTTTGTGAAAAAAATGAGGGAACATCTATCGTAGAACTTTCTTGTTTATTTTTTAGAATATCAGAATAACAAATGAAGAAAGTATAAAACAGAACTTTATTTGAAATCCAATATTGTATAGTCGAAGGTAAAATGTATTAGTTCTACATAGTCTGTGCCAATGAAAAGCCAGCTACTACAGTAAAGCAAACAGCAAGGACGTACAGCAACTAATTGCAACTTTGAGATCCATTAATGGAAGAGAAAATCAGACTGGATTGTACGTTTGTTTGTCTTTGCTAGGTTTTGCCATTGCTTTTTGGGGTCTGTGTATTTTTTTTTTTTAATAATCAAAATTTTATTCATTTATATAATACAAAATACATACTTATTCATTTATACGGTACATCCTACAATAACATTCGTTCAACTTACTATACCCCTACTTTCAACCCAAGATCCAATAACAAAACACCAATTACCCCATATATCCCATTTAACCAGGGTAGGACAACAGCAAAACAAAACAAACAAAAAAAAAAAAAAAAAAAAAAAAAAAAGGGGTCCACAATCTTCCTCCTTATTAATATCTCCAACCACCCTTATCCTTATATTGCTCCAACTCCCTTTCCCCAACCTACAAACGTGCATAACAATATTATAAATTATAAGTGACTTCCCCAAACTGTAACAAAAAAAAAAAAAAAAAATTTTTAGCCCCTTTCCCCTCTCCCTCTTCCCCCCTTCCTCTCCTCCCCCTCCTTTCCCTTCTGTGATTCTTCCCTCTCATCTTTAATGCCACTTTACTCAACTCCTCCCCCATATCTAAACGTGCTTATTACTTTAAATCGGTGAGTTTCCCCTTAATTCAATACGTGTCTTAGATCACTATAGACCTTAATCAATAAATTGTGCCTCTTTCCCTCCCCCCTTTCTTAGTATTGGTTTAACTCTACTCTTCCCCCAGTGTGTGGACTTATAAACTGAATTATACAGTGAAATCCCCCTTTTTCTAAATCGTGTTATAAATCATTGTGGTCCTTATAGTTCCTATTTAGAAGAAAGAGATAAGAGGGAGAGGAGAGAAAAAAAAAAAAAAAAGCACAAACCCCCTACCCCACCTTACCCTCACCACTCAGTGTTAATTAAGGGAATCAAGGTGAATGGAAGACAGAAATAAAAAAAAAAACCCCTCCCTCGGAAAAATGAGACCATATGTCCATACATTATCTTACCCCCCCCCCCCCCTTTACTTAATTGGCATTGGAGAAGTCATGTTAATATTTAATTCTTTCTTTCTGGGATTATCTTATTTCTTAATGACTATACCATTTCTACTTCCATTATCCATTATTAGCTCCCCTCTTCCGTTATCTCACTATCGCACTGTTCCCATTTTGCCCATATAATTTCAAATTTCTTTTTTTGGTTTTTAACCACATGAACCCACCTCTCAGCTTCCTTTATTATGTTAACCTCATTTCTCCACTCCATGACTGATGGGCTCCGGTCCTGCCTCCAGAACTTCGGGATCAGTTTTTTTGCTGCGTTTATTAAGTGTGGGGTTATGCTTTCCCTATACTTTTTGACAGATCTAGGGTTCCCATGGAACAAATATTGTATGGGTCCGAATTCCAAGGGGTCCGCTGTTAGTTTCTCAATCCATGGGGCCACTGATTCCCAAAATGATTTAATTATTGGGCATGTCCACCAGATATGGAGAAATGTTCCCCTCTGTCCACACCCCCTCCAGCATCTATCGCTAGATGCTGGGAAGATTTGTGCTAGTTTTACTGGTGTCCTATACCATCTCGCCAGGAATTTATATGCCGTCTCCTGCACTTTCGAGCTTATAGATGTAGTGAATGTTAACGATATCATTCTATTAATTTGTTTATCTGTCCATGCTTGGCCTAGCTCCTTCTCTCACTCTTTTACAAAGTATGGGGGTTTCCTTTCTTGTTCCTTTAAAATCATTCTATACATTCGAGATAGCATATGTCCAGACTCTAAAGTCTGTACACACTGCCTCTCAAATGTTGTGAGTGAATTCATGGGTCTTAATGGTTTAGATTTCTTGAAAAAGCTCTTCATTTGGTGATGTTTCCATTCTGCCATTCGTATCTTACCGAATTTCATGACTATTTCTGTCAGTGATAAAAGGGCTCCATTGGGTGCAAACTTGCCGCATCTAGTATTCCCGTCCTGACCCCATGACCCCAGACTACCCGTCTCCTCCCCCGGGGGGAACCAGGGAAATCCCTCTAGAGGAGCCAGAGGGGAGGTCTGGGGAGCATATCTACCCTTACTATTCATTCTGTCCCATACTTCTAATGAGTTCAGGGTCATCGGTGATGTCCACTGTGACAACCCCCTCGATGACCCTTGGATCCATGGGGCTCCTGCCAGGTTTCTTCCTGCCATTGACATTTCTGCCTGTACCCATGGTTTCCTCTTTTGGTCCTGGCACCAGTCTACTATTCTTACTAGAGTCATGGCCTTATAGTAGGTGGATATGTCCGGGAGTCCTAGGCCGCCCTCACTTCTGTTTCTTCTTAAAATATCATAGGCTAATCTAGGCCTCCTGTCGTTCCATACAAAGGACACAAATAGCCTACGCACTTGCTTAAACAGAGTCACTGGCAACTTGATTGGCACTGTGCGCAGTACATAAACCATTCTGGGCAGTATGCTCATTTTTATGGCACTGATTCTTCCGAACCAAGTCAGGAATTTGCCCTTCCATTGCTTTAGCTCTTCTGTTATTTCTTTCAATAATGCGCCATAATTACGTTCATACAGTAGTTCATAGTCTGCGCTAATTTGTATCCCCAAGTATGTCAGTGACTCCTTATTCCATATAAATGGATACATCTCTCTCAGCGACCTCTCCATCTCCGTTGATATATTACTGGGGAGGATGACTGATTTCTCAAAATTAATCTTGAAACCAGACACCCCTCCGTATCTTTGTACTTCCTCCATCAATGCGGGTGTAGATGTCTGAGGAGCGGAGAGAAAAAATAGCAGATCATCTGCATATGCTGCTACTTTATGTTCCATATGTCCTATGTATGTCCCCACTATGTCCTCGTTCTTCCTAACTCTGCGTAGAAATGGTTCCATCACTAACGCAAATATCAAGGGTGACAGTGGACACCCTTGCCTAGTACCGTTTTGTATGTTGAAGCAATCGGATACTGTCCCATTAACCTTAATTCTTCCTCTTGGTTTCCCGTATAGTGACATAATCCATCCTAGCATTTTTCCCCCCAGCCCTATCTTACCCAATACTGCTCACATAAAGCCCCAGTTCACTCTGTCAAAGGCCTTCTCGGCATCCATCGACAGAGTGATAGCTGGGGCTCTATCCGGACCATATCGCGTCCAATGCAATACATGGAGAGCGCGGATGGTATTGTCCCTGGCTTCCCGTCCTTTTATGAACCCCGTTTGATCTGGATGTACCAGATCACCTACGTGGTCCCGAAGTCTCGATGCCAGGATTTTTGCCAGTAGTTTTGTATCAGAGTTCAGCAGAGAGATAGGCCTGTAGTTAGCACACACCTGGGGATCTTTTCCCTCTTTTGGTAATACCGTTATATATGCCATTAATGCTTCTGGAGAGAGTGGGTTCGCAGCGTTAATAGAATTAAAATAACTGCAGAGAGGTTTTACCAGAACTGGGAGAAGTTTCTTATAATATGAGTTTGTCAACCCATCTGGCCCTGGGCTTTTCCCGGGGGGCAAGTCTGCTATCGCTCTGCTCATTGGACGCTCCATATCCTCTGATACCTCTTTAGGTATTGTGGGCATAATAGCACTCTCCATATATTCATCGATCTCATTCCTCCTTTGATCCTCGCTTTCCCCTCCCTCAGACGGTTCTGTTTTATCAATGTTATACAATGCTTCATAAAATTTACCAAATTCTTTCGCTATAGCTTTTGTGTCCAGTATCTTCTTACCTTGTACTAATAAGCTATGCACGTGTCTAGAGTCCTGTTGTTTTTTAAGTTGTTTTGCTAACAGCTTTCCACATTTGTTTCCTTGTTCGTATGCTCTGTTAGCAAAAAACCTAATCTTGTTCTTTGCTCTATATTCTAGGCATTGTGAAAGCTCTGCTCGTAAGCTTTCCAAACACCTACCATCTGTTTGGTTGAGATTTTCCTTGTGCTTTATCTCTAAGGCCTTAATCTTCTCTAGTAGTTCGTCTATCTCTCTTTTATCTTCCCTTTTCCTGTGCGCACCAATGGCGATTAGCTCCCCTCTTACGACTGCCTTATGGGCTTCCCACACCAATTGGTCTGACATTCCTTCTGTTTTATTTATTTCAAAATATTCTTTTAGCTTAATACTTAAATTCTCCACTGTTTCCTCCTTATCTAGCAATGACTCGTTCAGCCGCCATATTCGTTCTGAACGAGCCATTTGAGTTGGTCTAATGGTCAGAGTTATTGGAGCGTGGTCGGATATAGTTATTGGTTCGATTGTACTTGTGTTGATATTTCCCAGGTAGTATTGGTCCACCAGAAAAAGATCCAGCCGCGAGTACATATCATGTGTTTTAGAGTAATAACTAAAATCCCTAGTCCCTGGATGTAGAGCTCGCCAGCTATCCACAAGATGTTGTGCGCATAAGGTTTGTTTAATTCTTTTTATAGCTCCAAAAGACAAAGCGGATCTGCCCGTGGATGTATCTGTACTTGGATCTAGCACCATATTGAAATCTCCCCCCACCACTACACATCCCTCCTTAAATTCTTCCAGTTTCTGAAACATTTTAATCAAAAAATTAACAGTCCCTTCATTGGGTGCATATATCGAAGCAAAGGTATATCGTCTCCCCTGTATTTCTCCTTTTACAAACAAATACCGACCTTCTGGGTCGCTTTGTACATTCTCCAATATCCAGGGGCATGTTTTCTTAAATGCAATTGAGACCCCTCTTGCCCTAGCTACTGGGGATACCGCATGATACCATTGCTTCAGTATATTCTGAGGTAGGCCTGTAATCGGGCCGCCCCCGAAGTGGGTCTCTTGTAAGAGAATCACATCAGCTCCCAGATGTTGTAACTCCACCCATAGTCTCCCTTTCTTATTTGGTGAGCTCAACCCCCTCACATTATATGAAAGTATTTTCAATATTGCTGTCATTTCCTTTTATCCCAGAAACCCCCTGCTCCCTTACCCTTAATCTCTGTCTTCCCCTCTGCCATTCCCACCCCCCCCCCCTTACCTCCCCCTTTCCAGCATTCAGTGCCCCATTAAACACATACTTATGCATAACATAACAAAAAGAAAAAAAATAAATCACCTTTGTGTTATAAACATAACCCTTACATACTCTTCCCCCATACAAAAAACCTCTCTTTAGGGGTATATCTAAAAGTCGGGCGGGGAGCATGCACATATCAACACCTCCCATGTGCATGCTACCCCCCTTCCCTGCATTCCGCAGGATTATTCTCCCCTTTAATTGGGGTTGGCCTATTGACCTACACAAGGTCCTCATTTTCCCTCAAATCCCCCCCTCTGGGGTCTGTGTATTGATGCAGTTGTCCTTGTAGTGCCATGATTGCCCATTTGTTGCCAATTGTATCATGATTGCCAGTATGTTACCTGCCTTTGTAGCCCACCTGTTGTCACAATTGCCCATGTATTGTTATATCTGTCCATGGATTACAACAGTTATGGCGTCATCTGGGTGAGTTACCCACATTTGTTGCCCACCTGCTATCAGAATTGCTGGTATGTTGCCCAGGTGTTTTCATACTTGCCCAAAGATTATCACAGTTGTATCTGGGTGAGTGTGTTTTCTTTGTCAGCGAGGGACCATATTACTATAACTCAGTGGTCTCCAAACTGTGGCCCTTGGCTCACTATTCCTCCCCACTGACACCAACGATGAGGCACCATTACTTCCACTGTCACCAACAATGGGGCACTATTCCTCCCAATGGCGCCAACAATGGGGCACTATTCTTCCCAATTACACCAATGACGGGGCACTATTCCTACCACTGACACCAAGTATAGGGTACTATTCATTTCAATGGCACCAACAATTGGGCACTATTCCTCCCACTGACACCAATGATAGGGCACTATTCTTCCACTATTATCAATGATGGGGAAAATTTATTTTCCCACCAACGTTAGGGAATTTTCTACTCCCAAGTCTGAAGGCCAGTAAACGTGCACCTCTGTTTAGAGAGTTTGGAGACCACTGCCATAATTTAACTGTTTTGGGGGGTACAGGACACTACAGTGAGGGGAGGGTGATATGAAGGGGGCCAGAGGACACTATTTTGGGGGGGTATGGGACACTACAGTGGGGGGGGGGGGGGGGTGATGTGAAGGGGGGCAGAAGACACTATTTTGGGGTATGAGACACTACAGTAAGGGGGTGATATAAAGGGGGCAGAGGACACGGTTTTGGGGGTACAGGACACTACAGTGAGGGGTAATGTAAAGGGGGGCAGAGTTGTTTGGGGGGGGGGTCGATGTGAAGGGGGCAGAGGACACTATTTTGGGGGTACTGGACACTACAGTGGGGGAGTCATGTGAAGGGGGCACAGGACACTGTGGGGGGTATGGGACACAATGGGGGGGTTGATGTGAAGGGGCAGAGGACATTGCATTGGGGGGCACAGGACACTACGGGGGAGGGGGGGGTTAATGTGAAGGGGGCAGAGGACACTGTTTTGGGGGGTACGAGACAATACAGTGGGGGGTTGATGTGAAGGGGGCAGAGGACATTGCATCGGGGAGTACAGGACACTACAGTGGGGGGGAAGGTGATGTGAAGGGGGCAAAGGAACCTGTTTTGGGGAGTACAGGACACTACAGTTGGGGGGGTAGAGAACACTGCTATGGGGCAGAGGACATTACAGTGGGGGGGGGGTTGATGTGAAGGGGGCAGAGGACATTGCATCGGGGTTACAGGAAACTACAGGAGGGAGGGTGATGTGAAGGGGCAGAGGCAAAGGACACTATTTTGGGGGGTACAGGACACTACAGTAGGGGGGGTGACGTGAAGGGGGCAGAGGACATTGCATTGGGGGGTACAGGACACTACAGTGGGGGGGAAGGTGATGTGAAGGGGGGCAAAGGACACTGTTTTTGGGGTGTACAGGACACTACAGTTGGGGGGTAGAGAACACTGCTATGGGGGCAGAGGACATTACAGTGGGGGGGGGGGGGGTGATGTGAAAGGGGGCAGAGGACATTGCATTGGGGGTACAGGAAACTACAGGAGGGTGGGTGATGTGAAGGGGCAGAGGCAAAGGTCACTATTTTAGGGGGTACAGGACACTACAGTAGGGGGGGGTGTTGTGAAGGGGGCAGAGGACACTATTTTGGGTGTACAGGGCACTAAGTAGGGGCAGAGAACACTGCTATGGGGGCAGAGGACACTACAGTGGGGAGAGATGTGAAGGGGGCAGAGGAAACTATTTTGGGGGTACAGGACACTACAGTGAGGGGGGGGGGGTGATGTGAAGGGGACAGAGGACATTGCATTGGGGGTACAGGACACTACAGGGGGGTGGGTGATGTGAAGGGGGGCAGAGGACACTCTATTGGGGAGTACAGGACACTACAGTTGGGGGATAGAGAACACTGCTATGGGAGCAGAGGACATTACAGTGGGGAGGAGGGGGGAGGTGATGTGAAGGGGGGCAGAGGACACTGTTTTGGGGGGTAAAGGGCACTACAGTAGGGGGGTAATGTAAAGGGGGGCAGAGGATGCTGCTTTGCGGGGACATCACTTTGGTGGGAGGGGGCAGAGAACACTGCTATGGGGGGCAGAGGACACTGCAATGGGGAGAGATGTGAAGGGGGCAGAGGGCATTATTTTTGGGGGGTACGGGACACTACAGTAGTGGGGGGGTTGATGTGAAGGGGCAGAGGACATTGCATTGGGGGGTACAGGACACTACAGGGGGGTGGGTGATGGGAAGGGGGGCAGAGAACACTCTATCGGGGGGTATAGGGCACTAGAGTTGAGGGGTAGAGAACATTGCTATGGGGGCAGAGGACATTACAGTGGGGGGGGGGGGAGGGTGATGTGAAGGGGGGCAGAGGACATTGCATAGGGGGTACAGAACACTACAGGAGTGGTGGGTGATGTGAAGGGGGGCAGAGGACACTATTTTGGGGGGGTACAGGACACTATAGTGGGGAGGGTGATGTGAAGGGGGACAGGGGACATTACAGTGGGGAGGGTGATGTGAAGGGGGACAGAGGACATTACAGTGGGGAGGGTGATGTGAAGGGGGGCGGAGGACATTACAGTGGGGAGGGTGATGTGAAGGGGGACAGGGGACATTACAGTGGGGAGGGTGATGTGAAGGGGGACAGGGGACATTACAGTGGGGAGGGTGATGTGAAGGGGGGCGGAGGACATTACAGTGGGGAGGGTGATGTGAAGGGGGACAGGGGACATTACAGTGGGGAGGGTGATGTGAAGGGGGGCGGAGGACATTACAGTGGGGAGGGTGATGTGAAGGGGGACAGGGGACATTACAGTGGGGAGGGTGATGTGAAGGGGGGCGGAGGACATTACAGTGGGGAGGGTGATGTGAAGGGGGACAGGGGACATTACAGTGGGGAGGGTGATGTGAAGGGGGGCGGAGGACATTACAGTGGGGAGGGTGATGTGAAGGGGGACAGGGGACATTACAGTGGGGAGGGTGATGTGAAGGGGGACAGAGGACATTCTCCGAGGTGTCTGCTTTCAGAAAAAATAATAAAGTTTTGGGGGTTTTATGTAATCTTCAGGCCTAAAATGATTTTGTTTTAATACAAAAATAGCTCTGACAACAGAAGGGTTCATGGAAGGTCTCTGATGTCCTTCTATCTCCATAGTTCTTGGATCTTCGGGTCTGCATAGTGCCGGTTATGAGGGGCTCTCACTCTCCCTGCCCTGTGAACCCGTGTGAATTTTTCTGGTGCCTGACAAGGCCTGTTTTCTCAGTGAAACATTTCCCGCACTCTGAACACGAATGGGGCCGAGTACCCGCGTGGCTCCGCTGGTGTCTAAGAAGGTGTATTTTCTGATTGAAACATTTCCCGCACTCTGTACATAAATAGGGCTGTTCACCCGTGTGACATCTCTGGTGTCTAACAAGGGTTCCTTTCTGAGTGAAACCTTTCCCGCACTCTGAACACGTATGGGGACGCTCGCCCGTGTGAATTTTATGGTGTACTGTAAGGCTTCCTCGCTCTGTGAAGCTTTTACCGCACTCTGAACAAGCATAGGGACGCTCCCCCGTGTGAGTTCTCTGGTGGACGAGAAGGTCCTTTTTATTGATAAAACTTTTCCCGCACTCTGGACATGAATGAGGACGGTCATTTTTGTGAATTTTCTGGTGTTTAACAAGGGTTCCTTTCTCGGCGAAACATTTCCCGCACTCTGAACACGAAAAGGGACGCTCGCCCGTGTGGCAAGTCTGGTGCCTAAGAAGGCTTTCCTTCTGAGTGAAACATTTCCCGCACTCCGAGCACGAATAAGGACGCTCACCGGTGTGAGTTTTCTTGTGCTGACCAAGCCTTCCTTTGCCAGCGAAACGTTTTCCACACTCTGGGCAGGGATAGGGGCGCTCACCAGTGTGAATTTTCTGGTGTACAACGAGCCTACTTTTCTGAGTGAAACACTTCCCGCACTCTGAACATGCATACGGACGCTCCCCCGTGTGGTTTCTTTGGTGCACAAGAAGCAATTTCTTCTCAGTGTAACATTTCCCGCACTCGGGACATGAATAGAGACCAGCGCCGGTGTGAAGTTTCTGATGTACGACAAGCCCTCTGTTCTCACTGAAACATTTTCCGCACTCCGAACACGAAAAGGGGCGCTCACCCGTGTGAGTTTTCTGATGCCTAAAAAGGTCTCCCCTCTGAGTGAAACATTTCCCACACACCGAACATGGATAGGGACGCTCCCCTGTGTGAATTCTTTCGTGTACAAGCAGTGACGTTTTCAAAGCGAAACCTTTCCCGCACTCCGAACACATATAGGGGCGTTCGCCCGCGTGAAGTTTCTGGTGTGCGCGAAGGTTTGATTTCAGAGTGAAAGGTTTCCCGCACTCTGAACACGAATAAGGGCGCTCACCCGTGTGAATTTTCCGGTGTGTAAGAAGTTTTTCTTTCTCGTTGAAACATTTCCCGCACTCTGAACATGAAAAGCAATGCGTAGCCTTGTGAATTTTCTGGTGCTCTAGAAAGTCTTTTCTCTGAATAAAGCTTTTCCCGCACTCTAGACACGAATAAGAACTCTCAGCCGTGTGACTTCTCTGATGTCTAAGAAGTTCCCTGTTTTTAGTGAAAGATTTCCCGCACGCCGGACGGGAAAAGGAGCTCTCTCCTGTGTGTCCCTCAGAGACATTCCAGACATGGCGTCCATCTGCTGGAAAAAACCATCGATAAAGAAATGTTACAACTCTTCTTCATATTTTACATTTAGAAATCACACGACCTGATCTACCAGGAAAGGAGATGGACCTTTCATATGGTGTACAGTATCTCCTCCTCATTTGTTGGGAACATGACGTTATATTGAGGAATGGAGATGGACCTTTCATATGGTGTACAGTATCTCCTCCTCATTTGTTGGGAACATGACGTTATATTGAGGAATGGAGATGGACCTTTCATATGGTGTACAGTATCTCCTCCTCATTTGTTGGGAACATGACATTATATTGAGGAATGGAGATGGACCTTTCATATGATGTACAGTATCTCCTCCTCATTTGTTGGGAACATGACGTTATATTGAGGAATGGAGATGGACCTTTCATATGGTGTACAGTATCTCCTCCTCATTTGTTGGGAACATGACGTTATATTGAGGAATGGAGATGGACCTTTCATATGGTGTACAGTATCTCCTCCTCATTTGTTGGGAACATGACGTTATATTGAGGAATGGAGATGGACCTTTCATATGGTGTACAGTATTGTGACGGGAGTCACTTTGGGCGGGGGGCTTGTGGAACCCAGCTTACCTTAGAGAGCTCTGGAAACCCATTTTCCAGATCCCCCAGCCCCTCTTATGTGTAAGTTACCCAGTGTCTATTAGGGGCACAGGGTGACCGAGAACCCCAGTCGGGTCTGCACTAACCAGACTCCCCGTTCAACCACACCGGACTCAGCATTTTGTTTTACCCATGTTATCCCGGGTTCTATATGTGTGGTTTGTGTTGAAAGAATGAAGGGGCTCTTTCACTTGGGACATTAATATTTATGAACAATTTCCCTCAAGAAATATTTGAAGATAAATTATTCCACCTTTCAGACTGCTAGAATATTGTAGGAGTGTTTCCTAGACCAGTGCTAGATAGTTTGAGGTGGGGTGGGGGTTGTTATGTGTTTATTGATACGTGGCTGTAGCCCATTGTTCTATTGTTTCTGTCTGCCTTGGGAGAAACCTATTATGGTGTGTATATGTGTATGTGAATCAGCTGCTAGAGGGGGGGGGGGGTTTCTCCTGCAGCCCTTCCTAAAGGCTGTCTGTCTGTCACGTTACTGAATGGAGTTTACCCCACCCTGAGTCATTATGCAAAGAAGGGGGGATTGTCCGAGTGCATATCTCTTTGTACCTCTGTTTGATTAAATAGTCTGATGTTCCTTGCAACCCTACACTGATGTGTCGACAAGTGACTGGGTGCGCTAAGGGATCTTGGATCGTGCTGGTACCAGGCAAGGGAAGCTTATATGGTGGACATACTCCTCTTGAGTACGGGGTCCGTCACAAGTATCTCCTCCTCATTTGTTGGGAACATGACATTATATTGAGGAATGGAGATGGACCTTTCATATGGTGTACAGTATCTCCTCCTCATTTGTTGGGAACATGACGTTATATTGAGGAATGGAGATGGACCTTTCATATGGTGTACAGTATCTCCTCCTCATTTGTTGGGAAAATGATGTAATTTTGAGGAATGGAGATGGACCTTTCATATGGTGTACAGTATTGTGACGGGAGTCACTTTGGGCGGGGGGCTTGTGGAACCCAGCTTACCTTAGGGAGCTCTGGAAACCCATTTTCCAGATCCCCCAGCTCCTCTTATGTGTAAGTTACCCGGTGTCTATTAGGGACACAGGGTGACCGAGAACCCCCCGGTCGGGTCCGCACTAACCAGACTCCCAGTACAACCACATCAGACTCAGCAGGACTTTCATATGGTGTACAGTATCTCCGCCTCATTTGTTGGAAACATGAGGTTATATTGAGGAATGAATAATCATATGGTGTACAGTATCTCCAGTTAAGGTATGAAGCTCTTTCCTATACTGAAACAAGTAAAGATCTCCATCTTGCAGAAGGATAGCACAGACTGTACATAACTGGCAGAAAAATGGTTTCGCCTCTATATACAGAAATGGTTATTTGCTGTAAAAACAATAAAAATTACTTGAATTGGAACATTTTCTAGCTGACTGGAATTGTTTGCAAATATAAACACTATAAAAGGCTACTAATCTGTAATAAAATAATTAAAAAATGTTAAACACTATATGATTTTTTGCCTTTTTTAAAAGATTTGTTGCCTTCATCTGGATCAATTGCTTCTTTGCAATGTTTTTATTTGAACATATGTTATACTTTAACCTATACAATGATTTTAAAAATCTATACTTCATACTCATACTAATAATCTATGGTGATGTAAGCACCAACGTTTTTACTGTTTATTATTAAACTTTATACTTTTTTTAAATATATCATTTCATATTTAAGTCTGCCTTGAAAGTCCCACAGTACCGGGGGGGTACACTCTTAATTTCTATACTTTATACTCATAGAAACATTGCCTTCCTCTGGATCAACTGTGGGTATAGGATTGGGTATACGGGATATTTTTTTTTTTTTTTTTATGGTTAAACTAAATAAACTTGTGTCTTTTTTTCAACCTGACTAACTATGTAACTACAAAAAAACAAAAAACAAAATAAAACCTTGCTTAACGAAGCTTTGACAATAAAACCTGGAAGCTGATTGGTTTCTATGCAGAGCTGCACCAGATTTCGCACTCTCCAGCTTCAGAAAATCTTCACCTTGATGTCTATTATGCCGCGTACACACGGTCGTACTTTTCGTCTACAAAAGTCGGACAGCCTGTCGGACAGACTTCCGGCAGACTTTCGGTGGACTTGCCGCGGACTTGCGGCCTACTTTCTAACGACCGGACTTGCCTACACACGACCACACAAAAGTCGGTCGGATTCGTACGTGATGACGTACACCGGACTAAAATAAGGAAGTTCATAGCCAGTAGCCAATAGGTGCCCTAGCGTGGCTTTTTGTCCGTCGGACTAGCACACAGACGAGCGGATTTCGGGGTCCGTCGTAGGTACGAAGTAAAAGTTTTGAAGCATGTTTCAAATCTAAAGTACGTCGTATTTGAGGCTAAAAAAGTCGGTTGAAAGTCCGGAGAAGCCCACACACGATCGGATTACCAGCCAGCTTTAGTCCATCAGCGTCTGTTGGACTTTTGTAGACGAAAAGTACGACCGTGTGTACGCGGCATTACTCACTTGTGTCCATATGTAGAGAAGATTCCTCCTGTTTACTTTCCATAATCATTTTCTCCATAGACTGCTGATCTCCACTCACCAACCTCTCTTCTTCTTCCTCTTTATGCTCAACCTTGATGTCTTTCCGTTCTTCATTCTAAATTCCAGAGATGATAAAATATAACATCTTGAGACAATGCTTCCAATAATAAAAGGTTACGTAGAAGAATATCCTCTCATAAAATTACTTTTCTAATTTTACCCAGTCCCATCTACCTGATTATTTTCTGTATAGTTTGGATGTTCCTGGCTGGAATTCTGGGAATACAGAGGACAACCCTCCTCCATAGACTGCTGATCTCCACTCACCAACGTATCTTCTTCTTCTTTACCCTCAACTTCATTGTCTTTTTGTTCTTCAGCCTAAATTTCATAGAAGACTACATTTAACTTCTGGAAAAGTCGCTGCCAATAATATGAGATTGTCCTCTCATGGAATTATTTTTGATTTCTTTTTGCCCAGTATCATCTACCTGATCATTCTCTGTATAGTGGTGACCTTCCCATGTAGAATTCTGAGAATACAGAGGACAACCCTCCTCCATAGACTGCTGATCTCCACTCACCAACGTCTCTTCTTCCTCTTTTATCTCAGCTTTGATGTCTTTCCGTTCTTCACCCTAAACCCCAAAGATGGCAGTATACATTTAGAAAAACAAAATAAATCACATAATAGGAATGTCCTCTCATAGCTTAAATTACATGTTTATGCCTACATGCCCAGTTCTCATCTACCTGATGATGGTGAGGGATGGTGTGATCTTCCTGTATGGAATCCCGGGAATACAGAGGACGGGGACATCTCTCTGGTGGGTTCCCATTACTGGATCCATCTGTAGGAAACACACACACTGACTGAATACATTGTTTCTATGTGTTTATCAGATGATGGGGGATCTAGGTGGACCCTCCGTACTGCTCTCTCCTTTACAATAAAGTCTCCTCTTACCCGGTGATGTGAGGGGCGGCTGATTGTCCATCATGACGTCCTTGTAGAGATCCTTGTGTCCTTCTAAATACTCCCACTCCTCCATGGAGAAATAGACAGTGACATCCTGACACCTTATAGGAACCTGACACACACAATGATACAGTCACCATCCAGACACATCCCTTGTCTGTTACTGGATAATGTCCCAGAATTCCCGGCACCGCTCACTTCTCCTGTCAGAAGATCTTGTTGGTGATTTCCATAATCTTCTTACCACTGTTTGATAGAGAGGTGGTAGCACTGTGATGGGTGATGTTCCATGAGGACATTTACTGGATGTTAATGGATCACCAGATGTTTTCTTCACTGCTTAATATTTCTGTGCAAAGAGAGAAAATAACAAATTATAACTACAGACTTCCCATAATCCTTCTCACCTCTCCAATCAGGTTTGTATTTCTATTTCAGAGATAAGAGTGATGTCATGTGCCCCTCCCTGATTCCTTCTCGCCTCCTCCTGACTTATCCAGGACAGTGTGGGGGTTAGATGGGAATGAAGACTGAAGAGCACAGTGCAGAGGACCAGGAAAACAGTATGGGGGGGGGGGGTCAGGAGATCACGGTACGGGGAGGGAGGTCAGAAGAGCACAGTACGGGAAGGGAGGTCAGGAGAGCACAGTACAGGGAGGGAGGTCAGGAGAGCACAGTACGGGGAGGGGAGGTCAGGAGAGCACAGTACGGGGAGGGAGGTCAGGAGAGCACAGTACAGGGAGGGAGGTCAGGAGAGCACAGTACGGGGAGGGAGGTCAGGAGAGCACAGTACGGGGAGGGGAGGTCAGGAGAGCACAGTACGGGGAGGGGAGGTCAGGAGAGCACAGTACGGGGAGGGAGGTCAGGAGAGCACAGTACGGGGAGGGGAGGTCAGGAGAGCACAGTACGGGGAGGGAGGTCAGGAGAGCACAGTACGGGGAGGGGAGGTCAGGAGAGCACAGTACGGGGAGGGGAGGTCAGGAGAGCACAGTACGGGGAGGGGAGGTCAGGAGAGCACAGTACGGGGAGGGGAGGTCAGGAGAGCACAGTACGGGGAGGGGAGGTCAGGAGAGCACAGTACGGGAAGGGAGGTCAGGAGAGCACAGTACAGGGAGGGAGGTCAGGAGAGCACAGTACGGGGAGGGAGGTCAGGAGAGCACAGTACGGGGAGGGGAGGTCAGGAGAGCACAGTACGGGGAGGGAGGTCAGGAGAGCACAGTACGGGGAGGGGAGGTCAGGAGAGCACAGTACGGGGAGGGAGGTCAGGAGAGCACAGTACGGGGAGGGGAGGTCAGGAGAGCACAGTACGGGGAGGGGAGGTCAGGAGAGCACAGTACGGGGAGGGGAGGTCAGGAGAGCACAGTACGGGGAGGGAGGTCAGGAGAGCACAGTACAGGGAGGGAGGTCAGGAGAGCACAGTACGGGGAGGGGAGGTCAGGAGAGCACAGTACAGGGAGGGGAGGTCAGGAGAGCACAGTACGGGGAGGGGAGGTCAGGAGAGCACAGTACGGGGAGGGGAGGTCAGGAGAGCACAGTACGGGGAGGGGAGGTCAGGAGAGCACAGTACGGGGAGGGGAGGTCAGGAGAGCACAGTACGGGAAGGGAGGTCAGGAGAGCACAGTACGGGGAGGGGAGGTCAGGAGAGCACAGTACGGGGAGGGAGGTCAGGAGAGCACAGTACGGGGAGGGGAGGTCAGGAGAGCACAGTACGGGGAGGGAGGTCAGGAGAGCACAGTACGGGGAGGGGAGGTCAGGAGAGCACAGTACGGGGAGGGAGGTCAGGAGAGCACAGTACGGGGAGGGAGGTCAGGAGAGCACAGTACGGGGAGGGGAGGTCAGGAGAGCACAGTACGGGGAGGGAGGTCAGGAGAGCACAGTACGGGGAGGGGAGGTCAGGAGAGCACAGTACGGGGAGGGGAGGTCAGGAGAGCACAGTACGGGGAGGGAGGTCAGGAGAGCACAGTACGGGGAGGGAGGTCAGGAGAGCACAGTACGGGGAGGGAGGTCAGGAGAGCACAGTACGGGGAGGGAGGTCAGGAGAGCACAGTACGGGGAGGAAGGATAAGTGGTCAGGAGAGCACAGTACGGGGAGGGAGGATAAGTGGTCAGGAGAGCAGAATACTAGAGTCTGTAGAAGGTAGTGCACAGTGGTTTCCTGGTTTCAGAGCAGTGCAGGAAATATACTGCCTGCCCTCCCCTCTCATCCATCCCATATGATGCCACATACAAGCACCTAGCATGGAAGGGAGGGAGGGCTGGCGGGGATCAGTGCAGGACAACGATGCAGCATGTTGCTTCCCTAGGCAGCAATGCAGTAGGAGCAGCAGATGACTGGCAGCTATGTGGGGACACAATCTACCCATCACCTGCCTGCGATGGAAGGGCAGATCATGGTGGAACCCCTTGGGACTTCTTACAGAACCTCGGTTGAGTAACCCTTTTCTATATAAATTCCTGTAATGTTATTAAAGTACAACTCTCCATACACTTGTACATACCTCCCAACCGTCCCGGATTGCCCGGGAAAGTCCCGCTGTGGGAGGTCTGTCCCGCGTCCCGGGCACCTTCATTCCGGGACAATACAATGTCCCGGAATCGCCCCATTGGGATCTGATGCCCCCTAAAAATTGCCGCTGCATTGCCGCCTTCCCTCACTGCCCGGCGCTGTACTGGTTCTGGCCAAGACCGCTTTATTTCACCCCCAGATGCTGCCTGGCTAACTGCCAAAACAACTGGTTGCTAGGCATGGCCCGCCTGGCGTCTAACAACCAGTGACGTCACGACGAGGAGGAGAGTGGAGCCCCAGCATTCAGTGCGAGCTGGAGGAGGATTCCTCCTCGCGCCTAAGCTCCGCCCCCGGATCCACCCCCCAACTCCGGGTCTCCCCTGAAGGCTGTTCCTGCTCTGGAAGAAAGGTAGGAGAATGCTCCCTGCATTGTCCTGTGCACACAGAATGAATCCCGCACGGCACAGCCTGAGGCTGGTTTTCTCACTGTGTGGAAATTTTCTTTGATTGGAACTCGTGGCTGCTTGTCCTCATGGTGATTGGCTGCAGCACATGGCAATCATCCTCCTGTATTTGCCAACAGAACATTCTGTGCGTGGGGGCGGGGTCAGTTGCCAGTCTGTGCTGAAGACGAGGAGGAGGGCTTTCTGCAGGTCTGTGTATGTGTGATAGGAAAGTTGCTGCAGTTAACTTAAGCTGTTGCAGTGTCCTGGCAGATGACAGATAGATTTCTGGTGAAGCCTGTGCCCAGAATCTTAGCTCAGGTTGCAGACACAGAGCATCACTCGTTCTGTCTGTTTAATCTGTACAGGACTCTGCAGCAGGAGATAAGGAGAGTGTGTGCTGAGAACGGGGAAGTGTTCTGTGTGTGTCTCAATCTGAATTGCCCTGTTTATGTTTCCTCTCCTGAGCTCTCTGTCCACCCCCCCGTCCAATCCTGCAATCTCCCTGTCCACCCACCCCCCCGTCCAATCCTGCGATCTCCCTGTCCACCCCCCCCCGTCCAATCCTGCGATCTCCCTGTCCACCCCCCCCCGTCCAATCCTGCGATCTCCCCGTCCACCCCCCCGTCCAATCCTGCGATCTCCCCGTCCACCCCCCCGTCCAATCCTGCGATCTCCCCGTCCACCCCCCCGTCCAATCCTGCGATCTCCCCGTCCACCCCCCCGTCCAATCCTGCGATCTCCCCGTCCACCCCCCCCGTCCAATCCTGCGATCTCCCCGTCCACCCCCCCTGTCCAATCCTGCGATCTCCCCGTCCACCCCCCCTTCCCATCCTGCGATCTCCCCGTCCACCTCCCTTCCCATCCTGCGATCTCCCCGTCCACCTCCCTTCCCATCCTGCGATCTCCCCGTCCACCCCCCCTTCCCATCCTGCGATCTCCCCGTCCACCCCCCCTTCCCATCCTGCGATCTACCCGTCCAATCCTGCGATCTACCCGTCCAATCCTGCGATCTCCCCGTCCAATCCTGCGATCTCCCCGTCCAATCCTGCGATCTCCCCGTCCAATCCTGCGATCTCCCCGTCCCATCCCGCGATCTCCCTGTCCACCCCCCCGTCCAATCCTGCGATCTCCCCGTCCAATCCTGCGATCTCCCCGTCCAATCCTGCGATCTCCCCGTCCCATCCTGCGATCTCCCCATCCACCCCCCCTTCCCTTCCTGCGATCTCCCTGTCCACCACCCTTCCCATCCTGCGATCTCCCCGTCCCATCCTGCGATCTCCCCGTCCCATCCTGCGATCTCCCCGTCCCATCCTGCGATCTCCCCGTCCCACCCTGCGATCTCCCCGTCCCATCCTGCAACCTCCCTGTCCACCCCAACTTCCCACCCCGCGATCTCCCTGTCCACCCCCCCCCCCGTCCAATCCTGCGATCTCCCCGTCCAATCCTGCGATCTCCCCGTCCCATCCTGCGATCTCCCCGTCCCATCCTGCGATCTCCCCGTCCACCCCCTCTTCCCTTCCTGCGATCTCCCCGTCCACCACCCTTCCCATCCTGCGATCTCCCCGTCCCATCCTGCGATCTCCCCGTCCCATCCTGCGATCTCCCCGTCCCACCCTGCGATCTCCCCGTCCCACCCTGCGATCTCCCCGTCCCATCCTGCGATCTCCCCGTCCCATCCTGCGATCTCCCCGTCCCATCCTGCGATCTCCCCGTCCCATCCTGCGATCTCCCCGTCCCATCCTGCGATCTCCCCGTCCCACCCTGCGATCTCCCCGTCCCATCCTGCAACCTCCCTGTCCACCCCAACTTCCCACCCCGCGATCTCCCTGTCCACCCCCCCCCCGTCCAATCCTGCGATCTCCCCGTCCAATCCTGCGATCTCCCCGTCCCATCCTGCGATCTCCCCGTCCCATCCTGCGATCTCCCCGTCCACCCCCTCTTCCCTTCCTGCGATCTCCCCGTCCACCACCCTTCCCATCCTGCGATCTCCCCGTCCCATCCTGCGATCTCCCCGTCCCATCCTGCGATCTCCCCGTCCCATCCTGCGATCTCCCCGTCCCACCCTGCGATCTCCCCGTCCCACCCTGCGATCTCCCCGTCCCATCCTGCGATCTCCCTGTCCCATCCTGCGATCTCCCCGTCCCATCCTGCGATCTCCCCGTCCCATCCTGCGATCTCCCCGTCCACCCCCTCTTCCCTTCCTGCGATCTCCCCGTCCACCACCCTTCCCATCCTGCGATCTCCCCGTCCCATCCTGCGATCTCCCCGTCCCATCCTGCGATCTCCCCGTCCCATCCTGCGATCTCCCCGTCCCACCCTGCGATCTCCCCGTCCCACCCTGCGATCTCCCCGTCCCATCCTGCGATCTCCCCGTCCCACCCTGCGATCTCCCCGTCCCATCCTGCGATCTCCCTGTCCACCCCCCCCCGTCCCATCCTGTGATCTCCCCGTCCAATCCTGCGATCTCTCCGTCCAATCCTGCGATCTCTCCGTCCAATCCTGCGATCTCCCCGTCCCACCCTGCGATCTCCCCGTCCCACCCTGCGATCTCCCCGTCCCACCCTGCGATCTCCCCGTCCCACCCTGCGATCTCCCCGTCCCACCCTGCGATTTCCCCGTCCAATCCTGCGATCTCCCCGTCCCATCCTGCGATCTCCCTGTCCACCCCCCCATCCCATCCTGGGGTCTCTCTGGACATGTGGCCCCATCCAGTGCGCTGCGTGTCTTCAGAGGTCAGGATGTATGCAGAAACATAAGAGAGTTTCTCAGTCCAACTGTATTCAACTACATTACATTCTTCTAATAAACTTTAAGCAAAATACTCTAAAAATAGTGTAAAAATAGACAGACTTTTGTTAAATTGAGATATATTATAGTGATGTAAACATGTCTCCAATATGATTGACCACACCTCTTAAACCACAACCAAATGGCCACGCCCTTTTTTGCTGGCCACGCCCACTTCTCGGCATGGTGCGCTGCGCTCTCCACACATCGGATCTTCTAAGTGTCCCTCATTGTCAAGTTCAAAAGTTGGGAGGTATGCTTGTAGCAGCATCTGCTGCACATAAAATACATCACAGTGAATATGGAGGAAGAAGATGGATATAAGAATAGATTACTGGGAATAAATATAAAATATATTAACGTCGTTTTTACCTCCTCAGCAAAGTCCTCTTCCTGTCACACAAGACTTCCTGTATGCTTCTTATATCAATTCCTTTTTACACTTGAGGTCACTTCCTGTCTGTATCTTTTCACTTCCTGTCTGTATCTTTTCACTTCCTGTCTGTATCTTTTCACTTCCTGTCTGGACCTCAACTAACAAAGTGAGATCAACGCCTCGTGGAAAGTATAAAAACTGCAGCCTACATTTGTTTTTCAAAGCTTGGACAGCTGCTTCTTGTTCCTTTTCTAAATGTTATTCTATAAATTAAACCATAATAAATACCGAAACAATTACAAATTATAATGAAAAGCATGCATATTAAATTAATGAATTAAAGTATAAAATAGATAAATGAAACTGCAGCATTAAAAGACCCCAAGTTTTGCTATCCAAAATACATGCTTTGACAGCTCTCCTCCCACCATCCACACTACATTCTCCGACAGCTCTCCTCCACCATCCACACTACATTCTCCGACAGATCTCCTCCACCATCCACACTACATTCTCCGACAGATCTCCTCCACCATCCACACTACATTCTCCGACAGATCTCCTCCCACCATCCACACTACATTCTCCGACAGATCTCCTCCATCATCCATCCTACATTCTCCGACAGCTCTCCTCCCACCATCCACACTACATTCTCCGACAGCTCTCCTGCACCATCCACACTACATTCTCCGACAGCTCTCCTCCCACCATCCACACTACATTCTCCGACAGCTCTCCTCCCACCATCCACATTACATTCTCCGACAGATCTCCTCCACCATCCACACTACATTCTCCGACAGATCTCCTCCACCATCCACACTACATTCTCCGACAGATCTCCTCCACCATCCACACTACATTCTCCGACAGCTCACCTCCACCATCCACACTACATTCTCCAACAGATCTCCTCCACCATCCACACTACATTCTCCGACAGATCTCCTCCACCATCCACACTACATTCTCCGGCAGCTCTCCTCCACCATCCACACTACATTCTCCGACAGATCTCCTCCACCATCCATACTACATTCTCCGACAGCTCTCCTCCCACCATCCACATTACATTCTCCGACAGATCTCCTCCACCATCCACACTACATTCTCCGACAGATCTCCTCCACCATCCATACTACATTCTCCGACAGCTCTCCTCCCACCATCCACACTACATTCTCCGACAGCTCTCCTCCACCATCCACACTACATTCTCCGACAGATCTCCTCCACCATCCACACTACATTCTCCGACAGATCTCCTCCACCATCCATACTACATTCTCCGACAGCTCTCCTCCCACCATCCACATTACATTCTCCGACAGATCTCCTCCACCATCCACACTACATTCTCCAACAGCTCTCCCCCCCACCATCCACACTACATTCTCTGACAGCTCTCCTCCACCATCCACACTACATTCTCCAACAGCTCTCCCCCCCACCATCCACACTACATTCTCTGACAGCTCTCCTCCACCATCCACACTACATTCTCCAACAGCTCTCCCCCCACCATCCACAATACATTCCAATGCTTTGAAAACGACCCGTGGGCGGGAGGTAACCGGTCAGGTGACCACAGGATGGGACGTCATTTCCAGCCGACCATTTCCGGTTTTACATTGTTTTTAATGTTTTAACATGAGTGGATTACCTTGAATTTCTGTTTTTTTACAATAAATATACAGAATTACGCTATATAGCTTCTTTTGCCATTTGTACCCATCCCTGGAGGTTCGTTAAGGACAACGCCTTTTGTAGCTGGAGTTACAGCCTGTGAGACCACAAAGCCCAGCAGTCCTCATAACCTTTGCACACTGTCAGAAACCATGAATCAGACAGACAGAAGTACAGTTAAATCTCACTTGTTTAATAATAATAAAAAAAAGGTAAACAGCGTACACGTAGTCAAAACATAGCCAGAGTTCAGGAACGGATAGTCAGACAAGCCAAAACGTCAGGGAGCCAGAGAACAGCGTAGTAGAACAGCAAGCAGGATCTGGAGCCAGAAGGAATGTCAGCCAAGCAAGTCTTTAACAGGACTTTATATATTGTTATTTTATATTTGATATGAGTTTTTATGATTTATTTGGTGATGTATTAGTATAGTATATGGTAGCGCTCTTATCTTGTTCACAATTTTTAAAGGCACTTTGAGAGCAGCAACCTTGAATGTTAGTAATCACTTATATTTATATTTAATTTTATTCTGATCACTAATTATTCTTTTTTATAAATCACTTGTTTAGCGCAGGAATTCACGGTGTTATACACCATTTACTTTCCAATGTAATACAGTTTTTATGCCCTTATTTGATAACCTGACAGTGAAATACTCTTTACCACTTCAGCCCCGGAAGATTTGGCTGCTCAATGACCAGGGACATTTTTTTTTGTGATAGAATAATACTTGGCTATGTGTTTTACTTCAAATGACAGTTTGGGATTCGGCAGTTACATTTTAAAAAATACAATGTAAAATTAACAAGGGGCACCAACATAGTTGTATCTTTTATCTTAAAAACTACGGGATAATGGTGTTGTGGTAACTTGCCCAAATAAAAAAATAAAAAATAAATAAATAAAAAAAACATAATAATATTATTCTTGATATCACTAGAAAAAAAAAAAGCCTTTGAAAATTTGTTTGCAAAAACTCCATCAGTATCACCAGCAAAGCAGCTTCATTATTATCCCATTAAAAGAAGAAGAAGAGAACTGTGCGCTGCATTTCCAGATTTCAGAATTTGCCGCGTCACGAATGTTAATTCTCCATTATTAAACCTAGTTTACAAGACCGACCGCTTCCGGCTCGTCCTTGCTTCCGAGCATGCGTGTTTGTACTTTGGACTTTTGTCCGACAGACTTGTGTACGCACGCTCGGAAAATCCGACAACACAAAATTTGTCCGCGGAAAATTAGAGAACCTGCCATCCAACAATTGTCCGCGGAAAATCCGACAACAATTGTCCGATGGAGCGTACACACGGTCGGATTTTCCACCAATAGCTAGGGCTGGGGAAAAAAATCTATTTAAATCTTGAATCGAGTCGAGAGGTCAAATCGATTCAAAATTTAAGCAAATTGATTTGTTTTTTCACCGCGCCGGTCCTGAGGAGCTGCGGGCAGGAGTTTTTAGGCGAGGCCGCGGCCTAGTCCACGAGGCCAGACGCCACGGACTAGGCCGAAGCCGCGGCCTCGCCTAAAAACTCCTGCCCGCAGCTCCTCAGGAGCGGCGCGGTGTCCAAAAAAAAAAAAAAAAAAAACAACCTCGATTCAAATCGTGAATCAAGTTTTTTTTTAAGAAAATCGCAGATTTTTTTTTTTTTTAGAAAATCGCCCAGCCCTACCAACAGCCTGTCATCACACAATTACCATCGGAAAGTCCGATCGTGTGTACGCGGCTTGAGTCTGGTGCCCCCATCCTGATCTCCTTGGTTCTTACAGAGTTGCTTCACTTCATGGGTTGCTGCAGCGGGTGTTGAGGTCCACCATCTACCTATTTGTATCTCCCCATATGGACTCCTAATGCCGCGTACACACGACCGGTTTTGCCGTTGGAGTAAACTCCGAAGGTTTCTCCGACGGAACTCCATTCAAGCGGTCTTGCCTACACACGGTCAACCCAAAGTCCGACCGTCCAGAACGCGGTGACGTACAACACTTACGACGGGACTAGAAAAAGGAAGTTTAATAGCCAGTAGCCAATAGCTTCCGTCTCGTACTTGCTTCAGAGCATGCGTCGTTTTTGGTCCGTCGGACCAGCATACAGGGGATCGGTTTTCCCGATAGGAATTGGTTCCGTCGGAAATATTTAGAACATGTTCCGTTTCTAGGTCCGTCAGAATTTTCGAAAAAAAAAAAAAAGTCCCATGAGGCCTACACACGATCGGAATAGACGATAAAAAGCTTCTGTCTGACTTTTTCTGTCGGACATTCCGCTCGTGTGTACGCGGCTTTATACTTCCTTATGGACTTTACACTAGAGACTTTTTACTTTAATAGTCCTCCAGCGCCATTTATTGTGTTGTTTGTGCTATAGAATGTAATCCTTTCAGGACCAATGACTGTTAAATTACACCCTCAAAAACACCTTAGTGGTTCACCATGCCCTTAATACTTTGCAGCGCCTCTTGAGTCTATCCCCCCCCTCAGATAATCTGAGGCTCATGGGGTTACGAAAGTTCCCTGGTATCCTTATACCTCTAGAGTTCCTGGGTCTACAGAACTATTATGGTTGTTCTGAGGGGCTCCCAACCTTCCTTGTTAGCCTGTGTGAGTTCCCTGGTATCCTTATACCTCTAGAGTTCCTGGGTCTACAGAACTATTATGGTTGTTCTGAGAGGCTCCCAACCTTCCTTGTTAGCCTGTGTGAGTTCCCTGGTATCCTTATACCTCTAGAGTTCCTGGGTCTACAGAACTATTATGGTTGTTCTGAGGGGCTCCCAACTTTCCTTGTTAGCCTGTGTGAGTTCCCTGGTATCCTTATACCTCTAGAGTTCCTGGGTCTACAGAACTATTATGGTTGTTCTGAGGGGCTCCCAACTTTCCTTGTTAGCCTGTGTGAGTTCCCTGGTATCCTTATACCTCTAGAGTTCCTGGGTCTACAGAACTATTATGGTTGTTCTGAGAGGCTTCCAACCTTCCTTGTTAGCCTGTGTGAGTTCCCTGGTATCCTTATACCTCTAGAGTTCCTGGGTCTACAGAACTATTATGGTTGTTCTGAGGGGCTTCCAACCTTCCTTGTTAGCCTGTGTGAGTTCCCTGGTATCCTTATACCTTTAGAGTTTCTGGGTCTACAGAACTATTATGGTTGTTCTGAGGGGCTTCCAACCTTCCTTGTTAGCCTGTGTGAGTTCCCTGGTATCCTTATACCTTTAGAGTTTCTGGGTCTACAGAACTATTATGGTTGTTCTGAGGGGCTCCCAACTTTCCTTGTTAGCCTGTGTGAGTTCCCTGGTATCCTTATACCTCTAGAGTTCCTGGGTCTACAGAACTATTATGGTTGTTCTGAGGGGCTCCCAACTTTCCTTGTTAGCCTGTGTGAGTTCCCTGGTATCCTTATACCTCTAGAGTTCCTGGGTCTACAGAACTATTATGGTTGTTCTGAGAGGCTTCCAACCTTCCTTGTTAGCCTGTGTGAGTTCCCTGGTATACTTATACCTCTAGAGTTCCTGGGTCTACAGAACTATTATGGTTGTTCTGAGGGGCTTCCAACCTTCCTTGTTAGCCTGTGTGAGTTCCCTGGTATCCTTATACCTTTAGAGTTTCTGGGTCTACAGAACTATTATGGTTGTTCTGAGGGGCTCCCAACTTTCCTTGTTAGCCTGTGTGAGTTCCCTGGTATCCTTATACCTCTAGAGTTCCTGGGTCTACAGAACTATTATGGTTGTTCTGAGAGGCTTCCAACCTTCCTTGTTAGCCTGTGTGAGTTCCCTGGTATCCTTATACCTCTAGAGTTCCTGGGTCTACAGAACTATTATGGTTGTTCTGAGGGGCTTCCAACCTTCCTTGTTAGCCTGTGTGAGTTCCCTGGTATCCTTATACCTTTAGAGTTTCTGGGTCTACAGAACTATTATGGTTGTTCTGAGAGGCTCCCAACCTTCCTTGTTAGCCTGTGTGAGTTCCCTGGTATACTTATACCTCTAGAGTTCCTGGGTCTACAGAACTATTATGGTTGTTCTGAGGGGCTCCCAACTTTCCTTGTTAGCCTGTGTGAGTTCCCTGGTATCGTTATATCTCTAGAGTTCCTGGGTCTACAGAACTATTATGGTTATTCTGAGGGGCTCCCAACCTTCCTTGTTAGCCTCTATGAGTTCCCTGGTATCCTTTTACCTCTAGAGTTCCTGGGTCTACAGAACTATTAAGGTTGTTCTGAGGGGCTCCCAACCTTCCTTGTTAGCCTGTGTGAGTTCCCTGGTGTCTAACGAGGCTTCGTTTCTCGGTGAAGCATCTCCCGCACTCTGAACATGAATAGGGACGCTCTCCCTTGTGATATCTCTGGTGTCTAAGAAGGCTCGCTTTCTGACTGAAGCATTTCCCGCACTCCGGGCATGAAAATGGACGTTCACCCATGTGAATTTTCTGGTGCGTAACAAGGTTCCCCTTGTAAGCGAAACATTTTCCACACTCTGAGCATGGATAGGGGCGCTCGCGGGTGTGAACTGTCTGGTGTGTGACAAGACTCTTTTTCTCACTGAAACATTTCCCGCACTCTGGACATGAAAAGGGAAGGTCACCCGTGTGAATTCTGTGGTGCTTCAGAAGAGTTCCTTTCGCGGTGAAACATTTCCCGCACTCTGGACATGCATAGGGACGCTCGCCTGTGTGAACTCTAAGGTGACTACGCAGCTTTCCTTTATCAAGGAAACATTTACCACACTCCGAGCAGGAAAAAGGAAGGTCACCCGTGTGACTTCTCTGGTGCATAAGCAGGCCGCCTTTCCAACTGAAACATTTCCCGCACTCTGAACATAAATAGGGTCGTTCACCCGTGTGAATCCTCTGGTGTTTAAGAAGGCTGCAGTTTTTGTGGAAAGACTTCCCGCACTCTGAGCACGAATAAGGACGCTCACCAGTGTGAATTTTCTGGTGTTCATTTAGGTGTCTTTTCTGAGTGAAAGATTTCCCGCACTCTAAACATGAATAAGGACGCTCCCCCATGTGAATTTTCCGATGTCTAAGAAGGTCTCTTTTTTTAGTGAACGTTTTCCCGCACACCGAACATGAATAAGGATGCTTCCCCAAGTGAATTCTCTGATGTCTAAGAAGGTTCCTGTTTTTAGTGAAGGATTTTCTGCACACCGGACATGACAATGAACTCTCCCCTGCGGCGACTTCTTCTTGACTTAAGGAAGATTTCTCGGCATTAGATGGATCTGTAGATCTCTCCGCACCATCAGATCTTAGAGGAGTCTCTGGAGTCACATCATGTGATCTATCAGAGGACTCCTGAGGATCGGAGGAATCCATTGATCTCGGTGTGTTCTGAGCAATAAAGTTTTCTCCTGGAAAGTGTTGTGTGATGTCATCAGATTTTACATTATCATCCGGAGATGACATCAGATGTCCTTCAGAGATATTCCAGACATGGAGACCACCTGCTGGAAAATAATTTTTTAACTCAACTTTATAAATATTATTCATGCATTTCATTCAAAAATCATATATGTTGATCTTGCACTAAAAAGTTTTACAAACCTTCGTCATGACAATAAAAATATAAAATGGATAAAAGTAAAGAAAACAACCAAACCATACAGGATGACCGGGTTTGTGCTTTGGGGACATGGTTTTGGTGAAGATTAGAGACTGACCTTCCTCCAACTTTCCATAGAAGATTGTCATGACGTTATATTGAGGAATGGAGATGGACCTTTCATATGGTGTACAGTATCTCCACCTCATTTGTTGGGAACATGACGTTATATTGAGGAATGGAGATGGACCTTTCATATGGTGTACAGTATCTCCTCCTCATTTGTTGGGAACTTGACATTATATTGAGGAATGGACACTGACTGAATACATTGTTGCTATGTGTTTATCAGATGATGGGGGATCTAGGTGAAGCCTCCGTACTGCTCTCTCCTTTACAATAAAGTCTCCTCTTACCCGGTGATGTGAGGGGCGGCTGATTGTCCATCATGAAGTCCTTGTAGAGATCCTTGTGTCCTTCTAAATACTCCCACTCCTCCATGGAGAAATAGACAGTGACATCCTGACACCTTATAGGAACCTGACACACACAATGATACAGTCACCATCCAGACACATCCCTTGTCTGTTACTGGATAATGTCCCCGAATTCCCGGCACCGCTCACCTCTCCTGTCAGCAGCTCCATCATCTTCTTGGTGACTTCTAGAATCTTCTTCTCTTTGCTCTCAGGTGTCAGGCAGTGAGGTGGAGGCAATGTGATGGGTGAGGTCTCATGAAGACAGCTGTTGAGTGTTAATGGATCACCAGACATTTTCTTCACCACTTTATAATCCTGAGTGAATTAAGAAAATATTGACTAAAGACCTCCCAGAATCCTCCTCACCTCTCCGGTCAGGTCTGTGTTTTATTAATAGAGATAAGAGTGATGTCATGTGACCTCCCAGAATCCTCCTCACCTCTCCAGTCAGGTCTGTGTTTTATTAATAGAGATAAGAGTGATGTCATGTGACCTCCCAGAATCCTCCTCACCTCTCCGGTCAGGTCTGTGTTTTATTAATAGAGATAAGAGTGATGTCATGTGACCTCCCAGAATCCTCCTCACCTCTCCGGTCAGCAGGTAGATGATCTCCAGGGTGAGGTCTAATATTCTCTCAGTCACTTGGCTTTGGTCTGTGTCCATCCTTAATGATTTGGTCATGTGATCTAAACAGGACACTCCTCTCTGTCAACGAATAATAAACTGGTAATTATTTGCACTATGCTGGGATGAAAAATGTCTCTCATAGGTCTCTGATACTTTCTCACATAATTTTGCATTGAAATACAGGAAATTATCCAAAGGTCCCCTTTTCTATATTTAAAAATTGTGATTAAGTGGCTGCAGAGGCTCTGGATGGACAGTTGGATAAATGGTTCTATATTTAGGATGTATCCGGTCTATAAACCAGAGGCTCTGGATGGACAGTTGGATAAATAGTTCTATATTTAGGATGTATCCGGTCTATAAACCAGAGGCTCTGGATGGACAGTTGGATAAATGGCTCTATATTTAGGATGTATCCGGTCTATAAACCAGAGGCTCTGGATGGACAGTTGGATAAATGGTTCTATATTTAGGATGTATCCGGTCTATAAAGCTGTGGTGGCAGCCATGGCTTTTGATGATAAAAGATGTCCAAGTAAATACGAAGAAGAGGGGGTTACTCACACCTCCCAACATTTTGAGATGGGAATGAGGGACACCTACTAGCTAACGTATGTAGGCATAGGACACGCCCCCTGTCACACCCCCTTAAAGGAGAATTAACACAAAAAAAGGGTTAATTAAATCCACAAGGGCTTTTTTTTACCACAACTATTACTTTATAATGGCTTTTAAAAATTACAAATGCAGCAATTTAGAAATTGGATAAAAGGTTTAGCACCGGGAAACACTTTTTGAAAGATAAAAAGTGCATTTTATATACAACTATATAGATCAGACCAACATGAGGGACAAATCAGGAGGAGAGAGGGACATTGCTCCAAATCAGGGACCGTTGGGAGCTATGCAGAGCCCCGTCCACAGTACAGATCCCCCTCCGCAGTACAGATCCCCCCCTCCACAATACAGATCCTCCTCCACAGTACAGAGCCCCCCTCCACAGTACAGAGCCCCCCTCCACTGTACAGATCCTCCACAGTACAGAGCCCCCCTCCACTGTACAGATCCCCCCCTCCACAGTACAGATCCCCCCCTCCACAGTACAGATCCCCACTCCACAGTACAGATCCCCCTCCACAGTACAGATCCCCCCCTCCACAGTACAGATCCCCCCTCCACAGTACAGAGCCCCCCTCCACAGTACAGACCCCCCACAGTACAGAGCCCCCCTCCACAGTACAGAGGCCCCCCCCAGCACAAATCCCCCCTCCACAGTACAGATCCCCCTCCACAGTACAGAGCCCCCTCCACAGTACAGATCCCCCCCTCCACAGTACAGATCCCCCCCTCCACAGTACAGATCCCCCCTCCACAGTACAGATCCCCCCTCCACAGTACAGATCTCCCTCCACAGTACAGATCTCCCTCCACAGTACAGATCTCCCTCCACAGTACAGATCTCCCTCCACAGTACAGAGCCCCCCTCCACAGTACAGAGCCCCCACAGTACAGAGCCCCCCCAGCACAGATCTCCCCTCCACAGTACAGATCCCCCTCCACAGTACAGAGCCCCCTCCACAGTACAGATCCCCCTCCACAGTACAGAGCCCCTCTCCACAGTACAGAGCCCCCCTCCACAGCACAGATCCCCCCTCCACAGTACAGGCCCCGCTCCACAGTACAGAGGCCCCCCCAGCACAGATCCCCCCTCCACAGTACAGAGCTCCCCTCCACAGTACAGAGCCCCATCCACAGTACAGAGCCCCCACAGTACAGAGCCTCCCTTCACAGTACAGAGGCCCCCCCCAGCACAGATCCCCTCTCCACAGTACAGATCCCCCTCCACAGTACGGAGCCCCCTCCACAGTACGGAGCCCCCCTCCACAGTACAGATCCCCCTCCACAGTACAGAGCCCCTCTCCACAGTACAGAGCTCCCCTCCACCGTACAGAGCTCCCCTCCACCATACAGAGCTCCCCTCCACCGTACAGATCCCCCCTCCACAGTACAGAGCCCCCCTCCACAGTACAGACCCCCCACAGTACAGAGCCCCCTTCCACAGTACAGAGCCCCCTCCACCGTACAGATCCCCCCTCCACAGTACAGAGCCCCCCTCCACAGTACAGACCCCCCACAGTACAGAGCCCCCCTCCACAGTACAGACCCCCCACAGTACAGAGCCCCCCCCAGCACAGATCCTCCCTCCACAGTACAGAGCTCCCCTCCACAGTACAGAGCTCCCCTCCAAAGAACAGAGCCCCCCTCCAAAGAACAGAGCCCCCCTCCAAAGAACAGAGCCCCCCTCCAAAGAACAGAGCCCCCCTCCACAGTACAGATCCCCCTCCACAGTACAGAGCCCCCCACAGTACAGAGCCCCCTCCACAGTACAGAGCCCCCCTCCACAGTACAGATCCCCCCTCCACAGTACAGATCCCCCTCCACAGTACAGAGCCCCCTCCACAGTACAGAGCCCCTTCCACAGTACAGAGCCCCCCAATGGGGGTGGACAGAGAGCTCAGGAGAGGAAGCATAAATAGTGCAATTCATATTGAGACACACACAGATCACTTCCCATTCTCAGCACACACTGTCCTTATCTCCCGCTGCAGAGTCCTGTACAGATGAAGCAGACAGAAGAAGTGGTGCTCTGTGTCCGCAGCCTGAGCACAGCTTCGGTCTTCCAATGATCTGATCAGATTCTGGGCACCGGCTTCACCAGAAATCCGTCTGTCATCTGCCAGGACACTGCAACAGCGTAACTGGAGCAAATTTTCTATCACACACTGACCTGCTCTCCTCCATTGGAAAGCGCCTCCTCCTCATCTTCAGCACAGATCCGCAACTGACCCCGACCCCCACGCACAGAGGAAGTGGCAAGTACAGGATGATTGCCATGAGCTGCAGCCAATCACCATGAGGACAAGCAGCCGGGAGGTCCAATCAAAGAAAAATTTTGCACAACACAGTGAGAAAACCAGGATTCTGTGTGCACGTGCGGGACAGTGGGAAAGCCCTACCTTTGTGGGACAATCCCGCCCATTCAGGGATGGTTGGGAGGTATGCACACTACATTCTCCGACAGCTCTTCTCCACCATCCACACTACATTCTCCGACAGATCTCCTCCCATCATCCACACTACATTCTCCGACAGCTCTCCTCCACCATCCACACTACATTCTCCGACAGATCTCCTCCACCATCCACACTACATTCTCCGACAGATCTCCTCCCATCATCCACACTACATTCTCCGACAGATCTCCTCCCACCATCCACACTACATTCTCCGACAGCTCTCCTCCACCATCCACACTACATTCTCCGACAGATCTCCTCCACCATCCACACTACATTCTCCGACAGATCTCCTCCACCATCCACACTACATTCTCCGACAGATCTCCTCCACCATCCACACTACATTCTCCGACAGATCTCCTCCACCATCCACACTACATTCTCCGACAGCTCTCCTCCACCATCCACACTACATTCTCCGACAGATCTCCTCCACCATCCACACTACATTCTCCGACAGATCTCCTCCTCCATCCACACTACATTCTCCGACAGATCTCCTCCCACCATCCACACTACATTCTCCGACAGATCTCCTCCACCATCCACACTACATTCTCCGACAGATCTCCTCCACCATCCACACTACATTCTCCGACAGATCTCCTCCACCATCCACACTACATTCTCTGACAGATCTCCTCCCACCATCCACACTACATTCTCCGACAGATCTCCTCCCACCATCCACACTACATTCTCCGACAGATCTCCTCCCACCATCCACACTACATTCTCCGACAGCTCTCCTCCACCATCCACACTACATTCTCCGACAGATCTCCTCCACCATCCACACTACATTCTCCGACAGATCTCCTCCACCATCCACACTACATTCTCCGACAGCTCTTCTCCACCATCCACACTACATTCTCCGACAGATCTCCTCCCATCATCCACACTACATTCTCCGACAGATCTCCTCCACCATCCACACTACATTCTCCGACAGCTCTCCTCCACCATCCACACTACATTCTCCGACAGATCTCCTCCACCATCCACACTACATTCTCCGACAGATCTCCTCCATCATCCACACTACATTCTCCGACAGCTCTCCTCCACCATCTACAATACATTCTCCGACAGATCTCCTCCACCATCCACACTACATTCTCCGACAGATCTCCTCCACCATCCACACTACATTCTCCGACATCTCTCCTCCCACCATCCACACTACATTCTTCGACATCTCTCCTCCCACCATCCACACTACATTCTCCGACAGATCTCCTCCACCATCCACACTACATTCTCCGACATCTCTCCTCCCACCATCCACAATACATTCTTCGACATCTCTCCTCCCACCATCCACACTACATTCTCCGACATCTCTCCTCCCACCATCCACACTACATTCTTCGACATCTCTCCTCCCACCATCCACACTACATTCTCCGACATATCTCCTCCCACCATCCACACTACATTCTCCGACAGCTCTCCTCCACCATCCACACTACATTCTCCGACAGATCTCCTCCCATCATCCACACTACATTCTCCGACAGATCTCCTCCCACCATCCACACTACATTCTCCGACATCTCTCCTCCCACCATCCACACTACATTCTTCGACATCTCTCCTCCCACCATCCACACTACATTCTCCGACAGATCTCCTCCACCATCCACACTACATTCTCCGACATCTCTCCTCCCACCATCCACAATACATTCTTCGACATCTCTCCTCCCACCATCCACACTACATTCTCCGACAGATCTCCTCCACCATCCACACTACATTCTCCGACATCTCTCCTCCCACCATCCACAATACATTCTTCGACATCTCTCCTCCCACCATCCACACTACATTCTCCGACATATCTCCTCCCACCATCCACACTACATTCTCCGACAGCTCTCCTCCACCATCCACACTACATTCTCCGACAGATCTCCTCCACCATCCACACTACATTCTCCGACATCTCTCCTCCCACCATCCACAATACATTCTTCGACATCTCTCCTCCCACCATCCACACTACATTCTCCGACATATCTCCTCCCACCATCCACACTACATTCTCCGACAGCTCTCCTCCACCATCCACACTACATTCTCCGACAGATCTCCTCCCATCATCCACACTACATTCTCCGACAGATCTCCTCCCACCATCCACAATACATTCTTCGACATCTCTCCTCCCACCATCCACACTACATTCTCCGACATCTCTCCTCCCACCATCCACACTACATTCTTCGACATCTCTCCTCCCACCATCCACACTACATTCTCCGACAGATCTCCTCCACCATCCACACTACATTCTCCGACATCTCTCCTCCCACCATCCACAATACATTCTTCGACATCTCTCCTCCCACCATCCACACTACATTCTCCGACATATCTCCTCCCACCATCCACACTACATTCTCCGACAGCTCTCCTCCACCATCCACACTACATTCTCCGACAGATCTCCTCCCATCATCCACACTACATTCTCCGACAGATCTCCTCCCACCATCCACACTACATTCTCCGACAGCTCTCCTCCACCATCCACACTACATTCTCCGACAGATCTCCCCCCACCATCCACACTACATTCTCCGACAGATCTCCTCCACCATCCACACTACATTCTCCGACAGATCTCCTCCACCATCCACACTACATTCTCCGACAGCTCTCCTCCACCATCCACACTACATTCTCTGACAGATCTCCTCCCACCATCCACACTACATTCTCCGACAGATCTCCTCCACCATCCACACTACATTCTCCGACAGCTCTCCTCCACCATCCACACTACATTCTCCGACAGATCTCCTCCACCATCCACACTACATTCTCCGACAGATCTCCTCCTCCATCCACACTACATTCTCCGACAGATCTCCTCCCACCATCCACACTACATTCTCCGACAGATCTCCTCCACCATCCACACTACATTCTCCGACAGATCTCCTCCACCATCCACACTACATTCTCCGACAGATCTCCTCCACCATCCACACTACATTCTCCGACAGATCTCCTCCACCATCCACACTACATTCTCTGACAGATCTCCTCCCACCATCCACACTACATTCTCCGACAGATCTCCTCCCACCATCCACACTACATTCTCCGACAGCTCTCCTCCACCATCCACACTACATTCTCCGACAGATCTCCTCCACCATCCACACTACATTCTCCGACAGATCTCCTCCACCATCCACACTACATTCTCCGACAGCTCTTCTCCACCATCCACACTACATTCTCCGACAGATCTCCTCCCATCATCCACACTACATTCTCCGACAGATCTCCTCCACCATCCACACTACATTCTCCGACAGCTCTCCTCCACCATCCACACTACATTCTCCGACAGATCTCCTCCACCATCCACACTACATTCTCCGACAGATCTCCTCCATCATCCACACTACATTCTCCGACAGCTCTCCTCCACCATCTACAATACATTCTCCGACAGATCTCCTCCACCATCCACACTACATTCTCCGACATCTCTCCTCCCACCATCCACAATACATTCTTCGACATCTCTCCTCCCACCATCCACACTACATTCTCCGACATCTCTCCTCCCACCATCCACACTACATTCTTCGACATCTCTCCTCCCACCATCCACACTACATTCTCCGACAGATCTCCTCCACCATCCACACTACATTCTCCGACATCTCTCCTCCCACCATCCACAATACATTCTTCGACATCTCTCCTCCCACCATCCACACTACATTCTCCGACATATCTCCTCCCACCATCCACACTACATTCTCCGACAGCTCTCCTCCACCATCCACACTACATTCTCCGACAGATCTCCTCCATCATCCACACTACATTCTCCGACAGCTCTCCTCCCACCATCCACACTACATTCTCCGACAGATCTCCTCCACCATCCACACTACATTCTCCGACAGCTCTCCTCCACCATCCACACTACATTCTCCGACAGATCTCCTCCACCATCCACACTACATTCTCCGACAGATCTCCTCCATCATCCACACTACATTCTCCGACAGCTCTCCTCCCACCATCCACACTACATTCTCCGACAGATCTCCTCCACCATCCACACTACATTCTCCGACAGATCTCCTCCACCATCCACACTACATTCTCCGACAGATCTCCTCCCACCATCCACACTACATTCTCTGACAGATCTCCTCCACCATCCACACTACATTCTCCGACAGATCTCCTCCATCATCCACACTACATTCTCCGACAGATCTCCTCCACCATCCACACTACATTCTCCGACAGATCTCCTCCACCATCCACACTACATTCTCCGACAGCTCTCCTCCACCATCCACACTACATTCTCCGACAGCTCTCCTCCACCATCCACACTACATTCTCCGACAGCTCTCCTCCCACCATCCACACTACATTCTCCGACAGATCTCCTCCCACCATCCACACTACATTCTCTGACAGATCTCCTGCACCATCCACACTACATTCTCCGACAGCTCTCCTCCACCATCCACACTACATTCTCCGACATCTCTCCTCCCACCATCCACACTACATTCTCCGACAGATCTCCTCCCACCATCCACACTACATTCTCTGACAGATCTCCTCCACCATCCACACTACATTCTCCGACAGCTCTCCTCCACCATCCACACTACATTCTCCGACAGATCTCCTCCACCATCCACACTACATTCTCCGACAGCTCTCCTCCACCATCCACACTACATTCTCCGACAGATCTCCTCCACCATCCACACTACATTCTCCGACAGCTCTCCTCCACCATCCACACTACATTCTCCAACATCTCTCCTCCCACCATCCACACTACATTCTCCGACAGATCTCCTCCCACCATCCACACTACATTCTCTGACAGATCTCCTCCACCATCCACACTACATTCTCCGACAGCTCTCCTCCACCATCCACACTACATTCTCCGACAGATCTCCTCCATCATCCACACTACATTCTCCGACAGCTCTCCTCCCACCATCCACACTACATTCTCCGACAGATCTCCTCCACCATCCACACTACATTCTCCGACAGCTCTCCTCCACCATCCACACTACATTCTCCGACAGATCTCCTCCACCATCCACACTACATTCTCCGACAGATCTCCTCCATCATCCACACTACATTCTCCGACAGCTCTCCTCCACCATCCACACTACATTCTCCGACAGCTCTCCTCCACCATCCACACTACATTCTCCGACAGCTCTCCTCCCACCATCCACACTACATTCTCCGACAGCTCTCCTCCATCATCCACACTACATTCTCCGACAGCTCTCCTCCACCATCCACACTACATTCTCCGACAGCTCTCCTCCACCATCTACAATACATTCTCCGACATCTCTCCTCCACCATCCACACTACATTCTCCGACAGCTCTCCTCCCACCATCCACACTACATTCTCCGACAGCTCTCCTCCACCATCCACACTACATTCTCCGACAGCTCTCCTCCACCATCCACACTACATTCTCCGACAGATCTCCTCCACCATCCACACTACATTCTCCGACAGCTCTCCTCCACCATCTACAATACATTCTCCGACATCTCTCCTCCACCATCCACACTACATTCTCCGACAGATCTCCTCCACCATCCACACTACATTCTCCGACAGATCTCCCATCATCCACACTACATTCTCCGACAGCTCTCCTCCACCATCCACACTACATTCTCCAACATCTCTCCTCCCACCATCCACACTACATTCTCCGACAGATCTCCTCCCACCATCCACACTACATTCTCTGACAGATCTCCTGCACCATCCACACTACATTCTCCGACAGATCTCCTCCACCATCCACACTACATTCTCCGACAGCTCTCCTCCACCATCCACACTACATTCTCCGACATCTCTCCTCCCACCATCCACACTACATTCTCCGACAGATCTCCTCCCACCATCCACACTACATTCTCTGACAGATCTCCTCCACCATCCACACTACATTCTCCGACAGCTCTCCTCCACCATCCACACTACATTCTCCGACAGATCTCCTCCACCATCCACACTACATTCTCCGACAGCTCTCCTCCACCATCCACACTACATTCTCCGACAGATCTCCTCCACCATCCACACTACATTCTCCGACAGCTCTCCTCCACCATCCACACTACATTCTCCAACATCTCTCCTCCCACCATCCACACTACATTCTCCGACAGATCTCCTCCCACCATCCACACTACATTCTCCGACAGCTCTCCTCCACCATCCACACTACATTCTCCGACAGATCTCCTCCTACCATCCACACTACATTCTCCGACAGCTCTCCTCCACCATCCACACTACATTCTCCGACAGATCTCCTCCACCATCCACAATACATTCTTCGACAGCTCTCCTCCTCCATCCACACTACATTCTCCGACATCTCTCCTCCCACCATCCACACTACATTCTTCGACATCTCTCCTCCCACCATCCACACTACATTCTCCGACAGATCTCCTCCCACCATCCACACTACATTCTCTGACAGATCTCCTCCACCATCCACACTACATTCTCCGACATCTCTCCTCCCACCATCCACAATACATTCTTCGACATCTCTCCTCCCACCATCCACACTACATTCTCCGACAGATCTCCTCCCACCATCCACACTACATTCTCTGACAGATCTCCTCCACCATCCACACTACATTCTCCGACATCTCTCCTCCCACCATCCACAATACATTCTTCGACATCTCTCCTCCCACCATCCACACTACATTCTCCGACAGATCTCCTCCCACCATCCACACTACATTCTCCGACAGCTCTCCTCCACCATCCACACTACATTCTCCAACATCTCTCCTCCCACCATCCACACTACATTCTCCGACAGATCTCCTCCCACCATCCACACTACATTCTCCGACAGATCTCCTCCCACCATCCACACTACATTCTCTGACAGATCTCCTCCACCATCCACACTACATTCTCCGACAGATCTCCTCCATCATCCACACTACATTCTCCGACAGCTCTCCTCCCACCATCCACACTACATTCTCCGACAGATCTCCTCCACCATCCACACTACATTCTCCGACAGCTCTCCTCCACCATCCACACTACATTCTCCGACAGATCTCCTCCACCATCCACACTACATTCTCCGACAGATCTCCTCCATCATCCACACTACATTCTCCGACAGCTCTCCTCCCACCATCCACACTACATTCTCCGACAGATCTCCTCCACCATCCACACTACATTCTCCGACAGATCTCCTCCACCATCCACACTACATTCTCCGACAGATCTCCTCCCACCATCCACACTACATTCTCTGACAGATCTCCTCCACCATCCACACTACATTCTCCGACAGATCTCCTCCACCATCCACACTACATTCTCCGACAGCTCTCCTCCACCATCCACACTACATTCTCCGACAGCTCTCCTCCACCATCCACACTACATTCTCCGACAGCTCTCCTCCACCATCCACACTACATTCTCCGACAGCTCTCCTCCCACCATCCACACTACATTCTCCGACAGATCTCCTCCACCATCCACACTACATTCTCCGACAGATCTCCTCCATCATCCACACTACATTCTCCGACAGATCTCCTCCACCATCCACACTACATTCTCCGACAGCTCTCCTCCACCATCCACACTACATTCTCTGACAGATCTCCTCCCACCATCCACACTACATTCTCCGACAGATCTCCTCCACCATCCACACTACATTCTCCGACAGCTCTCCTCCACCATCCACACTACATTCTCCGACAGATCTCCTCCACCATCCACACTACATTCTCCGACAGATCTCCTCCTCCATCCACACTACATTCTCCGACAGATCTCCTCCCACCATCCACACTACATTCTCCGACAGATCTCCTCCACCATCCACACTACATTCTCCGACAGATCTCCTCCACCATCCACACTACATTCTCCGACAGATCTCCTCCACCATCCACACTACATTCTCCGACAGATCTCCTCCACCATCCACACTACATTCTCTGACAGATCTCCTCCCACCATCCACACTACATTCTCCGACAGATCTCCTCCCACCATCCACACTACATTCTCCGACAGCTCTCCTCCACCATCCACACTACATTCTCCGACAGATCTCCTCCACCATCCACACTACATTCTCCGACAGATCTCCTCCACCATCCACACTACATTCTCCGACAGCTCTTCTCCACCATCCACACTACATTCTCCGACAGATCTCCTCCCATCATCCACACTACATTCTCCGACAGATCTCCTCCACCATCCACACTACATTCTCCGACAGCTCTCCTCCACCATCCACACTACATTCTCCGACAGATCTCCTCCACCATCCACACTACATTCTCCGACAGATCTCCTCCTCCATCCACACTACATTCTCCGACATCTCTCCTCCCACCATCCACACTACATTCTTCGACATCTCTCTCCTCCCACCATCCACACTACATTCTCCGACAGATCTCCTCCACCATCCACACTACATTCTCCGACATCTCTCCTCCCACCATCCACAATACATTCTTCGACATCTCTCCTCCCACCATCCACACTACATTCTCCGACATATCTCCTCCCACCATCCACACTACATTCTCCGACAGCTCTCCTCCACCATCCACACTACATTCTCCGACAGATCTCCTCCATCATCCACACTACATTCTCTGACAGATCTCCTCCACCATCTACACTACATTCTCCGACAGATCTCCTCCACCATCCACACTACATTCTCCGACAGCTCTCCTCCACCATCCACACTACATTCTCCGACATCTCTCCTCCCACCATCCACACTACATTCTCCGACAGATCTCCTCCCACCATCCACACTACATTCTCTGACAGATCTCCTCCACCATCCACACTACATTCTCCGACAGCTCTCCTCCACCATCCACACTACATTCTCCGACAGATCTCCTCCACCATCCACACTACATTCTCCGACAGCTCTCCTCCACCATCCACACTACATTCTCCGACAGATCTCCTCCACCATCCACACTACATTCTCCGACAGCTCTCCTCCACCATCCACACTACATTCTCCGACATCTCTCCTCCACCATCCACACTACATTCTCCGACAGATCTCCTCCACCATCCACACTACATTCTCCGACAGATCTCCTCCCACCATCCACACTACATTCTCCGACAGCTCTCCTCCACCATCCACACTACATTCTCCGACAGATCTCCTCCACCATCCACACTACATTCTCCGACAGCTCTCCTCCCACCATCCACACTACATTCTCCGACAGATCTCCTCCACCATCCACACTACATTCTCCGACAGCTCTCCTCCACCATCCACACTACATTCTCCGACAGATCTCCTCCACCATCCACACTACATTCTCCGACAGCTCTCCTCCCACCATCCACACTACATTCTCCGACAGATCTCCTCCACCATCCACACTACATTCTCCGACAGCTCTCCTCCCACCATCCCACACTACATTCCCCGACAGCTCTCCTCCACCATCCACACTACATTCTCCGACAGATCTCCTCCATCATCCACACTACATTCTCCGACAGCTCTCCTCCCACCATCCACACTACATTCTCCGACAGATCTCCTCCACCATCCACACTACATTCTCCGACAGATCTCCTCCACCATCCACACTACATTCTCCGACAGATCTCCTCCCACCATCCACACTACATTCTCCGACAGATCTCCTCCACCATCCACACTACATTCTCCGACATCTCTCCTCCACCATCCACACTACATTCTCCGACAGATCTCCTCCACCATCCACACTACATTCTCCGACAGATCTCCTCCATCATCCACACTACATTCTCCGACAGATCTCCTCCACCATCCACACTACATTCTCCGACAGATCTCCTCCACCATCCACACTACATTCTCCGACAGCTCTCCTCCACCATCCACACTACATTCTCCGACAGCTCTCCTCCACCATCCACACTACATTCTCCGACAGCTCTCCTCCCACCATCCACACTACATTCTCCGACAGCTCTCCTCCATCATCCACACTACATTCTCCGACAGATCTCCTCCACCATCCACACTACATTCTCTGACAGCTCTCCTCCACCATCCACACTACATTCTCCGACAGATCTCCTCCACCACCCACACTACATTCTCCGACAGATCTCCTCCACCACCCACACTACATTCTCCGACAGATCTCCTCCACCACCCACACTACATTCTCCGACAGATCTCCTCCACCACCCACACTACATTCTCTGACAGCTCTCCTCCACCATCCACACTACATTCTCCGACAGATCTCCTCCACCATCCACACTACATTCTCCGACAGATCTCCTCCATCATCACACTACATTCTCCGACAGCTCTCCTCCCACCATCCACACTACATTCTCCGACAGCTCTCCTCCACCATCCACACTACATTCTCCGACAGCTCTCCTCCACCATCTACAATACATTCTCCGACAGCTCTCCTCCACCATCCACACTACATTCTCCGACAGATCTCCTCCACCATCCACACTACATTCTCCGACAGATCTCCCATCATCCACACTACATTCTCCGACAGCTCTCCTCCACCATCCACACTACATTCTCCAACATCTCTCCTCCCACCATCCACACTACATTCTCCGACAGATCTCCTCCCACCATCCACACTACATTCTCTGACAGCTCTCCTCCACCATCCACACTACATTCTCCGACAGCTCTCCTCCACCATCCACACTACATTCTCCGACATCTCTCCTCCCACCATCCACACTACATTCTCCGACAGATCTCCTCCCACCATCCACACTACATTCTCTGACAGATCTCCTCCACCATCCACACTACATTCTCCGACAGCTCTCCTCCACCATCCACACTACATTCTCCGACAGATCTCCTCCACCATCCACACTACATTCTCCGACAGCTCTCCTCCACCATCCACACTACATTCTCCGACAGATCTCCTCCACCATCCACACTACATTCTCCGACAGCTCTCCTCCACCATCCACACTACATTCTCCAACATCTCTCCTCCCACCATCCACACTACATTCTCCGACAGCTCTCCTCCCACCATCCACACTACATTCTCTGACAGATCTCCTCCCACCATCCACACTACATTCTCCGACAGCTCTCCTCCACCATCCACACTACATTCTCCGACAGATCTCCTCCTACCATCCACACTACATTCTCCGACAGCTCTCCTCCACCATCCACACTACATTCTCCGACAGATCTCCTCCACCATCCACAATACATTCTTCGACAGCTCTCCTCCTCCATCCACACTACATTCTCCGACATCTCTCCTCCCACCATCCACACTACATTCTTCGACATCTCTCCTCCCACCATCCACACTACATTCTCCGACAGATCTCCTCCCACCATCCACACTACATTCTCTGACAGATCTCCTCCACCATCCACACTACATTCTCCGACATCTCTCCTCCCACCATCCACAATACATTCTTCCGACATCTCTCCTCCCACCATCCACACTACATTCTCCGACAGATCTCCTCCCACCATCCACACTACATTCTCTGACAGATCTCCTCCACCATCCACACTACATTCTCCGACAGATCTCCTCCATCATCCACACTACATTCTCCGACAGCTCTCCTCCCACCATCCACACTACATTCTCCGACAGATCTCCTCCACCATCCACACTACATTCTCCGACAGCTCTCCTCCACCATCCACACTACATTCTCCGACAGATCTCCTCCACCATCCACACTACATTCTCCGACAGATCTCCTCCATCATCCACACTACATTCTCCGACAGCTCTCCTCCACCATCCACACTACATTCTCCGACAGATCTCCTCCACCATCCACACTACATTCTCCGACAGATCTCCTCCATCATCCACACTACATTCTCCGACAGCTCTCCTCCCACCATCCACACTACATTCTCCGACAGATCTCCTCCCACCATCCACACTACATTCTCCGACAGATCTCCTCCACCATCCACACTACATTCTCCGACAGATCTCCTCCCACCATCCACACTACATTCTCTGACAGATCTCCTCCACCATCCACACTACATTCTCCGACAGATCTCCTCCACCATCCACACTACATTCTCCGACAGCTCTCCTCCACCATCCACACTACATTCTCCGACAGCTCTCCTCCACCATCCACACTACATTCTCCGACAGCTCTCCTCCCACCATCCACACTACATTCTCCGACAGATCTCCTCCACCATCCACACTACATTCTCCGACAGATCTCCTCCCACCATCCACACTACATTCTCTGACAGATCTCCTCCACCATCCACACTACATTCTCCGACAGATCTCCTCCATCATCCACACTACATTCTCCGACAGCTCTCCTCCCACCATCCACACTACATTCTCCGACAGATCTCCTCCACCATCCACACTACATTCTCCGACAGCTCTCCTCCACCATCCACACTACATTCTCCGACAGATCTCCTCCACCATCCACACTACATTCTCCGACAGCTCTCCTCCACCATCTACAATACATTCTCCGACAGCTCTCCTCCACCATCCACACTACATTCTCCGACAGATCTCCTCCACCATCCACACTACATTCTCCGACAGATCTCCTCCACCATCCACACTACATTCTCCGACAGCTCTCCTCCACCATCCACACTACATTCTCCAACATCTCTCCTCCCACCATCCACACTACATTCTCCGACAGATCTCCTCCCACCATCCACACTACATTCTCTGACAGATCTCCTCCACCATCCACACTACATTCTCCGACAGATCTCCTCCACCATCCACACTACATTCTCCGACAGCTCTCCTCCACCATCCACACTACATTCTCCAACATCTCTCCTCCCACCATCCACACTACATTCTCCGACAGATCTCCTCCCACCATCCACACTACATTCTCTGACAGATCTCCTCCACCATCCACACTACATTCTCCGACAGATCTCCTCCATCATCCACACTACATTCTCTGACAGATCTCCTCCACCATCTACACTACATTCTCCGACAGATCTCCTCCACCATCCACACTACATTCTCCGACAGCTCTCCTCCACCATCCACACTACATTCTCCGACATCTCTCCTCCCACCATCCACACTACATTCTCCGACAGATCTCCTCCCACCATCCACACTACATTCTCTGACAGATCTCCTCCACCATCCACACTACATTCTCGGACAGCTCTCCTCCACCATCCACACTACATTCTCCGACAGATCTCCTCCACCATCCACACTACATTCTCCGACAGCTCTCCTCCACCATCCACACTACATTCTCCGACAGATCTCCTCCACCATCCACACTACATTCTCCGACAGCTCTCCTCCACCATCCACACTACATTCTCCGACATCTCTCCTCCACCATCCACACTACATTCTCCGACAGATCTCCTCCACCATCCACACTACATTCTCCGACAGATCTCCTCCCACCATCCCACACTACATTCTCCGACAGCTCTCCTCCACCATCCACACTACATTCTCCGACAGATCTCTCCTCCACCATCCACACTACATTCTCCGACAGCTCTCCTCCCACCATCCACACTACATTCTCCGACAGATCTCCTCCACCATCCACACTACATTCTCCGACAGCTCTCCTCCACCATCCACACTACATTCTCCGACAGATCTCCTCCACCATCCACACTACATTCTCTGACAGATCTCCTCCACCATCCACACTACATTCTCCGACAGCTCTCCTCCCACCATCCACACTACATTCTCCGACAGATCTCCTCCACCATCCACACTACATTCTCCGACAGCTCTCCTCCCACCATCCACACTACATTCCCCGACAGCTCTCCTCCACCATCCACACTACATTCTCCGACAGATCTCCTCCATCATCCACACTACATTCTCCGACAGCTCTCCTCCCACCATCCACACTACATTCTCCGACAGATCTCCTCCACCATCCACACTACATTCTCCGACAGATCTCCTCCACCATCCACACTACATTCTCCGACAGATCTCCTCCCACCATCCACACTACATTCTCTGACAGATCTCCTCCACCATCCACACTACATTCTCCGACAGATCTCCTCCATCATCCACACTACATTCTCCGACAGATCTCCTCCACCATCCACACTACATTCTCCCGACAGATCTCCTCCACCATCCACACTACATTCTCCGACAGCTCTCCTCCACCATCCACACTACATTCTCCGACAGCTCTCCTCCACCATCCACACTACATTCTCCGACAGCTCTCCTCCCACCATCCACACTACATTCTCCGACAGCTCTCCTCCATCATCCACACTACATTCTCCGACAGATCTCCTCCACCATCCACACTACATTCTCTGACAGCTCTCCTCCACCATCCACACTACATTCTCCGACAGATCTCCTCCACCACCCACACTACATTCTCCGACAGATCTCCTCCACCACCCACACTACATTCTCCGACAGATCTCCTCCACCACCCACACTACATTCTCCGACAGATCTCCTCCACCACCCACACTACATTCTCTGACAGCTCTCCTCCACCATCCACACTACATTCTCCGACAGATCTCCTCCACCATCCACACTACATTCTCCGACAGATTCCTCCACCATCCACACTACATTCTCCGACAGCTTCTCCTCCCACCATCCACACTACATTCTCCGACAGCTCTCCTCCACCATCCACACTACATTCTCCGACAGCTCTCCTCCACCATCTACAATACATTCTCCGACAGCTCTCCTCCACCATCCACACTACATTCTCCGACAGATCTCCTCCACCATCCACACTACATTCTCCGACAGATCTCCCATCATCCACACTACATTCTCCGACAGCTCTCCCTCCACCATCCACACTACATTCTCCAACATCTCTCCTCCCACCATCCACACTACATTCTCCGACAGATCTCCTCCCACCATCCACACTACATTCTCTGACAGCTCTCCTCCACCATCCACACTACATTCTCCGACAGC
>JBBDGP010004688.1:0-94051 GCA_037952835.1 Lithobates septentrionalis
GCACAGGAAGCAGCCCTATACTATTATGCCCGGTGTATTGCTCCACACTGACCTGAAGATCTCTTCTTTCCTGCTGCTGGCACCACTCTGGAGACCGCTAGCCAGGATAAGAGGTGGAGTGCAGGTGGTATCATCCCCGCATGGGACAGGAGCCGGCGCTACAGAGGAGGGATCGCCTTATGCAGCCCTTGCTCCCTACTACACCTCCAACTTTACAAGCAGTCCCTCTGCATTGCACTCTGATGCTCTGGAATGGCGGGTTAGCAAGCCCAGACCGCGATCTACCAGTCACCTGTCCGCAATCTGCTGGTTGCTGACCCCCCCTGCTTTAAAGTGTATGTATTGGGACCCATTGGGGAGATTTCCTCTCACTTCTTGTCCTGTAATTCAACAGAGGAGATTTCTACAAAGGTAAGAGAATTACCCTCTCAGTTGCCACATTGGAAGATTTTCCCTCTATTCCTATACTGGATTTTCCATCACTTTCTTACCATGTTCACCAGGACAAGTGGAGAAGGTGAATCTCAGACAGCAATACAAACATGATAGGGGTTCTAACCCATCCTATATACACTTCAAAGTATAAAATCTGAAAGAGTTGAATTGGACATAAAAGCCAGAGGTGACGTCATATACAGTGGGGGGGGAAATAATTATTTCATCCCCTGCAGATATTTTTAGTTTGCCCACTTACAAAGAAATGAAGGGTCTATCATTTTTTTTATCATAGGTGTATATTAAATGATAGAATATCAACCAAAAATCCATTAAAAAAAAAAACACATACCGTATATACTCGAGTATAAGTCGTTCCGAGTATAAGTCGAGGCCCCTAATTTACCACAAAAAAAATGGGAAAAACGTATTGACCCGAGTATAGGATGAGGGTGAGAAATGCACAGCTACTGTAAGTGGAAAAGAGGGTCAACAATGCCCATTTGCAGCCTCACTGTGCCCATTTGCATGCCTCACTGTGCCCATTTGCAGCCATAGGTCCCCCGAACTTAAAACTCAGTAGTTAAGGGTGCAGCCCAAATTTGGGGTCTCTGAACCCAAAGGGTCCCAAAAGGACATTGCTGCAGATGGACACAGTTGACTGAATTTGGGGCCCCGTATCTTGGGGCCACTTAGTGCTAAGAACCCCAAATTTGGTGTGCAAACCCAGTGGAACTAGCACCATAAAATATCCAAAGCTCCACTGGGTTTGCACACCAAATTTGGGGTTCCTAGCACAAAGTGGCCCTGAGATACGGGGCCCCAAAGTCGGTTCGGAAAATGACATTTTTTGCTGCAGAAAAGTGCTTGACTCAAGTATAAGTCGAGGGGGGCACTTTCAGCACAAAAAAATGTGCTGAAAAACTCGACTTATACTCGAGTATATACGGTAATACAAATGTTATACATTGAGTTGCAGGTCAGTGAGTAAAATAAGTATTTGATCCCCAAGAAAAACATGACTTAGTACTTGGTGGAGAAACCCTTGTTGGCGAGCACAGAGGTCAGACGTTTCTTGTACTTGGTGATCAGGTTTGCGCACATCTCAGGAGGGATTTTGATCCACTCTTCTTTACAGATCTTCTCTAAATCCTTAAGGTTTCCTGGCTGCCTCTTGGCAACTCGAAGTTTCAGCTCCCTCCATACATTTTCTATGGGATTACGGTCTGGAGACTGGCTAGGCCATTCCATGACCTTAATGTGCTTCTTCTTGAGCCACTCCTTTGTTTGCCTTGGCGGTATGTTTTGGGTCATCGTCATGCTGGAAGACCCATTCATGACCCATCTTCAGTGTTCTGGCTGAGGGAAGAAGGTTCTCATCCAAGATTTTACAATACATGGCCTCGTCCATTAGCCTCTCGATGTGGCAAAGTTGGCCTGTACCTTTAGCAGAGAAACAGCCCTAAAGCATAATGTTTCCACCTCCGTGTGACTGTAGGGATGGTGTTCTTAGGGTCATAGTCAGCATTTTTCTTCGTCCAAACATGGCCAGTTGAGTTAATGCCAAAGAGCACAATTTTGGTCTCATCTGACCACAGCACTTTCTCCCAATCCTTCTCTGAATCATTTAGATGTTCATTGGCAAACTTCAGACCGGCCTGTACATGTGCCTTCTTGAGGAGGGGGACCTTGTGGGTGCTGCAGGATTTCAATCCATGGCAGCGTATTGTGTTATCAATGGTTTGTTTGGTGACTGTGGTCCCAACTGCCTTGAGATCATTCACAAGCTCCTCCCGTGTAGTTTCGGGCTGATCTCTCACTTTTCTCATGATCATCCTCACCCCATGAGGCCAAATCCTGCATGGAGCCCCAGAGGGCGATTTGAAGGTTATTTTGTGTTTCTTCCATTTGCAAATAATCGCTCCAACATTTGTCTCTGTCATGGTTATGCAGTAATGTGTGTCTGTCAGCTCACCTTTCCTTCTGTGTTCACCTTTAGAAGCCAGCCACCCTCACCTGACTGTTTAAATAACTTCCCTTAGCATAGCTCCACCCCGGTCTCTAATTAGGAACACTATATTAACCTGGGCATTGCAAGCCAACCTTGCTGATCAACCATTGTGTATTCATTGTGTGTTTTGGCTTCCTGTTTTCTGCTTGCCGTGTGCTCTTTGTCTCTGTTACCGACCTTGGCGTGTTCTCGACTATTCCTGCCTGCTCGTGACCCTGACCTTTTGGCGTGTCCCCGACTATCCCTGCTTGCCTGTGACCCTGAACCTTTGGCGTGTACTCTGTTGTTCCTGTCTGCTAGTCTCCCTGACCTCTGCCTTATCCCTTTACTATCCTTGTTGTTCTAGCCTGCTGCTTCCTTCTCCTGTAGTCTACCGTGACCTGGAGCCAGACTGCAGCGCAGTCCATCCTCACCACTAGAGGCTCTGGTGAACACCTGCTGGCTCTTAGACTCCGCACCCTGGGGAATCTATGCTCTAGCTCCCACTGGGATCTGTGTTAGTGATCCAGTAGACCTGCTTCCTGAACCTCCCAGGGTACTATCCACAGCAGTCAGTCCACTATCTTAGAGGTGCACTTCTGACTCCTACGGAGTGCATCTGTCACCTGGTCTCAGGTGACCTGACAGTCTCCTCCTTACCAAGATTCTTGATGATGGTCTTGTAGCCCATTCCAGCCTTGTGCATGTCTAAAATCTTGTCCCTGATGTCCTTTGACAGCTCTTTGGTCTTGCCCATGATGGTGGGTTTGAATGGAAGAAAGATTCTGTGGACAGGTGTCTTTTATACACATAATGAGTTATCGTTAGGAAAAACTTCTTACATTGACAGGACTAATATGTGTACCACATGAGTACCTACTGTAGCCAGTCTGTGGGAGCCAGAATTATTGTTGGTTGGTAGGGGATCAAATACTTATTTTACTCACTGAACTGTAGCTCCATATATAACATTTGTATCGTGTTTTTCTGGATTTTTGGTTGACACTCTGTCTCTATCATATAAAATACACCTATGATAAAAATGATAGACCCTTCATTTCTTTGTAAGTGGGCAAACCTACAAAATCTGTATACTATTGAGAACAAAATACACCTTCTACAAGACGAAACACACAGTCACACACTATTATACATTTATATAGCTCTGACATATACCGCAGTGCTGTACAGAGAACACTGAGCCAGTCATATTAGTCTCTGCAGCAGATGAGCTTACACTGTAATGTCCCTCTAGAGCAGGGATGTGCAATTAGTGGACCTCCAGCTGTTGGAGAACTATAAGTCCCATGAGGCATAGCAAGACTCTGATAGCCACAAGCATGACACCCAGAGGCAGAGGCATGATGGGACTTGTAGTTTTGCAACAGCTGGAGGTCCGCTAATTGCATAACCCTGCTCTAGAGTCTAGACAATGCTGCACTTACCCAAATACAGTAAAGCCAGAACCGGTGCATTTTACATTTAAAGTGATTTGTAAATGATCGTTTTTTTAAAATAACAAACGCCATATCTTCACTGTGCAAATCGTTTTGCACAGAGTGGCCCTGAACATCCATTTCTGGGGTCCCCCGGCGGCTCTTGTGGCTCCTCCCCGTATTAGATAACCCCCTTGTAGAAGCGCTCTCCCGCTTACCTTGTGGGCGCGCTCCCGAGTCCAGCATTCGGCGTCCATAGAGGCCAAATGCAGGACTCGGCAAGCCCCCCCCCCCAGCGCCCGCATCATTGGATTTGATAGACAGCAGCGGGAGCCAATGGCTGCGCTGCTATCAATCTATCCAATCAAGAGCTGGGTACAGAGGGATGGCGCGGACGCGCCAGACAGAGATTTAGGGCTCAGGTAAGTAAAAAGGGGGGCTGGGGGGGCCGGTGACTGCAAGGGGTTTTTTCACCTTAATGCATAGGATGCATTAAGGTGAAAAAACACGAGCCTTTACAACCCCTTTAAGACTCTGTAATATTGTAGAGTTACTAATGAATATAATTTAGATGTACCTTATGATAACCTGGGGGGGTGGCTGTTGAGCAATCCTTGTTGGAAACCAACAGTAGCAGTGCTGCCAGGACACAGGCTTCCCAGGCTCTGCTCCCATAGGTCCTCTCTGCCTCTCCAGCCTCTAATTGTACACCGGCGCTGGAAACACACTACAATTTGATGTTATAAATCTTCAGAGGAAATTAATTCTGCTTGAAGTACACAATAGATGTTCAATGGAGAAATAAAGAATGCAGATTAGATCCTAAAAGGTGCATGCACAGCTTGGTGTATGTTCTTGGCACTCCTTGGTGCTGAGATGAATGAACCCCCACATGCAGGACTTACATTAACCTTGCCTATCTAAACAAGTTGGCTGAAGACCCCAAACCTAGAAGAAACCGGAGAGAAGATGTTGGATCTGGAAAGGGACCTTGTGGACATCGCAATGCTGGAGGAGAGGTGAGTATTGAAGGATTAGTTAGTGTCCCTAGCCAAGTTTAGTGTTTTCCGCAGCTAGGCTAATGCCATCTGAACTTTGTTTTCTATGCTCTAAACCAGTGGTCTCCAAACTGTGGCCCGGGGGGCCGGATGTGTGCCTTTATCTGGCCCTTGGGGCAATATTACACTAACTGACACCAATGATGGGGCACCATCCCCCCTACTGCTACTGACACCATCAATGGGGTAGTATTCTACTCATTGATATCAACAATGGGCCACTATTTCTCTCATTAGAACCAATGATAGGGCACTGATGCCGGGGCATTTTCTACTCTCACTGGGCACAGTTCGGCCCCCCTAAAGCCTGAACGACAGTAAACTGGCCCTTTGCTTAGAAGAGACCCCTGCTCTAAACGCCCCTCTATGTTATCCTGTGTATCCTACATGTGTACAGCATTTATAGGCAGAAAAAAAAAAACATCACTTACATGTTCAGGATAGCGTTTTGGCAGAAAAAAAGCTAGACCTGCCTAGATGAGAAAAAAGGATTGACTGAGTTGAAACAACTCTATCAAAATAATAAACGGATTTTATGGGCACAACATGAGACAGAATTATTAAAAAATAGAAATCTTTATTACAATTAAAATAGCATTTAACAGACAAAAACACCTAACTGACTAACAGCCTCAACAAGTACCCAATAAGCTAAACATGGAAATATGGATATTGGTGAAACCCATCTGGACATAAATACTATACAAATATATCAATCGTTAAGGTCCATAAATTTCCATAGGTATAAAATAAATACTGCGCTAACACAGATAAAATTAGGATGAGCTGCGACTAAAAAGTAGTAAACCATAAAATCCAATAAAATTCAAAACGTCGCGCTAAAAAAATGAGAGTGGCAACAAACAGGTGCCTACAGCATCATAAAGGATTATGAAGATAAGTAGTGGTCACTGAGCAAATAATTATAATACTACTCGGTGTATGTATACACCACAATGAAAATTAAATAAATAGAACACAGATATTGCTTTCTATGTCCATAAAAAAAAAAGAGAAAGAAAGAAAAAAATTATTGAATTCAAAAATACGTGATTAAATGTGAGCAACAAATGAATGCCTCAGAACACTAAGGCAAAGTGCAACAGTGTAACAAATGTCTGTCTAAGAGAGCCGTGCAAAAACAATAAAACATATACAGTGTAGAAAATAATAATTATACAGTGTAATAATTATACCAAGCTTATGTATTCCAACAAAAGTCCATATCCATACAGGAACAGTAATTAATAAAGTTTGTGCATGTTTTATAGCACAAAAAACGTAGTGATGAGTGTCCCCAAGTGCTGAGTGAATGTTAGAACCAAAACTTTGCTGCAGTGACTAAGGTGCGTAGGCAGACCTCCACCATTCAAAACTGCTGCCTCTTACCAGAAAAAGTTGGTCTCTAGGTTATAGGAGACCTAAAGGGCGGATGGCTGCAACCCCAGCCAGGGATCTGTACAGCAGGCACTTGTTATCATCCGAATCCCGGAACTCTCTCCGCCAATCACACCATAGTAAGTAGAATATGTCCCCATAAAAGAGATAAAAAGCTCCACATAGCATAAAATCTAAGGTTTTATTGTATGAAAAAAGTATAGATTGCACTTACAAGATCAGTTGTATTTACAAGCATACAGGAACGCCGGCCGGCTACAAAACTACCCGTGTCTTCCGGGTGTACAGATCGCGGTATCGTCGGGACGTAGCTCCTCCTCCCTACGTCGTTTCGTCACAACAGGACGTGGTCACGGGATGCGAGTGACGTCCCGACGCACCGCTTAAATAAACAAACTAACAGCATCTCATTACAATAGAAGAAATTGAAGCGCCATCTTGCCTAAGGGAAACATTATGGGCAAATACAAAGCGTTACATAAATTTCCATGTGCTCTTGTCGACGCATTTCACAAACTGCTTCCTCAGGACACTATTGGGTAGGTGCTGATGAGCCAGAAGGATCAATGTAGGGGACGCTACACAAAGATAAATTTGAGATCAGTTGGATTTCTGTCCATAAAATGCCAAATAGTAGCAAGTACCGTATATACTCGAGTATAAGTCATTCCGAGTATAAGTCGAGGCCCTAATTTACCACAAAAAAATGGGAAAAACTTAGTGACCCGAGTATAAGATGAGGGTGAGAAATGCACAGCTACTGTAAGTGGACAGAGGGTCAACAATGCCCATTTGCAGCCTCACTGTGCCCATTTGCATGCCTCACTGTGCCCATTTGCAGCCTCACTGTGCCCATTTGCAGCCATAGGTCCCCCGAACTTCAAACTCGGTAGTTAAGGGTTCCTAGATGCCCCCTAGCTGCAGCCAAAATTTGGGGTCTCTGAACCCAAATGGTCCCGAAATGACATTACTGCAGATGGACTCAGTTGACCGATTTTGGGGCCCTGTATCTACGGGGCCACTTAGTGCTAGGAACTCCAAATTTGGTGTACAAACTCAGTGGAAGCTGGGGTTTCTAGCACCAAGTGTCCCCAAGATACAGGGCCCCAAACATCTCAGAAAATGTCAAGCACTTTTCTGCAGCAGAGAATGACATTTTCCGAACCGGCTTTGGGGCCCCAGATCTTGGGGCCACTTGGCCCTAGGAACCCCAGCTTTGGATATGTTATGGTACCAGTGCCACTGGGTTTGCACCCCAAATTTGGGGTTCCTAGCACCTAGTGGCCCTGAGATACCTGGCCCCAAATTCGATTCAGAAAATGTCAAGCACTTTTCTGCAGCAGAGAATGACATTTTCCGAACCGATTTTGGTGCCCCGTATCTCGGGGCCACTTAGTCCTAGGAACCCCAGCTTTGGATATGTTGTGGTACCTGTTCCACTGGGTTTGCACACCAAATTTGGAGTTCCTAGCACAGGGTGGCCCTGAGATACAGGGCCCCAAAATCGGTTCGGAAAATTAAATTTTTTGCTGCAGAAAAGTGCTTGACTCGAGTATAAGTCGAGGGGGACACTTTCAGCACAAAAAAATGTGCTGAAAAAACTCGACTTATACTCGAGTATATACGGTAAGTCACGTATCTGACCCTTGGTTTGGAGAAAGGGGAGTTTCACCTCTGCTGTACCCTAGATTTAAAGGCAGTTCTCAAATCAGAGAATCAAGTATATTCGAATATGATGGATTAAAGTTAGTAGGATATAGAAGGGATATACATCTCCATCAACATCAATGAAGATTAATCTGCCAACCCCCTATAGAGGATAGCGGATCTCTGAACCAGCGGGGGCACCCTTGGTTGACATTTATCTCTGGATATTAGATTCCCTCCATAGAGGGTTGGCAGATTAATCTTCAATGATGTTGATGGAGATGTATAACCCTTCCCTCCTACTAACTTTAATTTTCTTTCTTTTCTCTAGAGGTGCTTCATACAGGTATCCATCTTCCTGATCTCGCTAGAGATGCTCCATACACAGGACCGTCTTTAATATTGATTGGACCCTGGGCAAAACTTTTCTTTGGGCCCCCCCATGCAGTTTTGCTCTCTACCTGCTCTGAGACATACAATAAACAGCAGCTAGACTCAAGATCAGTTTACTGAATCAGATCAGGCAGCTATTGTGATTGGTTGCCAGAGGTTACAGTGTATCATTACCGCTCACTGACTGGTTGCTAGAGGTTACAGCACACATTATGGCTCACTGATTAGTCGCTAGGGGTTACAGCACATAATTTCTGCTTGTTGATTGGTTGCTAGAGATTACTGTGGATATGACCTCAGGGGGGCATGATATACGTAACAATGCCGCCGGACGCCGCTATTTACATATGAATACCGCCACTATTTACATATGAATCCTGGTAATTTACATGTAAACACAGGGTCTGCTGGTGAGTCATCTGTACACAACAATAGGGCAGAGCTGGGCAGCATTAGTAGCAGCACTTCACACTGAGATATTGGGACACAGCACAGGACTAAAACCTCAAGGGACGAGGGAATTTGAACCAGGATAGTTGTCAAGTATGAGGCAGCTGCTTTGGGCCCCACAACAATGACAGGGCCCAGGGCAGCTGCCCCTTTTGCCCTGTCCATACAGATAGTCCTCTTCCTGATTTCTCTAGAGATGCTCCATACAGATAATCATCGTCTTGATTTCTCTAGAGATGCTCCATATAGGTAGTCATCTTCCCAACATCTCTAGAGATGCTCCATACAGGTACCCATCTTCCCAATTTATAGAGATGTTCCATATAGATAGTCATCTTCCTGACTGATCTTCTAGAGATGCTTCATACAGGTAGCCATCTGCCTGCTTCGTGATCAGCTCAAATCAGGGGTAAAAACCCTCTGTGATTGGCCAAGGCAGATAAATATTCATAATTCAACAAATTCTTACTTCTCACCCTGAGCCCTGGTTCACACTGCTGCGGGTTAGAACTTGCATGATTTCAAACCCGCATGTCAGTCCGATTTTGGGAGTGATTTTAGAGGCATCTGTGTGGGTTCACACTGCAGCACCTCTAAAGCAGCAGTGATTTCCAGGTGCTAGCGGGGCAGATTTTCAGTTCAGTTTTGCTGTGCTTTCAAAGCGCTTTGGAAGCGCTGCCCATTCATTTCAATGGGCAGGGGCGTTTTGGGAGCGCACTTTACAGCGTTCCCAAGCGCCCCCAAAGATGCTGCTTGCAGAACTTTTCCTAACGTCCCACAAGTGCACCGCCCCCGTTGTGAAAGCACTCATTGCACAGAATGGGAGGCAGATTTCAGGCGCTTTTTAGAGGCTATTTCTAGCGCTAAAACGCCTGAAAACTGCCTCAGTGTAAAAGGGGTTTTAGGAAAAACCTAGCGAGCTTAGAACACATAAAGTTTAGGATGTTAGTACTGACATATAATCACACACATAGGTTGGACTTGATGGACTTTTTCGACCTCGCCTACTATGTAACTATGTATGTTTACAGCCTAGGTGTGGAGAACACTAACCTTGGCTAGGGACGCTCCAGGTTAAAGCAGAACTAAACTTTCACTACTCACCTCTCATCCAGAATTACAAGGTCCCATTCCAGAGCCTTTCCAGATCTTCTCCCCGGTTTCTTCCACGTTTGGGGTCTTTGGTAATCTTGTTTAGATGGGCAAGGTTGATGCCATTCCTGCACGTGGGGTTTCATTCATCTCAGTACCAAGGTGTACCAAGAATTTATATCAAGCTGTGCATGCGCATCTCATTGTACAAGCATCTTCTGTGGAGTAAGGTAAGAAGACTTTATTGCAGAAAAGTTTCGCTTTAAGGCAAGGATCCCTTAAACAATAAAACCAGTTGATCAGGATTCCTGGTGGCAGTCACCCAGGGTTGCCACATCATCCCTTTAATTCAGGACACACATTAATTACTCTGTGGCTGATTAAGGTGGTAATTAAACTCACTTGGTGCCTTATCTGCATTAAATCAGCCTCAGAACCCGTGTAATTAATGTGTCCTGGATTAAAAGGATGATGTGGCAACCCTACCTGGAATCCTCTCTTATAAGGTTCAGTTCACGAAAGTTGGCCATAGATGGATTGAATCCCAGCCAGTTCAGTGGGGACTGGCCAAGATTTGATCAATCGATGGGCAGGCTGGTTGTGCTGAAGTCGATCCATCGATCAACTTCAGTACAACCAGCCTGTTGGATTTTTTCACGAGATCACTGCCAGTGGCTACAGCCACCAACGGTAATCGCTGTGTTCTGCCGGTAGAAGAAGCCACTGTGCCAGCAGACCATAATAGCGCTGCAGGAGCGTTGATGGGGGGGAATCATGCAATTTTCTTTCCTTCCACCCGTGATGACAGAAAAGAAATTTGCATAATCTATGGGCTGCTTAGGCTGTGAGAGCCATTTTACTAACATTTGTGACTTTCTCTCACAATCATTGTCTCATCAAGATGTTCAGTTCACAAACATAAGTGGCCTATAGACACCTGACCATCACCTATATGAGCTTTTGGATATTCCATTTCAGAACTATGGCCATTAGTATGGAGTTGCCCTATCCCTCCTGGCCATTATTATCGAGTTGCCCACTTTGTGGCAATATCAGTCTCCACTCTAAAGTAGGGTTGCCACCTTATCCCTTTAAAACCGAACACATAATGATGATTATCATTTAGATTAAGAGGTTGAGATTAAGGCTGATTAAGATGGTAATTGTACACCCTTGGTGCCTTATCTGAATTAAATTAGCCTCAGAACTTGTGTAATTCATATGTGTTCGGGTATAAAAGGGATGAGGTGGCAACTCTACTCTAATGCCGCATACACACGATCGGACTTTCTGGCATACTTGGTCCGGCACACTTTCTGACGGACTTTGTCCGCCAGGTGCGCCGGACTTTGTCCGCCAGGTGCGCCGGACTTTAGAACGGACGGACTTGCCCACACACGACCGGACTTTCCGGCGGGCTAAGTCCACCCGTCTTTCCGACGGACTTTCGCCGGAGTTACGGCGGACTTTCAGAATGAACGGACTTACCCACACACGAACAAGTCCGTTCATTTTGAACGTGACTCAAGTGCGACGGGACTAGAAAAGGAAGTCAATCTTGCCGCTTTTATCGGCGAGATTGACACCTTGCCCGCCCCGTCGTGGGGCATACCAGGCCCTTAGGTCTGGTATGGATTATAAAGGGAAACCCCTACGCCAAAAAAACGTCGTGGGGTCCCCCCTAAAATCCATACCAGACCCCGATCCGAGCACGCAGCCTGGCCGGTCAGGAAAGGGGGTGGGGACGAGCGAGCGCCCCCCCCCTCCTGAACCGTACCAGGCCGCATGCCCTCAACATGGGGTGTCAGTGCTTTGGGGGAGGGGGGTGCCCTGCGGGCCCCCCACCCCAGAGCACCTTGTCCCCATGTTGATGAGGACAGGGGGCCTCTTCCCGACAACCCTGGCCGTTGGTTGTCGGGGTCTGCGGGCGGGGGGCTTATCGGAATCCGGGAGCCCCCTATAAGAGGGCCCCCAGATCCCGGCCCCCCCACCCTATGTGAATGAGTATGGGGTACATGGTACCCCTACCCATTCACCTAGGGAAAAAGTCAATAATAAAACACACTACACAGATTTTTAAAATAATTTATTAAACAGCTCGGGGGGATCTTCCTCCGACTTCGAGGGTCCCTCCGGTTCCTCTTCTCCCGGCGTCCGGTTGGTTCTTCTCCGCTCTCTCCAGCCTCTTCTCCCGGTGTTCCAGTTCTTTGGCCGGCTCCTCCGCTGTCTTCAGGTAGCTCTCTTGCCAGCGGAGGTCTGGACTTCTGGGCTTCTTGTCTTCTCTTCTCTTCTCCAGATGTTGACACGACGCTCTCTCCGGCTGGACTGCTCCCTGCGGGCTCCGTTGTGACTTATATAGGCGGAGACCCCGCCCCCATATGATGTCACAGTCCCTGGGCATGCTGGGACTGTGACGTTTTAGGGGGCGTGGTCAACATCACCCAGTGACCACTGCTTTACAGGACAGTCGAGTTCCTCCACACCAAACTGGTCACACCATGTCTTTATGGAGCTGGCTTTGTACACAGGGGTCACAGTCATAGTGGAACAGAAAAGGGTCTTTACCAAACCGTAACCCATACAAGCTTGTTGGAAATCCCATTACAAAATCATGGCCTTTACTATGGATCTAACCCCTACTTGTGACTACAACAGCCTCCATTCTTCTGGGAAGACTTTCTACCAAAATCTGAAGGATGTCTGTGGGAATGTTTGCCCATTTGTGAGGTTGAATACTAATACTGGTACTGAAGTTTGATAAGAAGATATTCAGTAAGGTTGAGGTCAGGCACTGATGTTGGATGAAAAGACTTGGCTCACCATTAGCATTCCAATTCATCCCAAAGGTGTTCAGTAGGGATGAGGTCAGGGCTCTGTGCAGGACACTCGAGTTCCTCTACACCAAACTGGTCACACTATGTCTTTATGGAGCTGGATTTGTACGGGGGGGGGGGGCACAGTCATGGTGGAACAGAAAAGTGTCTTCACCAAACTGTTACCACAAGGCTGGAAGAGAGCAATTGTCTACAATGTCTTTGTGTGATGTAGTATTAACAGGACCCTTTACTGGAGACACCTGAACTCCATCATTTCGAAGAGGGTTCACATACTAGGTAGGTATTTAACCAATGAGATCCATTATCCCCTATTAATTAGTATTTTACCTTCACCTAGAATGGCTCTATTATCTACTGTCCTCTATAGGCATCTTGCGGAATCTCACAACTGTTGCAGTGGGCAGCTGCTAGCTTTATGTTAACCATTTGCAAACCACGGGCATTCATCCAAGTACCATGGAAAAATCTCTTATACACAGGGTCCCCTCCCCCCGCGTGGTTCTATACCCAGCAGTCATTGGGGCTGGCTGTCAGTTGGAAAGCTTGCTCCCTGCCAGCGGCTCCTGTGTAAAGAAAGCCTACTGCATTAATACATACATTGTAACTATTATTGATACAATGTATTTAAGTTCATTTACATGCAGTTCGAAAGAGTGAATGTTGTTATATAATAACTGTTTTAATATAAATAAGTATTTCCTATTATCATCAGCTCCATCTAGTTCACCATAATTTTCCTGACTCCTGCTATTCTTATGAATGAAGAATATCTGACCTTTATACAGAATATCCCCTTAGAGGACCTTTTTGTACAGAACACCCCCCTTAAAGGACCCTTTTCTATAGGACACCCCTTTAGAAGTCCCTATTATATAGAACACCCTTCTTAAAAGAGCCCCTTATAGAGAAATGTTCCACCAGCTCCCAGGTCTTCTGTAGGTTCTTCCACAATGGTCTAAAATGGGAAGGTGAAGGTGGGGGGGCGCCATCTAATGGGCACAACATGATAGTGGCTGCTCTTTTTTTGTTTACAAACTTTTTTTTATTTGGTACAAAGAAATAGTACAAAAAGCTTATTGACATATGCCATAAAATGTACAATCAAAGTAATTTCTACAAAAAGGAATAACAATATATATTAAATAGTGGCTGCTCTTACCGTGTTACTGGAACTTTATACAGCATGGATATATAAGTAGTTCTGTCTCACCCTCTTTAGAACATTTACAGTATATATCTTTAGAAGACCTTATACAGGACACACCCCCCGCCCGCCCCCAGAAGACCCTTTTATATAGAACGTCTGGTAGAACAGTGGTTCTCAACCTCAGTCCTCAAGTACCCCCAACAGGCCATGTTTTCAGGTTTTCCTTTCAGCGGCGGCCCGTCCATTAGGGGCGCACGGGCGTGGCGCCACCCCCCCATGCATGCGTCTGGCCCCCTAATCTACATTCAGGGCGCCGGATGCATGGATTCGAATGGGAGGGGGGGGGGTTTAAGTATGTAATTAGAGCCTGAGGCTCTAATTGGCTTCAAAAAAGGGTGGGCTCGGGGTGCAGAACCCACCCAGTCGTGTGAGAATAGCGAATGAATATTCGCTATTCTCACACTGATCCTCCTCCCGGCCAATCAGGAAGCGGGTCCTGAGACCCCTCACCCGATTGGCTGAAAGGACAGGCGATTCTATTGGATGCCTAGGAGGAGGAGGGAGGAGACGCATGGCGGAAGCTGCCGTGATGCAGAGGAGGAGGAGGAGAAGCCCGTCCGTCGCCCGTAGTAGTGATGCCCGCCCGGAACCACAAACCCCCGGGGGAGGGTGGGGTGAGGGTGACCCGACCAAGTGGAAGCAGGGGGTGCCACCAGCCGCACAGGGTGGGGGGTGGTTGTTTGCCGCCCCCCCCCAAAAAAAACCCACCAGCCACCACTGTTTCCTTTACTTTTGCACAGCTGCTTTAAAATCAATATCAATTGATAAGATCTATTTTATCTAAGGGAAGTTCCCAAAACATGGCCTTTGGGGGTACTTGAGGACTAAGGTTGAGAACCACTGCCAAAAAATACCCCTTTATACCGAACACCCCCTGTAGAAGACCGCTAACTACAGAATAACCCTGTAGAAGACCCCTTTATACTTTATACAGAACAACCCTTGTAGAGAACCCCTAAATACAGAACAGTCATTTTTAAAGACTCCTATGTAGAAAATACCACCTTAGAAGACCCCCTTTATACAGAACACCTCCCTTAGAAAGCCCCCTTATACAGAGCATCCCATTAGAAAACCCATGTATACAAAACATCCCCATAGAAGACTTTTGTTGTACAGAACACCCCTTTGGAATACCCCCTTACTGTGTGTATATATATATATATATATATATATATATATATATATATATATATATATATATATATATATATATATATATATATATATATATATATATACACACACGCTTAAAAGACCCCTTTATACAGAACACCCAGTTTAGAAGACCTCTTTATACAGAACGCCCCTCATGCAGGGCACTTCCTTCGAAGACCCCTTTTTATAAAATTATAGCGAATACCCCCCTTAGAAATCCTCTTTATACAGAACACCCCCTCCTTGAAAGACCCCTTATACAGAATACCCTGCTTAGAAAACCCTTTATTACAGGATCCCCCTCCCTCCCAACCTATATAACATCCACCTTAGGGGACACCTTTTTACAAAATATTCCCTTTAGAAAATCTCTTTATACAGAACACTCCGCTGACAAGACCCCGTTATAAAGAACACTAGTTTTAAAGTTTTAAAAGACCCCTTTACTTAGAACACCTTCTTCAGACAACCCTAGTTTAGAAGACCTTTTATACAGGGCATCCCCTTAGAAGCCCCCTTTATACAGAACACCCCCTCTCCTTCCTAGATAAACCTTTATACAGCATATGTAATAGTTTATACAGAACACCCCCTCAGAGGACCCCTTTACACAGGACATCCCTCTTAGAAGACTCCCTTTATACAGAGAACCCCCCTTAGATGACCCTTTAGAAGACCTTTTTGTACAGAACACCCTCCTTAGAGGATCTCTTTCTGTAGGACACCCCCTTTAGAAGACCCTTTTATACAGAACACCCCTCCTAAAAGAGCCCCTTATAGAGAACTTGCCACCCTCTCCCAGCTTTCTGTATTGCTGATCTTTTTTCAGAACAGAAGTTGATAGAAGCTTTTCCACAATGGTCTAAATGGGAAGGTGAAGGCGGAGGGCGCCATCTAATGGTTACACCATGATAGTGGCTGCTCTTTCTGTGCTGCTGGAACATTATACAGCATAGATAGAGAACTCTGTACCCTATGTACAAAATTCTCCCTTAGAAGACCCCTTTATACAGAAGACCCCCTGTAGAAGACCTCTTTACACTTCTTTAATGATCCCTATGTACAAAATACCCCCTTAGAGGACCCCTTTATACAGAACAGTCATTTGGAATACCCCTTTATATAGATGACCCCTTAAAATACAGAACACCCCTCTTAGAAGAGCCCTTTATGCAGGGCACCTCCTTAGAAGACCCCTTTTTAAAAGAATTCTAGAGAGTACCTTCCCTTACAAATTCTCTTTATACAGGCCACCCCCCTTGGAAGTCCCCTTATACAGAACACACCACTTAGAAAACCTTTAAATAAAAAACACAGCCCTCCCATAAAACACCCCTTATGCACGACACCCCCCCCCCTCCCCCAGAAGACCCTTTAACACCCCCCACCTCAGAAGACTTCTATATGTCGAACACACGTCTTAGAAAATCTCTTTATACAGAATACTCCACTTACAAGACCCCTTTTTAAAGAACACTAGTTTTAAAATATCTCTTTAAACCTTTCTTCCTTAGAGAACCCTTTAGGAGGACATCTTTATACAGAATATCTGCTTAGAGGACCCCTGTATACCAAACACCCCATTACAGGACCCTTAATACAGAATATCACCTTAGAGGACCTCTTTATACAGAATTACTCCCTTAGAGGACCCTTTACACAGAATACCCTCTTAGACGACCCCTTTATACAGAACACCCCCTTAGAGGACCCTTTATTCAGAATATCCCCTTAGAGGACCCTTTTATTCAGATATTCAGAATATCCCCTTCAAGGACCCTTTTATATCGAACACCCCCTTAGAAGACCCTTTTATACTTAACACCCGCTTAGAGGACCCTTTTATATAGAACACCCTGTTAGAGGACTCCTTTATACAGAATATCCCCTTAGAGGACCCTTTTATACAGAACACCCCCTTAGAGAACATCTTTAAACAAAATATCCCCTTAGAGGACCCCTTTATACAGGATACCCTGTTAGAGGACCCTTTTATACAGAATACCCCCTTAGAGGACCCCTTTATACAGAATGCCCCCTTAGAGGATCCCTTTTACAGAATACCCACTTAGAGGATCCCTTTTATTCAAAATATCCCCTTAGAGGACCCTTTATACAGAATATCCCCTTAGAGGACCCTTTATACAGAACACCCCCTTAGAGGACCCTTTTATACAGAACACCCCCTTAGAGGACCCTTTTATACAGAACACCCCCTTAGAGGATCCTTTATACAGAATATCCCCTTAGAGGACCTCTTTATACAAAATATCCCCTTAGAAGACCCCTTTATACAGGATACCCCGTTAGAGGACCCTTTTATACCAAGTATCCCCTAGCGGACCCCTGTGTACAGAAGCCCCCCCCCCCCCAGCCCCCCCCCCCCCCCAACATTCTTGTATTTCTGATCTCTTTCCTGTGCAGAAATTGGTGGATTTACCTTCTCCTGAATGGCAAGGTAATGGCAGAGGGCGCCATCTAATGGTTGCAACTAGGCAGTGGCGACTCTTTTTGTGTTTTCAGAACACTTTTCATCACAGATATGAGGACAGTAATGAGAAAATACAAAAAATACACTTCCTGCCATGCTGGGTCCTGAGTGCAATGCAAGCTTGTTACTTTAACAACAAAGTGATGATTTTCATTACAATTCTTACACTTTTAAATGACAGATCTTCCGGGCCTCCAACTCATCTTCCTGCCCAGCATGTCCCAAAAGGGTCCAAGTGTGCACAGGAGGTGGAAGGAGAAGCACCTGGATGATCTTGGCTGGGATTTCCATGACTTTCCACTAATTAGGGGGACACCACTGGGGTCAGAGGATATCCTGCTAGGAGTAAATGTCTAATTGATTGCTGATACTGAGCAGGTCTTCCTACAGTCCTGATCCCTATAGCCAGAGGATCACTCAGGAGATGGTAGGGAGGTTCCCGGGGCATCAGGGTGAAAAGGTCCTACAGGCAGTGATCTTCATTTGTCCACATTTTTAATAGCTGCGCTCCTTCTTGGAGTTCATCACCTCCTCCAAATTATGGAAGACTGGAGATGGCCTCCTTCTCCCAATTAATACAGCACTGTTGGGCTTTGTTGATGGACTAGAGCAGGGGTCCCCAACCCCCGGGCCACGGACCGGTGTCGGTCTGTGGCCTGCTGGGAGCAGGGCCGTGCAGTGGGGGTTGGAGGTGGGCAGAGCAAGCCCCACCAGAGGCAGAGGGCGCCCGCTCCCCTTCTCCTAGCACAGCTACTCTCCTCCCTCTCTGTGGTCATGAAGAAGGAGAAGGGGAGGGAGCAGAGCCAGGCCAGGGCCAGAATTTTAATAGCACTGGTGAGACACAAGCTGTAAACACCCAGCCCCCCTGGGATGACAGGCTGCAACCCCCCCCCCCCAGGTTACAGACTGCAACATCCCCCCCCCCCAGGTGATCCGCTGCATGCTCCTGAGGTGACAGGCTAAAGGGCCTCAGGAGATCTTCAGGGATGAGGGTGGTCCTCCGGGGATCTCCAGGAATAAGGGAGGTCCTCAGGGGATCTCCAGGGATGAGGGTGGTCCTCAGGGGAGCTCCAGCAATGAGGGAGGTCCTCAGGGGATCTCCAAGAATGAGGGAGGTCCTCAGGGGATCTCCAGGGCTGAGGGAGGTTCTCAGGGGATCTCCAGGGATGATGGAGGTCCTCAGAGGATCTCCAGGGATGAGGGAGGTTCTCAGGGGATCTCCAGGGATGATGGAGGTCCTCAGAGGATCTCCAGGGATGAGGGAGGTTCTCAGGGGATCTCCAGGGTTGATGGAGGTCCTCAGAGGATCTCCAGGGATGAGGGAGGTTCTCAGGGGATCTCCAGGGATGAGGGTGGTCCTCAGGCGATCTCCAGCGATGAGGGAGGTCCTCAGGGGATCTCCAGGGATGAGGAAGGTCCTCAGGGGATCTCCAGGGATGAGGGAGGTCCTCATGGGCTTAGGGAGGTCTTCAGGGGATCTCCAGGGATGAGGGAGGTCCTCAGGGGATCTCCAGGGATGAGGGAGGTCTTCAGGGGATCTCCAGGGATGAGGGAGGTCCTCATGGGCTTAGGGAGGTCTTCAGGGGATCTCCAGGGAGGAGGGAGGTCCTCAGGGGATCTCCAGGGATGAGGGAGGTTCTTAGGGGATCTCCAGGAATGAGGAAGGTCCCCAGGGGCTCAGGTAGGTCTTCGGGGGATCTCCAGGGATAAGGGAGGTCCTCTGGGGGTCTCCAGTGACACAGAGGCCCTTTGGGAAACTCCAGGATGGAGGGGAGGTCCCCAGCCAAGGATGGGTCCTTTGGGAAGTGGGGGCTTTAGTGATGGAGGGTCCCCCAGGGGGTCTCTAGTGATTGGGGAGCTCTGGGAGTCTCCAGGAATATGAAGAAAGGCTTAGCAGCTTCTTCTGTGGTGTTCCCCAGCCTATAACAATCTTATTATAGAAAGTATGATTTTTTTTTTTGTAATAAATTTTAATTAGTTTTTTGTTTGCATACGTCTATAGATCAAATTGAAAAAATGTTTATCCATTAGAAATTTTGTCTTATAAAAATCTATTGAAAAACAATTAAAACGTGATCATGAAGTTCAATTTTTTTTGGGGGAGATTTTCAAATTGTTGTCACTCCCATGTAAAACTTGGGGCTCTGGGCTCTTGAAGGGAGCAGTGACAGTCACAGGCGGGGGGGCTCTGTCTGGGGCTGGGGGGAAGCTCCCACCTGAGAGCTCCGAGTCTGCAGGCTTCTTGGCTTGCTGCTTGTGGCCTTGTTGTGCCTGATCCGTGGATGGTCCAGGATAGAAAATGAGGTACAAAGTCTTACGAGAAACTATAGATATTATATCTAGTAAGAGCTGCTGACACCTAACACATTCCCATATACACTTTATTGTCAAAAGTATTGGGACACCTACCTTTACACACACATGAACTTTAATGGAATCCCAGTCTTAGTCCGTAGGTTTCAATATTGATTTGTCCCACCCTTTACAGCTATAACAGCTTCAACTCTTCTGGGAAGGCCGTCCACAAGGTTTAGGAGTGTGTCTATGGGAATGTTTGACCATTCTTCCAGAAGAGCATTTGTGAGTTCAGGCACTGATGTTGGACGAGAAGGCCTGGCTGTGTCTTCAACCATTAAGTTCAATTTTCTTGCAAGTGTGTCCGCTGCTGGTCTTCCACCAGCGTAGCAAAGTGTGTCACGTGTGTCATCAACCACCACTGCACACTCACCAGCTCCTAAGCTGCACAAGGAAGCAGCAGACAGCGCATGTTGGATGGATAATAGTGAACTCCACTGCACAGGTGATGATCCTCTGTCATAAAACTTCTGACCACCAGGGGGCAAACTTCCACCTCTTTATTAACCTCTTAAGCCCCGGAAGAGTCCCGGGAAGGATTTGCCCCCTTAATGACCAGGCCATTTTTTGTGATATGGCACTGCGTCACTTTAACTGACAATTGCGCAGTCATGCGACGTTGTACCCAAACAAAATTGACGTCCTTTTTTCCCCACAAATAGAGCTTTCTTTTGGTGGTATTTGATCACCTCTGCGGTTTTTATTTTTTGCTCTATAAACAAAAAAAGAGCGACAATTTTGAACTATTTTGTACTTTTTGCTATAATAAATATCCCCCCAAAAAACAAAAAACAAAAAATGTTTTCATCAGTTTAGGCCGATATGTATTCTTCTACATATTTTTGGTAAAAATAAAATCGCAATAAGCGTATATTGATTGGTTTGCGCAAAAGTTATAGCGTCTACATAATAGGGGATATATTTAAGGCATTTTTATTATTATTTTATTTTTACTAGTAACTAGTGATTTTTATGAAGACTGCGACATTGCGGCGGACAGATCGGACACTTTTTTAGGACCAGTGACGTTTATACAGCGATCAGAGCTAAAAATAGCCACTGATTACTATTAATCCCTTCCCTGCCAGTGACATTTTAACACTAGGGGGCGATCAAGGGGTTAAATGGGTTCCCTTACTGTGTGTTCTAATTGTGGGGGGAGGGGAATGACTGGGGGAGGAGACATATCACTGTCCCTACTCAGTAGGAACAAACGGTCTGTCTCTACTCCCCTGACAGAACGGGGATTTTTTTTTTTTCACACACAGATCCCCATTCTGCCTCTGTCAGGAGCGATCGCGGGTGCCCGGCGGGCCTGCCATATCGATTTAAAGAGCCGATGTACCGACCAGCGGCGGCTGGTCGGCAAGTAAAGAGGAAGTAAACTCCCCTGGTATGTTTGTACCTATAGGTAAGCCTATAATAAGGCTTACCTATAGGCAGGGCTTTTTTTCAGTGGGAACGTGGGGGAACGCCGTTCCAGCACCTCCACCACTGAATGTACAGTATGTAATAGCAAGGAGTACTGGAGGGTCTTATTGATGAGGGCTGCTGGGGGATCTATTGTTGCTGGAATTATTTTTTGCGTGGGGGGGGTCTGTTGTTATTAGGGGGGTCTTATGTTGCTGGGAGCGATTTACTTTTGAGGCAGAGGTCTATTTTTGCTGGCTGCCAGAGGGTTCATTGGCTTCTGGGAGATCAGTTGTAGCTGCAGGGGGTCTATAACTGCTGGGGTGGTATTTTGTTGCAAAGGGGTCAATTGTTGCGGAGGGGGGTTTATTGTTGTGTAGGGGATATGTTGTGGTTGGGGGGTCTATTGTAGCTAGCTGCAGGGGATCTATTTTACTGCTTTTCTTGTTTCATACAAATTACTTAGCACCACAAAATGATACTTATCTCTGTATTTTCTAAAAGGGGCAGTACTGGGAGGTGGGTAGGGGGTGGAATCAAGTGACAGTGCTCGGAGGTGGGTAGGGGGGTGGAATCAAGTGACAGTGCTCGGAGGTGGGTAGGGGGGGTGGAATCAAGTGACAGTGCTCGGAGGTGGGTAGGGTGCGGAGACAAGGGGTGACTCATAAGGGGGGAGTTCCTGCACCTACTCTCTGAGAAAAAAAGCCCTGCCTATAGATACTGTAAATATCTCCTAAACTTGCACCGTTTAGGAGATATTTACTGTATACTCCACCGATGATGTCATCGGCGCATGCTTACTGAAGGAACTGCCGCCCATGCGATGCATACTAGCTCATTATGCCTTTGTCTTACAGGTTTTTTTTGGGGGGGGGGGGGGGCGGGGTTTATAACCTCTTTAATGTCTAGGTAAGAACACTCACCACATGGAACCACATAAGGTACTATATAGTGTGGTATTTTTTCTACTATAAATAAGTAACCATCCAAAATAAAACCAGAAAAGCATCTCATCCACAAGAAGGTAAATGCAAACAGAAAGCAGCACTCACAAAGATGACCCCTGATCCCACCTGATCCCAGAAGCGGAAATGGCAGAGTGACGTTAGTAAATATAGCTCCGCCCAATGAGTTTTGTGCAATTCCTCAGGGGACTCTACCGTTAAAAGTCCAAAGCATGTGCTGCATAGGACCCCTTATTCAGCAAAGCCTCTTGCAAAGTCCAGTGCCCCCCCTCCCCCCTGTGGGAAGCCGCTTCTTATGGGGGGGGCACTTGTGCGTGCTGCTGCCTCCACTGAAACAGACAGCGGGACTCGTGGCCGTCCCTCGTCACTGGCTTTGTTTGACAGCAGCAGTAGACAATGGCTCCCAGTACCCCAGCAAACCGAAAGATGGCTAGAGCGCGGGCCTGAATTGCCGGGAGGGCGTCAATAAACATCCTCCCGTGCATGAGCTGCCTGGGCGCCCCCTGCAGGGCGTGTGCGGCACACTCTGTGATCACTGAGTCAATGAGACTCGGTTGATCACAGATTGGAGTAAGGGGCTGATCCCTGCCCCTTACCACATGATCAGCTGTCAGCCAATGACAACTGATCATGTGATGTAAACAGAAGATCGGTAATCGTCTTTTTTTTCAGCATGAGGAGAACAAAAAAAGCAGATCGCTGGCTTCTGTCGAAGGGACCTCGGTCCCCGAATAGGGAGAACCACCACCGCCTCATCTGTGCCCACCAGTGCCACCTGCCAGTGCATATCAGTGCTGCCAATCAGTGCCCACGAGTGCCACCTATCAATGCCCATCAGTGCCTCATCATCAGTGTCGCCTATCAGTGCCACCTATCATTGCCGCCTCATCTGTGCCTACCAGTGCTGCCTGCCAGTGCATATCAGTGCCCACGAGTGCCACCTATCAATGCCCATCAGTGCTGCCAATCAGTGCCCATCAGTACCTCATCATCAGTGTCGCCTATCAGTGCCACCTATCATTGCCGCCTCATCTGTGCCCACCAGTGCCGCCTGCCAGTGCATATAAGTTCCGCCACCAGTGCCACCTATCAATGCCCATCAGTGCCTCATCATCAGTGCCACCTATCATTGCCGTCTCATCAGTGCCCACCAGTGCTACCTATCAGTGTCCATCAGTGCTGCCTTATCAGTGCACATCAATGAAGTAGAAAAATTACTTGTTTGCAAAATTTTATGACAAACTATAAAACTGTTTTGTTTTGGGTAGGGATGAGCCGAACACCCCCCGGTTCGGTTCGTACCAGAACCTGCGAACGGACCGAAAGTTCACACGAACGTTAGAACCCCATTGACGTCTATGGGACTCGAACGTTTGAAATCAAAAGTGCTAATTTTAAAGGCTAATTTGCATGGTATTGTCCTAAAAAGGGTTTGGGGACCCGGGTCCTACCCCAGGGGACATGTATCAATGCAAAAAAAACTTTTAAAAACGGCCGTTTTTTCGGGAGCAGTGATTTTAATGATGCTTAAAGTAAAAAAAAAAAAGTGAAATATTCCTTTAAATATCGTACCTGGGGGGTGTCTATAGTATGCCTGTAAAGTGACGCGTGTTTCCCGTGTTTAGAACAGTCCCTGCACCAAATGTCATTTTTAAAGGAAAAAATCTCATTTAAAACTGCTTGCGGGTTTAATGTCATGTCGGGTCATGGCAATATGGATGAAAATCAGTGAGACAAACGGCATGCGTACCCCCCAGTCCATTACCAGGCCCTTTGGGTCTTGTATGGATAGTAAGGGGAACCCCGCACCCAAATTAAAATAAGGAAAGGTGTGGGGCCACCAGGTCCTATATACTCTGAACAGCAGTATACAGGCGGTGCAAACAAGACAGGGACTGTAGGTTTGTTGTTAAGTAGAATCTCTTTGTAATTTTTAACGGGTACATTTTTAACGTGTTTAGCTCCAGCCAAAAAATCTTTTTTAAGCTTTTTGGAAAACATAGGGAAGGGTTATCACCCCTGTGACATTTGTTTTGCTGTCTTTCCTCCTCTTCAGAAGATTTCACCTCACTTTTTGTCCCAATGAAAAATGTTTTTTGAAAATGTGGGTTTTTTTGTGGAACAAGGATTGGAAAGCATCAGTGGAAAGGAGAAATTGTTTTTCCGATATTAACTCTTACAGGAGAGAATTTCCCTTCCTAGGGGTAGATTTCATCTCACTTCCTGTTGTCTCCTTCCGTTTGCAAGTAGGAGTCGTTTGTAAGTTAGATGTTTGAAAGTAGGGTCCTGCCCTATATACTCAGCAGAAATTTGGGCCTTAGGTGTTGCTGTGGCCACAACACTGTAAGCCCTCACAGGGCCCTGCTGTGAAATATTAGATCAAGAATTGTAATTACATGCCCCTGTTGAACAGGAGCTGAAAAATTAGGCCTTAGGCACTGGTGCTGGTGCCACAACACTGCAACCCCTCACAGACACTCTAGTTGGAACGCAGGAACGAGCCCTGCTGCAAAGTATTGCATCAAAAATTGTAATTACACGCCCCTGTTAGACAGGGGCAGAAAAATTGGGCCTTAGGCACTGGTGCTGGTGCCACAACACTGCAACCCCTCACAGACACTCTAGTTGGAACGCAGGAATGAGCCCTGCTGCAAAGTATTGCATCAAAAATTGTAATTACACGCCCCTGTTAAACAGGGGCAGAAAAAATGGGCCTTAGGCGCTGGTTCTGGTGCCACAACACTGCAACCCCTCACAGACACTCTAGTTGGAATGCAGGAACGAGCCCTGCTGCAAAGTATTAAATCAAAAATTGTAATTACACGCCCCTGTTAAACAGGGGCTGAAAAATTGTGCCTTAGGCACTGGTGGTGGCGCCCAGAACCAAAAATGTTCTTACAAGCTATCAGCGTGATGATTGAGGAGGAAGAGGATAATTACTCAGGGATAGTCACTCAGCATCAGCATAGGCAGTCTTTGAAGGGATCTGAGATTTCAAAAAAAATTATTCGGTTACATCAGCATCAGGTGCTTGGTAGCTGGTGGTGATCCAAGACTGATTCATTTTTATGAAGGTCAGTCGATCGACCGAGTCGGTGGACAGACGCACCCTGTGATCGGTTACCACGCCTCCAGCATCACTGAATGTGCTTTCCGAAAGAACGCTGGATGCAGGACAGGCCAGTAGCTCAATTGCATACTGTGCAAGCTCTGGCCAGTGATCCATCCTCAAGACACAGTAACCCAGAGGATTTTCGGTGGGAAAGGTGTCCAAGTCTGATCTTGCCCCTAGGTATTCCTGCACCATGTAAAACAGACGCTGGCGATGGTTGCTGGAACCGATCATACCTAGGGGCTGCGGACCAAAAAATTGTCTGAACGCATCGGTCAGACGGCCACCTTCTCCACCGCTCCTTCTTTGACTGACCGAAGCCTCAGCAACACGTTGTCCAGAAACAGGAGTTTGTAACCTCCCAGTCTCTGGGAACGCGTTGCACAGACCTTTCTGCAAGGCCTCCCGAAGATGTTTCATCCTCTGCTCCCTCTGCAATGGCAAGATAAGGTCTGCAACCTTACCCTTGTAACGTGGATCAAGGAGGGTTGCCAGCCAGTATTGGTCCTTCTCCTTGATACCACGAATACGAGGATCCTTACGCAGGCTTTGCAGGATCAGGGAGGCCATGCAGCGTAGGTTTGCTGAGGCATTTGGTCCGGAGTCCTCTGGGTCACTAAGGACGACATGGTCCGCAGCCACCTCCTCCCAGGCACATACAAGTCCATGTGTTTCTTGGGACTGATCCCTTAAAGACTGCTGCTGATGCTGAGTGCCAGGCTCCACCTCCATACTGACACAATCTTCCTCCTCCTCTTCCTCCTCCTCGTCCTCTTCCTGTGTGATCGGCGGGCACGCAGGAACACTGTCTGGATAAAGGGGGCCTTGAGAGCTAAGGAAGTCCTCCTCTTCCTGCCTCTGTTCTACCTCAAGTGCCCTGTCCATTATTCCACGCAGCGTGTGCTCCAACAGGTGGACAAGGGGGACAGTGTCACTGATGCATGCACTGTCACTGCTCACCATCCTCGTGGCCTCCTCAAATGGTGACAGGACAGTGCATGCATCCCTGATCATGGCCCACTGGCGTGGGGAAAAAAAACCCAGCTCCCCTGACCCTGTCCTGGTGCCATAGTCGCACAGGTACTCATTGATGGCCCTCTGCTGCGTGTGCAGCCGCTGCAGCATGGCCAACATTGAGTTCCACCTGGTGGGCATGTCACAGATTAGGCGGTTCTTGGGCAGGTTAAACTCCTTTTGGAGGTCCGTCAGCCGAGCACTGGCATTATATGACCGGCGGAAATGCACACAGACTTTCCTGGCCTGCCTCAGGACATCCTGTAAGCCCGGGTACCTGCCCAAGAACCACTGCACCACCAAGTTAAGGACGTGAGCCAAACAGGGCACATGGGTCATTTGTCCCTGTCGGAGGGCAGAGAGGAGGTTGGTGCCATTGTCGCAAACCACCATTCCTGCCTTAAGTTGGCGTGGCGTCAACCACCTCTGAACCTGCCCCTGCAGAGCTGACAGAACCTCTGCCCCAGTGTGGCTCCTGTCCCCCAAGCACACCAGCTCAAGCACCGCATGGCATCTTTTGGCCTGCGTACTTGCGTAGCCCCTTGAACGACTACGGAGCACCGCTGGTTCCGAGGAAGAGGCCATGGAGGAAGAAGAAGAGGAGGGGGTGGAGGAGAGAGGTGTGTCACAATCATTAGCATTTTGGAGGCGTGGTGGCGGAACAACCTCCAACACTACTGCACCTTGTCCTGCATCCTTCCCAGCTGCCAGCAGAGTCACCCAATGCGCCGTGAAACTTAGGTAACGTCCCTGTCCATGCCTGCTGGACCATGAGTCAGCGGTAATATGCACCTTACCGCTGACTGCCCTGTCCAGCGAGGCATGGACATTGCCTTCCACATGCCGGTAGAGAGCCGGAATCGCCTTCCGTGAGAAAAAGTGGCGTTTGGGTACCTGCCACTGAGGAACCGCACATTCCACAAACTCACGGAAGGGGGCAGAGTCTACCAACTGAAAAGGCAGCAGTTGAAGTGCTAGCAATTTTGCCAAGCTAGCATTCAACCGCTGGGCATGTGGATGGCTGGGAGCAAACTTCTTTCGGCGGTGCAGCAGCTGGGGCAGGGAAATTTGCCTGGTACAATCTGACGTCGGTGTACCAAAAGCAGATTGCCCACAAGTACTTGGCTGTGACACACCTAATTCTACACCTTCATTCCTCTCAGTGCAGGTCTCAGAGAGGACTGAAGGGCTAGTGGGATTGGAAATCTCAGCTGATGAGGAGCAAGGAGAGGTCCTCTTTGTTCTTTGGTGTGGGTCTTTTAGATACGCTTGCCAACGAACTGCATGGCAGGTCAACATATGTCTGGTTAAGCATGTGGTACCCAAGCGGGAGATGTTTTGGCCACGCGAGATACGCTTGAGACATATGTTGCAAATAGCAGCGGTGCGATCTGATGCACTCGTCTCAAAAAAGGCCCACACCAAAGAACTTTTTGAATAACGCGCAGAGACTGCATCGCCCTGCACATGTGGCGCTTTGGGGTGTGATGCAGTCAATGTGCTGCCCTTAGGCTGGCCCCTGGAGGGCATCCTGCCTCGTTGGTGATGTGCCGCCTCCTCCTCCTCCTCTCTCCTATCAGGCACCCACGTTGAGTCAGTGACCTCATCATCCCCTCCCTCCTCATCACTGGAGCAAACCTGGCAGTATGCTGCAGCAGGGGGAGCATGACTGCCAGATTGCTGTCCTTCTTGGGCACCCCCTCTGTCCGTGCTCATGTTACTGCCTTCATCGAGCTCAGTATCATCATCAGAGCCTTCCAAACGCTGGGCATCCTCCTGGAGCATGTACCCAACACTGTGGTCAAACAGTTCGAGGGACTCCTCAGGAGGACATGGTGGGGCTAGGGAAGGAGTCACTGATGACATTGAGCCGAGGGAAGAGGCCGCTGCTTTGCCAGACAAAGTACCCTGGGCATGGGTGAGAGAGGATGAGGAGGATGAGGACGGCTTGGTCATCCACTCGACCAAGTCTTCCGCATGTTGCGGCTCAACGCGGCCAGCTGCCGAAAAAAAGGCCAAGCGTGTCCCATGGCCACGTGCTGATGAGGATGCACCGTCTCCACGACCAGCACTAGACACAGAGCCTGCTTGCCCTCTCTTATTGGCTTGTGACTGTCTGCCTCTCCTTCTTGACCTTCCAGACATACTAATGGCCTGTAGCTGCACTAAGCTGGGATATATATATATATATATATATATATATATATATATATATATATATATATATATATATATACTGATACTGCAGCTAGCAAAATCAACTGCCTGCCTGTAGTATGAGAACACCACCAACCTTCTACAGGTAGCTTTAGCTGAACACTGTGAGGTGGACGCACCCCACTAACTTGTAGGTTTAGCTGAACACTGTGAGCAGGACGCACTGCACTAAATGTAAATAGTCTAGCTGCCTGACTGTGGTACTAATAGGATCAAAAGAACACCAGTAATTTTCTTCAGGTAGCTTTATATACTGTAACCAGACAAGCCTGCCTGTCAGTAGGAAGATAACAGGAACGGATCTAGCTGAACACTGTGAGCAGGACGCACTGCACTAAATGTAAATAGTCTAGAAGATAACAGGAACGGATCTAGCTAAACTGAATACAGTGTATATATATATATATATATATATATGCAACACCTGGGATGCATATATATACACAATACACTGTAAGTGCAGCTAACTGACTGACTGTCCTGCCTAATCTAGCTAACTCAAATGAAATGACACTGTCTCTCTCTCTCTATCTCTCAGCACACCGGAACACACTGCACAGGGCCGCCGTGCAGGCGGCCTTATATAGTGTGGGGCGTGTACTAAATCCCCTGAGCCATAATTGGCCAAAGCCTCCTTGGCTTTGGCCAATTACGGCTCTCTGTTCAGGCGGCGCTGTGATTGGCCAAGCATGCGGGTCATAGTGCATGCTTGGCCAATCATCAGCAAGCAATGCACTGCGATGCCGCAGTGAATTATGGGCCGTGACGCGCCACACGAATTTGGCGCGAACGGCCCATATCGTTCGCAATTCGGCGAATGACCGAACAGCCGATGTTCGAGTCGAACATGGGTTCGACTCGAACACGAAGCTCATCCCTAGTTTTGGGGTTTTTTTCAAAATTTTTCGGTCTTTTTTCGTTTTTTTTTTTTTTAGCAAAAAATAAAAAACCCAGCAATGATTAAATACCACCAAAAGAAAGCTCTATTTGTGGGGGGGAAAAAAATTATAAATAATGTCATATGGGTACAGCATTGCATGACCGCGCAATTGTCATTCAAAGTGTGACAGCTCTGAAAGCTGAAAATTGTCCTGAGCAGGAAGAGGGGGTGAAAGTGTCCGGGATTGAAGTGGTTAATATATAGAGAAATGCATTTAGGTAAAAAAAAAAAAATGTAGACGTAAGAACCACTTTATTGTAATTAGAAAGGCCAACATTTTTAAACCATGGGCGGAGTGCAGAGTTCATGTCCTGGGTGGCTCGGGTCCTTCATTACCAACCTGATGGAAACTCCCCTGGCAGGATGAGACCCAATAAGCTGCCAGAGATGAACTTACTTCTCCCAGTACGTTCCCGTGAAAGGCGACACGGATCTTCTCCTGCATCAGAAAACAGGTGAGCAAAGAGAGCACACGGGGTTCACACCGCTCCAAGGCCAACCCACATGAGATCTGAAATCACCGGGTGCCAGTCCGCTACCGCCATCAATGAAAATAGAAGACAAAAGTAGCAGCACGCCAACATACAAAAAAATACAAAACAAAATGTGTCTACCAATACACTGGGGTACAACCCACACCCCCTCTCTCTCAGAATGGTTCACATTCCTGCAAAAAAATCGATGACGTGGAAGATCTTATCTACCTAGCGAAAGATTCGCCATCCAAACTTACAGCTACCTGGCCCTGTTGGCACCATTACCGCACAACTGATCAATACAAAAGCCTCAATGCTTCCTAAATGTAATCTCTAACTCAGGGGTCTCCAAACTGCGGCCCGGGGGGCCAGATGCGGCCCTTTGCTTGCCTTTTTTCGGCCCTTGGGCCACTTTTCCTTCCACTGATACAACACACTATTCTTCCCACTGACACCAACAAAGGGACAATATTACTGCTACTGCTATCAACAATGGGGCACTATTTCTCCCATTAAAGGCAATGATGGGCACTATTAATCCCACTGACACCAATGATGGGCACTATTAATCCCACTGACACCAATGATGGGCACTAATAATATCAACGATGGGGCACTAATAATCCCACCGACACCAACGATGGGGCACTATTTCTTCCACTGACACCAAAAATGGAGCACTATTCCTCCCATTGACGCCATTGATGTAAACAGACTGATCCCCGTTCTGTCAGGGGAGGAGAGAGAGATCGTCTGTTCCTAGTGATTAGGAACAGCGATCTCTCTCCACTCCCAGTCAGTCCCCCCCCCACAGTTAGAAACACCTCCCAGGGAACACATTTAACCCCTTTAAGTGACACTAAAGCCTTGTTTTTTAAATAACAAACATATCACACTTACCTCCACTGTGCAGCTCGTTTTGCACAGAGTGGCCCCGAACCCCCTCTTCTGGGGTCCCTTGGCGGCTCTCATGGCTCCTCCCCACATTAGATAACCCCCTGCGAGAAGTGCTCTCCCGGGGGGGGGGGGGGGATTACCCTGCGGATGCGCTCCCAAGTCATTCATTCGGCTTCTATAGAAGCCGAATGTATGACTCGGCCCCGCCCCCCCAGGTCATTGGATTTGATTGACAGCAACGGGAGCCAATGGTGCGCTGCTATCAATCTATCCAATCAGGACCCGAGACACCGGCTTTTGCTGGTGTGCTCGTCCCCCGGACGTGATAGAGGGGGTACAGGTAGGTAAAACGGGGGCTCGGGGGGAGGGGGGGCTGCAGCATTACAGGAGGTGCACTGAGATGAAAAACCTTGAAGATTTGCAACCCCTTTAATGGCCCCCTAGTGTTAACCCCTTCCCTGCCAGCGTCATTTATACAGTAATCAGTGCATTTTGATAGCACAGATTGCTGTATAAATGTCACTGGTCCCAAAAAAAAAGTGTCCGCTCTGTCCGTCGCAGGCCCGCTAAAAATAGCTGATCGCCGCCATTACTAGTAAAAAAAAAAAAATTATAATAAAAATGCCATAAATCTATCCCCTATTTTGTAGACGCTATAACTTTTGCGCAAACCAATCAATATACACTTACGCGATTTTTTTTTTTTTTTTTACCAGAAACATGTAGAAGAATACATATCGGCCTAAATTGATGAAGAAATTTTTTTGGGGTATATTTATTATAGCAAAAAGTAAAAAATATTTTACTTATTATTTACTTAATATTTTTTTTCAAAGTTGTCTTTTTTTTTTTTTTTTTTGTTTAGCACATAAAAAATAAAAAACGCAGAGGTGATCAAATACCACCAAAAGAAAGCTCTGTTTGTGGGGAAAAAAGGACGTCAGTTTTGTTTGGGTGCAACGCCGCATGACCGCGCAATTGTTAATGCGACGCAGTGCCGTATCGCAAAAAATTGCCTGGTCTTTAAGGGGGGGGGGGGGAAACGTCCTGGGCTGAAGTGGTTAATTGCCAGGAGGGCATCCATTTACGTCCTCCCGAGATTGTGCCGCACGGTGCCCCTCTGTGATCATCCAATCAATGAGACTCAGCTGATCAGAGTAAGGGACCGATCCCGGCCCCTTACCATGTGATCAGCTGTCAGCCAATGACAGTGATGATGATCATGTGATGTAAACAGAAGATTGTGATCTGCTTTTTCTTTTGTCAGAGCCTTCTGTCAAAGGGACATCCTACCAGTGCCCATCAGTGCCACCTACCTGTGCATATCAGTGCAGCCCATCAATGCCCACCAGTGCCCATCAGTGCCACCTACCTGTGCATATCAGTGCAGCCTATCAATGCCCACCAGTGCCACCTACCAGTGCCCATCAGTGCCACCTACCTGTGCATATCAGTGCAGCCTATCAATGCCCACCAGTGGCCATCAGTGCCACCTACCTGTGCATATCAGTGCAGCCTATCAATGCCCACCAGTGCCACCTCTCAGTGCCCATCATTGCAGCCTTATCAGCGCACAATGAAGGAGAAAAATTACCTATTTTCAAAATTTTATAACAAACTACGAAACTGTTTTTTTTCTAAATTTTTTTGTCTTTTTTTGTTTTTTTTAGCAAAAAAATAAAAACCCCAGTGGTGATTAAATACCACCAGAAGAAAGCTCTGTTTGTGTGAAAAAAAAGATAAGAATTTCATATGGTTACAGTTTTGTATGACCGCGCAATTGTCATTCAAAGTGCAACAGCGCTGAAAGCTGAAAATTGGCCTGGGCAGGAAGGGGGTGAAAGTGCCCCGGTAAGCAAGCGGTTAATCCATAGAGGTAAAAGACACAAAAAAAAAAATCCAGTACTGGCTTGTCCTGGAGCAGAGTTTTTTTTTTTTTTGTATTTTTACTTGTATGGATTAAATCAATAAGGCTCCGTTTCCACTACTGCGAGTTGTTGTGCGACTTGACACACGTCAAGTCGCACAAGTCAAAAACCCATGTATTTCAATGGCCCCCGTTCTAATTGGTGCAACTCAAGTCGCGGCGACTCCAAAAAAGGTTCTTGCACTACTTTGTTCCTACTTCAGTGCGACTTGTTCTCACCGGTCGTATGACATCGCAACACAAATCGCATAGCAAAGTCGCAGTGTAAATCGCGCGACTTTGGGGACGCAATAGTGGAAACATAGCCTAAAGCCTGTTTTTTTTTGTACATTGGGAGAGCTGCTACCTTTGTCTTCTATCTTCAGATGAGCCAAGTGGTTCCTACATCAGCTGCAAGCAGTACCTGGATGAAATAGTTACATAGTTACATAGTAGGTGAGGTTGAAAAAAGACAAAGTCCATCAAGTACAACCTATGTGTGTGATTATATGTCAGTATTACATTATATATCCCTGTATATTGCGGTCATTCAGGTGATTATCTAATAGTTTCTTGAAGCTATCGATGCTCCCCGCTGAGACCACCGCCTGTGGAAGGGAATTCCACATCCTTGCCGCTCTTACAGTAAAGAACCCTCTACGTAGTTTAAGGTTAAACCTCTTTTCTTCTAATTTTAATGAGTGGCCACGAGTCTTATTAAACTCTCTTCTGCGAAAAAGTTTTCTCCCTATTGTGGGGTCACCAGTACGGTATTTGTATATTGAAATCATATCCCCTCTCAAGCGTCTCTTCTCCAGAGAGAATAAGTTCAGTGCTCGCAACCTTTCCTCATAACTAAGATCCTCCAGACCCTTTATTAGCTTTGTTGCCCTTCTTTGTACTCGCTCTATTTCAAGTACATCCTTCCTGAGGACTGGTGCCCCGAACTGGACATCATACTCCAGGTGCGGCCGGACCAGAGTCTTGTAGAGCGGGAGAATTATCGTTTTATCTCTGGAGTTGATCCCCTTTTTAATGCCAATATTCTGTTTGCTTTGTTAGCAGCAGCTTGGCATTGCATGCCATTGCTGAGCCTATCATCTACTAGGACCCCCAGGTCCTTTTCCATCCTAGATTCCCCCAGAGGTTCTCCCCCCAGTCTATAGATTGCATTCATATTTTTGCCACCCAAATGCATTATTTTACATTTTTCTACATTGAACCTCATTTGCCATGTAGTTGCCCACCCCATTCATTTATTCAGATCTTTTTGCAAGGTTTTCACATCCTGCGGAGAAGTTATTGCCCTGCTTAGCTTAGTATCGTCTGCAAATACAGAGATGGAACTGTTTATCCAGGGCCGGTCCTAGCCGGGGTGCACGGGGTGCACCGCACCCCAGCGCTGTAATATTTTTGCAGAAGAGGGGCGCCGAGCTAGAATCGCCGGCCGCCCAGCCGGCGTCTAGCTAGCGAACAGTGTTGTGAGTCAGGGACGCCTCGGCCGCCCCAGCATTCAGAGCGCGCCGCCTCAGCGGCTAATAAACAAGCTCCGCCCACCTCTGCCATCTTCACACAGCGTGGCTAAGAGGGAGCGGAGGAAGAAATCGCGGGTCAGGCGGCTGCGGTGCCTTATGGCGCCAGCTGCCAGGCTAGGGGGTGGCGGCGCCTAAGACATCCCGGAACGCTATGTCCCCAGCCTACAGTGCTGACCTAGAGGAGAGGAGAGAGCCGGGACAAGGAGCAGCCCGCCGGAAGTGCTGCATTGATCGTTGAAAGATGGAAGCCCTGCATGTGTACAGTGTATCTCCAGGCTTGCCGCGATATCCCCCCCTCCTCCTGGTCGTTTAGGGATCTATTGTGGAACGGACAGGCAGGCAGCAGCGCTGCTCTCCCAGAGTAAAGCCATCACCGCCGCTGGCTCAGGTATGGTGGAAGCACAGGCAGCATGCTCAGTGCTGCAGCCTGCACCCAGTAACAAGAAATAAAAAAAATTCTCTGCTGTCAAGTTTATAGTTCATTGCACTGTGTACAGAGGGGGAACTGATATATGTGTGAGAAGGGAACAGACGTGCAGGGGGGAACAGCTATGTGTGTGGGGGGAGGGGGTACATATATGTGTGTGGGGGTGGACAAATGTGCAGGGGGAACAGCTATGTGTGTGGGGGGAGGGGGAACAGACGTGCAGAGGGGGAACAGATATGTGTGTGGGGGGAGGGGGAACAGACGTGCAGAGGGGGAACAGATATGTGTGTGGGGGGTACACTGTGCCCATCAAACACAGCCACTGTGCCCATCAGACACAGCCACTGTGCCCATCAGACACAGCCACTGTTGTGCCCATCTGACGCTGCCACTGTGCCATCAAACGCTGCCACTGTGCCCATCAAACGCAGCCACTGTGCCCATCAAACGCAGCCACTGTGCCCCTCAAACGCAGCCATTGTGCCCCACCTAAAAGCAGCCACTGTGCCCATTAAAAGCAGCCACTGTGCCCATCAAACGCTGCCACTGTGCCAATCAAACGCTGCCACTGTGCCAATCAAACGCTGCCACTGTGCCCATCAAACGCTGCCACTGTGCCCATCAAACACTGCCACTGTACCATCAAACGCAGCCACTGTACCATCAAACGCAGCCACTGTGCCATCAAAAGCAGCCACAGTGCCCATTAAAAGCAGATACTGTGCCCATTAAACGTAGCCACTGTGCCCCACGTAAAAGCATCCAGTGTGCCCATTAAAAGCAGCCACTGTGCCCATAAAACGCAGCCAAAGTGCCCATTAAAAGCAGCTACTGTGCCCATCAAACGTAGCCTCTGTGCCCATCAAACGCAGCCACTGTGCCCTGCCTAAAAGCAGACACTGTGCCCCACCTAAAAGCAGACACTGTGCCCATCAAACGCAGCCACTGTGTCCATCAAACACAGCCAAAGTGCCCATTAAAATCAGCTACTGTGCCTATCAAACACAGCCACTGTGCCCATCAAACGCTGCCACTGTGCCCATCAAATGCAGCCACTGTGCCCATCCAACGCAGCCAGTCTCTTACCACCTCTTGTATCATATCTGCAGTCTTTGACCATCTCCTGTAGTATGTCTGCAGTCTCTGACCATCTCTTGTACAATGTATTCAGGCTATGACCATCTCTTGTATCATGTCTGCAGTCTTTGACCATCTCTTATACTATGTCTGCAGTCTCTGACCATCTCTTGTATCATAACTACAGTCCCTGACCATCTTCTGTAGCATGTTTGCAGTCCCTGACCATTTCTTGTATCATGTCTGCAGTCTCTGACCATCTTCTGTAGTATGTCTGCAGTCTCTGACCATCTCTTGTATCATGTCTGCAGTCTATGACCATCTTCTGTAGTATGTCTGCAGTCTCTGACCAGCTCTTGTATCATGTCTGCAGTCTCTGACCATCTCTTGTATCAGGTCTCCAGTCTTTGACCATCTTCTGTAGTATGTCTGCAGTCTCTGACCAGCTCTTGTACTATTCATGCAGTCTCTGACCATCTCTTGTACTATGTCTGCAGTCTCTGACCATCTCTTGTACTATGTTTGCAGTCTCTGACCTTCTCTTGTATCATAACTGCAGCCTCTGACCATCTCCAATATGCCAATATTCTGTTTGCTTTGTTAGCAGCAGCTTGGCATTGCATGCCATTGCTGAGCCTATCATCTACTAGGACCCCCAGGTCCTTTTCCATCCTAGATTCCCCCAGAGGTTCTCCCCCCAGTCTATAGATTGCATTCATATTTTTGCCACCCAAATGCATTATTTTACATTTTTCTACATTGAACCTCATTTGCCATGTAGTTGCCCACCCCATTCATTTATTCAGATCTTTTTGCAAGGTTTTCACATCCTGCGGAGAAGTTATTGCCCTGCTTAGCTTAGTATCGTCTGCAAATACAGAGATGGAACTGTTTATCCAGGGCCGGTCCTAGCCGGGGTGCACGGGGTGCACCGCACCCCAGCGCTGTAATATTTTTGCAGAAGAGGGGCGCCGAGCTAGAATCGCCGGCCGCCCAGCCGGCGTCTAGCTAGCGAACAGTGTTGTGAGTCAGGGACGCCTCGGCCGCCCCAGCATTCAGAGCGCGCCGCCTCAGCGGCTAATAAACAAGCTCCGCCCACCTCTGCCATCTTCACACAGCGTGGCTAAGAGGGAGCGGAGGAAGAAATCGCGGGTCAGGCGGCTGCGGTGCCTTATGGCGCCAGCTGCCAGGCTAGGGGGTGGCGGCGCCTAAGACATCCCGGAACGCTATGTCCCCAGCCTACAGTGCTGACCTAGAGGAGAGGAGAGAGCCGGGACAAGGAGCAGCCCGCCGGAAGTGCTGCATTGATCGTTGAAAGATGGAAGCCCTGCATGTGTACAGTGTATCTCCAGGCTTGCCGCGATATCCCCCCCTCCTCCTGGTCGTTTAGGGATCTATTGTGGAACGGACAGGCAGGCAGCAGCGCTGCTCTCCCAGAGTAAAGCCATCACCGCCGCTGGCTCAGGTATGGTGGAAGCACAGGCAGCATGCTCAGTGCTGCAGCCTGCACCCAGTAACAAGAAATAAAAAAAATTCTCTGCTGTCAAGTTTATAGTTCATTGCACTGTGTACAGAGGGGGAACTGATATATGTGTGAGAAGGGAACAGACGTGCAGGGGGGAACAGCTATGTGTGTGGGGGGAGGGGGTACATATATGTGTGTGGGGGTGGACAAATGTGCAGGGGGAACAGCTATGTGTGTGGGGGGAGGGGGAACAGACGTGCAGAGGGGGAACAGATATGTGTGTGGGGGGAGGGGGAACAGACGTGCAGAGGGGGAACAGATATGTGTGTGGGGGGTACACTGTGCCCATCAAACACAGCCACTGTGCCCATCAGACACAGCCACTGTGCCCATCAGACACAGCCACTGTTGTGCCCATCTGACGCTGCCACTGTGCCATCAAACGCTGCCACTGTGCCCATCAAACGCAGCCACTGTGCCCATCAAACGCAGCCACTGTGCCCCTCAAACGCAGCCATTGTGCCCCACCTAAAAGCAGCCACTGTGCCCATTAAAAGCAGCCACTGTGCCCATCAAACGCTGCCACTGTGCCAATCAAACGCTGCCACTGTGCCAATCAAACGCTGCCACTGTGCCCATCAAACGCTGCCACTGTGCCCATCAAACACTGCCACTGTACCATCAAACGCAGCCACTGTACCATCAAACGCAGCCACTGTGCCATCAAAAGCAGCCACAGTGCCCATTAAAAGCAGATACTGTGCCCATTAAACGTAGCCACTGTGCCCCACGTAAAAGCATCCAGTGTGCCCATTAAAAGCAGCCACTGTGCCCATAAAACGCAGCCAAAGTGCCCATTAAAAGCAGCTACTGTGCCCATCAAACGTAGCCTCTGTGCCCATCAAACGCAGCCACTGTGCCCTGCCTAAAAGCAGACACTGTGCCCCACCTAAAAGCAGACACTGTGCCCATCAAACGCAGCCACTGTGTCCATCAAACACAGCCAAAGTGCCCATTAAAATCAGCTACTGTGCCTATCAAACACAGCCACTGTGCCCATCAAACGCTGCCACTGTGCCCATCAAATGCAGCCACTGTGCCCATCCAACGCAGCCAGTCTCTTACCACCTCTTGTATCATATCTGCAGTCTTTGACCATCTCCTGTAGTATGTCTGCAGTCTCTGACCATCTCTTGTACAATGTATTCAGGCTATGACCATCTCTTGTATCATGTCTGCAGTCTTTGACCATCTCTTATACTATGTCTGCAGTCTCTGACCATCTCTTGTATCATAACTACAGTCCCTGACCATCTTCTGTAGCATGTTTGCAGTCCCTGACCATTTCTTGTATCATGTCTGCAGTCTCTGACCATCTTCTGTAGTATGTCTGCAGTCTCTGACCATCTCTTGTATCATGTCTGCAGTCTATGACCATCTTCTGTAGTATGTCTGCAGTCTCTGACCAGCTCTTGTATCATGTCTGCAGTCTCTGACCATCTCTTGTATCAGGTCTCCAGTCTTTGACCATCTTCTGTAGTATGTCTGCAGTCTCTGACCAGCTCTTGTACTATTCATGCAGTCTCTGACCATCTCTTGTACTATGTCTGCAGTCTCTGACCATCTCTTGTACTATGTTTGCAGTCTCTGACCTTCTCTTGTATCATAACTGCAGCCTCTGACCATCTCTTGTATCATGTCTGCAGTCTATGACCATCTTCTGTAGTATGTCTGCAGTCTCTGACCAGCTCTTGTATCATGTCTACAGTCTCCGACCATCTCTTGTATCATGTCTGCAGTCTCTAACCATCTCTTGTATCATGTCTGCAGTCTTTGACCATCTTCTGTAGTATGTCTGCAGTCTCTGACCATCTCTTGTACTATGTTTGCAGTCTCTGACCATCTCTTGTACTATGAGCTGCAGTCTCTGACCATCTCTTGCATTATGTCTGCAGTCTCTGACCATCTTTTGTATTATGTCTGCAGTCTTTGACCATCTTCTGTAGTATGTCTGCAGTCTCTGACCATCTCTTGTACTGTTTGCAGTCTCTAACCATCTCTTGTACTATGTCTGCAGTCTCTGACCATCTTTTGTATTATGTCTGCTGTCTCTGACCATCCCTTGCATTATGTCTGCAGTCTCTGACCATCTTTTGTATTATGTCTGCAGTCTCTGACCATCTCTTGTACTATGTCTGCACTCTCTGACCATCTCTTGTACTATGTCTGCACTCTCTGACCATCTCTTGTACTATGTCTGCAGTCTCTGACCATCTCTTGTATCATAACTGCAGCCTCTGATCATCTTCTGTAGTATGTCTGCAGTCTCTGACCATTTCTTGTATCATGTCTGCAGTTTCTGACCATCGTATGTATCATGTCTGCAGTCTCTGACCATCGTATGTATCATGTCTGCAGTCTCTGACCATCTCTTGTATCATGTCTGCAGTCCCTGACCATCTCTTGTACTATGTCTGCAGTCTCTGACCATCTCTTGTACTATGCCTGCAGTCTCTGACCATCTCTTGCATTATGTCTGCAGTCTCTGACCATCTCTTGTACTATGCCTGCAATCTCTGACCATCTCTTGCACTATGCCTGCAGCCTCTGACCATCTCTTGTATCATGTCTACAGTCTATGGCCATCTTCTGTTGTATGTCTGAAGTCTCTGACCACCTCTTGTACTATGTTTGCAGTCTCTGACCATCTCTTGTACTATGTTTGCAGTCTCTGACCATCTCTTGTACTATGTCTGCAGTCTCTGACCATCTCTTGCATTATGTCTGCAGTCTCTGACCATCTTTTGTATTATGTCTGCAATCTCTGACCATCTTTTGTATTATGTCTGCAGTCTCTGACCATCTCTTGTATCATAACTGAAGCCTCTGACCATCTTCTGTAGCATGTTTGCAGTCTCTGACCATCTCTTGTATCATAACAGAAGCCTCTGACCATCTTCTGTAGCATGTTTGCAGTCTCTGACCATCTCTTGTATCATAACTGAAGCCTCTGACCATCTTCTGTAGCATGTTTGCAGTCTCTGACCATCTCTTGTATCATGTCTGCAGTCTTTGACCATCTTCTGTAGTATGTCTGCAGTCTATGACCATCTCCTGCATTATGTCTGCAGTCTCTGACCATCTTTTGTATTATGTCTGCAGTCTCTGACCATCTTATGTATTATGTCTGCTGTCTCTGACCATCTTATGTATTATGTCTGCTGTCTCTGACCATCTCTTGTATCATAACTGCAGCCTCTGACCATCTTCTGTAGCATGTTTGCAGTCTCTGACCATTTCTTGTATCATGTCTGCAGTCTCTGACCATCTCTTGTACTATTTATGCAGTCTCTGACCATCTCTTGTACTATGTCTACAGTCTCTGACCATTTCTTGTATCATGTCTGCAGTCTCTGACCATCCCCTGTAGTATGTTTGCAGTCTCTGACTATCTTGTTCTCTTTATAGTTAAGAGATCATGGGAGGATCCCAGGTTAACAAAGACTCCTTAGAGGAGCATATCTGTGTTTGAGTCGTTGCCATAGAAACATTTGCAAAGGGGAGGAGTTAGTAAGATGACCACGCCCCCGTGGGGGCGCCCAAAATATTTCTGCACCCAGGCGTCTGTGACCCTAGGATCGGCCCTGTGTTTATCCCATCCTCCAGGTCGTTTATGAACAAATTAAATAGGATTGGTCCCAGCACAGAACCCTGGGGAACCCCACTACCCACCCCTGACCATTCCGAGTACTCCCCATTTATCACCACCCTCTGAACTCGCCCTTGTAGCCAGTTTTCAATCCATGTACTCACCCTATGGTCCATGCCAACGGACCTTATCTTGTACAGTAAACGTTTATGGGGAACTGTGTCAAATGCTTTTGCAAAATCCAGATACACCACGCAGAGCTGGTACAAGGGGTGGGCAGAAGGGACGGATGCCCTGGGCGAGACAATTTATTGGGGTGGGGGGGGGGCGCAGTGAAGTGTCCTAAAATGGGCATCACTAAATGGCGGACCTCGGGCCAAATGTGGACCGTCTCACTGTCCTATGCGGCCCGCCGCGGTACCGCCATTTAGCAGTCTTTTCTTCCCAATGCCGTCTCTGTAATCCTCACACAGAGCCGACAGCAGGAGGCGGGACAGTTCTGGATGGAGGACGGAGCTGGCGGAGGTTAACAAGCAGGTGATTGGCTGCTAGGATGAAGGGCGGTCTCAGCAACCAATCACCATCTTGCAACACCTGCCCTCCATCTGAGACATGCCGTGCCTCCCTCCGATCTTCGGTCTGTGCAAGGTAAGTGAGGGAGGGGGTGAAGTTACAGGGAGTGAGGACACTGATAAGGGGGAAAGTGTGTGCTGACTCACTGAGGACATTAAAATGAAGTTGTTGAGGGCTGTGATGTGGTGGGCTGACAGGTGGGGAGGGTGGGCTGAGCGGACTGTGATGTATAGGGAGATGTAAATATTAAAGTGGGGAGATGTGAATATTACAGTGGGGAGATGTGAATATTAAAGTAGGGAGATGTGAATATTACAGTGGGGGAGATGTGGATATTACAGTGGGGAGATGTAAATATTAAAGTGGGGAGATGTGAATATTACAGTGGGGGAGATGTGAATATTAAAGTGGGGAGATGTGAATATTACAGTGGGGGAGATGTGGATATTACAGTGGGGAGATGTAAATATTAAAGTGGGGAGATGTGAATATTACAGTGGGGAGATGTGAATATTAAAGTAGGGAGATGTGAATATTACAGTGGGGGAGATGTGAATATTACAGTAGGGAGATGTGAATATTACAGTGGGGGAGATGTGAATATTAAAGTGGGGAGATGTGAATATTACAGTGGGGGAGATGTGAATATTAAAGTGGGGAGATGTGAATATTACAGTAGGGAGATGTGAATATTAAAGTGGGGAGATGTGAATATTACAGTGGGGGAGATGTGAATATTAAAGTGGGGAGATGTGAATATTACAGTGGGGGAGATGTGGATATTACAGTGGGGAGATGTAAATATTAAAGTGGGGAGATGTGAATATTACAGTGGGGAGATGTGAATATTAAAGTGGGGAGATGTGAATATTACAGTGGGGGAGATGTGGATATTACAGTGGGGAGATGTAAATATTAAAGTGGGGAGATGTGAATATTACAGTGGGGAGATGTGAATATTAAAGTAGGGAGATGTGAATATTACAGTGGGGGAGATGTGAATATTACAGTAGGGAGATGTGAATATTACAGTGGGGGAGATGTGAATATTACAGTGGGGGAGATGTGAATATTACAGTGGGGAGATGTGAATATTACAGTGGGGGAGATGTGAATATTACAGTAGGGAGATGTGAATATTACAGTGGGGAGATGTGGATATTACAGTGGGGGAGATGTGAATATTACAGTGGGGAGATGTGAATATTAAAGTGGGGAGATGTGAATATTACAGTGGGGGAGATGTGGATATTAAAGTGGGGAGATGTGAATATTACAGTGGGGGAGATGTGAATATTAAAGCGGGTAGATGTGAATATTACAGTGGGGGAGATGTGAATATTACAGTGGGGGAGATGTGAATATTACAGTGGGGGAGATGTGAATATTACAGTGGGGAGATGTGAATATTACAGTGGGGGAGATGTGAATATTACAGTGGGGAGATGTGAATATTACAGTGGGGGAGATGTGAATATTAAAGTGGGGAGATGTGGATATTACAGTGAGGGAGATGTGAATATTACAGTGGGGGGGGTGAATATTAAAGTGGGGAGATGTGAATATTACAGTGGGGGAGATGTGAATATTACACTGGGGAGATGTGAATATTACAGTGGGGGAGATGTGAATATTACAGTGGGGGAGATGTGAATATTAAAGTGGGGAGATGTGGATATTACAGTGGGGTAGATGTGAATATTACAGTGGGGAGATGTGAATATTACAGTGGGGGAGATGTGAATATTAAAGTGGGGAGATGTGAATATTACAGTGGGGGAGATGTGAATATTGAAGTGGGGAGATGAGAATATTACAGTGGGGGAGATGAGAATATTACAGTGGGGGGAGATGTGAATATTAAAGTGGGGAGATGTGAATATTACAGTGGGGGAGATGTGAATATTAAAGTGGGGAGATGTGAATATTACAGTGGGGGAGATGTGAATATTGAAGTGGGGAGATGAGAATATTACAGTGGGGGAGATGTGAATATTACAGTGGGGAGATGTGAATATTACAGTGGGGAGATGTGAATATTACAGTGGGGGAGATGTGAATATTACAGTGGGGAGATGTGAATATTACAGTGGGGGAGATGTGAATATTACAGTGGGGGAGATGTGAATATTACAGTGGGGGAGATGTGAATATTACAGTGGGGAGATGTGAATATTACAGTGGGGAGATGTGAATATTACAGTGGGGAGATGTGAATATTACAGTGGGGGAGATGTGAATATTAAAGTGGGGAGATGTGGATATTACAGTGAGGGAGATGTGAATATTACAGTGGGGGGGGGGGGTGAATATTAAAGTGGGGAGATGTGAATATTACAGTGGGGGAGATGTGAATATTAAAGTGGGGAGATGTGAATATTACAGTGGGGGAGATGTGAATATTACACTGGGGAGATGTGGATATTACAGTGGGGGAGATGTGAATATTACAGTGGGGGAGATGTGAATATTACAGTGGGGGAGATGTGAATATTACAGTGGGGAGATGTGAATATTACAGTGGGGAGATGTGAATATTACAGTGGGGAGATGTGAATATTACAGTGGGGAGATGTGAATATTACAGTGGGGGAGATGTGAATATTAAAGTGGGGAGATGTGGATATTACAGTGAGGGAGATGTGAATATTACAGTGGGGGGGGGGGGGGGGTGAATATTAAAGTGGGGAGATGTGAATATTACAGTGGGGGAGATGTGAATATTAAAGTGGGGAGATGTGAATATTACAGTGGGGGAGATGTGAATATTACACTGGGGAGATGTGGATATTACAGTGGGGGAGATGTGAATATTACAGTGGGGGAGATGTGAATATTAAAGTGGGGAGATGTGGATATTACAGTGGGGGAGATGTGAATATTACAGTGGGGGAGATGTGAATAATAAAGTGGGGAGATGTGAATATTACAGTGGGGGAGATGTGAATATTAAAGTGGGGAGATGTGAATATTACAGTGGGGGAGATGTGAATATTGAAGTGGGGAGATGAGAATATTACAGTGGGGGGAGATGTGAATATTAAAGTGGGGAGATGTGAATATTACAGTGGGGGAGATGTGAATATTAAAGTGGGGAGATGTGAATATTACAGTGGGGGAGATGTGAATATTGAAGTGGGGAGATGAGAATATTACAGTGGGGGAGATGTGAATATTACAGTGGGGAGATGTGGATATTACAGTGGGGGAGATAGGGGGGGGGGGCGCAGTTTGCCATCTTTGCCCTGGGCACCAAATGGCCTTGTCCCAGTACTGACACCACGTCTACGGGCCTTCCTTTATCTAGATGGCAACTCACCTCCTCATAGAAGGTTAATAGATTGGTTTGGCAAGAATGATTCTTCATGAATCCATGCTGATTACTGCTAATGATACTGTTCTCATTACTAAAATCTTGTATGTAGTCCCTTATCATCCCCTCCAAGAGCTTGCATACTATTGATTTTAGGCTAACTGGTCTGTAATTCCCAGGGATGTATTTTGTGCCCTTTTTAAATATTGGTGCTACATTGGCTTTTCTCCAATCAGCTGGTACCATTCCAGTCAGTAGACTATCTGTAAAAAATTAGGAACAATGGTCTGGCAATTACTTGACTGAGTTCCCCAAGTACCCTCGGGTGCAAGCCATCTGGTCCCGGTGATTTATTAAGGTTAAGTTTCTCAAGTCTAATTTTACTTCCGTCCTCTGTTAACCATGGAGGTGCTGAAGCCCTCCCAATTCACTCATGAAGACTGAGGAGAAGAATAAATTCAATACCTTTGCCATCTCCCCATCCTTTGTAACCAGATGTCCTTCCTCATTCTTTATGGGGCCAATATGGTCTGTCCTCCCTTTTTTACTATTTACATACTTAAAGAATTTCTTTGCTTTTTTTTGCTCTCCTCCGCTATGTGTCGTTCATGTTCTATCTTAGCTGTCCTAATTGCACCCTTACATTTCTTGTTGCATTCTTTATAAAGTCTGAAACGTGAACAGGTGAGCCGAGCTCCAGATCTGAATATCGAGGCTTAATTTTTTGCATGTTACAAAACCACACGTTCCGCTTTCCCATGGCCACGCACAGGTGTCGAAACCATGCAACACAATGCAGGAATAGCATCCTCTACATCACACGTCAAACACAAGACCAATGGGCTGAATCCGGCCCGCCGGGGGGTATTTCACATGGTCCTCACACCTCTCCTGCAGCTTCGGTAAACCCCTCATCTCTGCAATAGAGAGGAGGGCAGAACTCTTCCGCCAGATCCTGCACCTCTGTGTGCAGCCGCAGCACCGCCTCATCTCCATCTCCCCTGGTCTCAGCATTCAGCAGACTCCAGCCCTCTTCTAGTCCTCCTCCAGACCCTGCACTTTCTGCTTTCCATCTCTGCCAGCAGCACAAGGTAAGGGGGTAACACTGAAGTAAGGGAGGGTGGGGGAGTGGGGGAACGCTCTGGACATCTAGTCTAAAGGCCTGTACACACGATCTGACTTTGACAACAAACATGCAAATTAGCTGTTTTAAGGCAACATCCGACCGTGTGTACGCTCCACGGGACAAACTTTTTCAGTTTTTATCGGACTTTGGTTGGCTGTGCGAACATACAAACTTTCCGGCAACAAAAGTCCGATCGTGTGTACACAAAACCAATCGGACTTTTGTACAAATACGCATGCTCAGAACCAATGTAAAAGATCAGGCAACAATACAGAAGTTGACCAGAAGGTGGCGCCGGAGAATTGAACGTCCTCTTTTGAAGTGTGTCGTCAGTACATTGAAACGTCACTGTGTTCGTGTTTGTTGCCAAAAATAAAAAAGCCCTGCCGTGTGTATGCTTAGTTTACGGCCAACGCCCTTCGTACTAAAATCCACAGGAAAGTTTGTACAAAGTCCGATCGTGTGCATGAGTCTTTACAGATACAACCGGCCCTTTGAGGGCAACTAGATTGCTGATGCGGCCCACCAAAGTACCAACTACTCAGCCGCACTCACTAGCACAGGTCTTAAACCAGTTCCGCTCCAAAGCAATTTGTTTAATCGTCCGCATGTAAAATATCTTACATTTTTTGCAATAAACTGAAACCCCCAGAACATCGTATATTTTCTTAAAGCAGGAGGTCCTGTAGAAGATAAAAAAAACAAAACAAAAAATAAATAAAATGGTAATTGTTGCAAATTTGTTTCACACGATATTTGCCTAACTTTTTATTAAAAACGCAGCTGTGAAAGTGATCGATGGCTATAGAGCTGCCGCACCACTTTGAAGCTGAGAGCCGGCTCTACAAACGCCGATGGCTACAATAAACGGTTCTGTTTGGAACTGGTTTGGTTAATGATTCCAGCTGTACTCAATTACAGTAATGGCTCCAGGCATCAGAGATCTGAAGACATGCTCTACCTGTATGGATTTGCCATCTTATGCTGGGCCAAAGGCATTGGAAAGATGACACTGGGTGCAAGTTTCAGCTGGAAGGTTGTTACAGGGATGTTTGGCAGAGCAACATGGGTGCCATTTCTAAAAAGTGCGACTAAACCCACGTCATAAAACCTATCAATACTGTTATTACATGCTGTCCATACTCCGTCACTATGAAATTCATTTTTTGAAAAAAAAAAAATCGAAGTTACTTACCGGTAACGTTTTTTCCGGGAGTCTTTCAGGACAACACACTTGAGAGAGACCTCGGCTCCTCCCTCTGAGGAAACACCGCCTCCACCAGACTTTTAAGTCACCCCTTCCCTTTAGCCCGTCAGTTTTTGCACGAGAACCTCCGGACAGTCTAGGGAGACATTAGAACACATCATAACAACATTTATATTCCTGATGCTCTCAAGTCCTAGTGGCAAGACAATATCCGGGTGGGTACCGGTGCTGTCCTGAAAGACCCCTGGAAAAAACGTTACCGGTAAGTAATTTCGATTTTCCCTCTTTCGTCTTTCAGGACAGCACACTTGAGAGGATAAGCGAGCACATACCCTAGGGTGGGACTACTGCCTGCAGAACCTTTCGCCCAAAAGCCTGGTCCTGGGCAGACAATAGGTCCAGTCTGTAGTGCTTAACGAAAGTCTTAAAACTTGACCACGTCGCTGCTCTGCAGATCTGATCGGGTGTAGCACCAGCCCACTCTGCTTGTGACGTTGCCATAGCCCTAGTGAAATGAGCCCTAATAACCTTCCGGAACTTCCACCCACTTTGCTATATAGGCTTGACTGATAGCCAATCTTAGCCATCTGGCTATAGTGTGTCTAGACTCTAGAGGCTTTGGAACCCATCCTTGCCCCTGAAAAAGAAACAAAAAGGGAGTCGGATTTCTTAAACTGCTCCGTAACCTCCAGGTACCTTAACCTCCCTGGCGGTATGATTATTTCGGATTTTAGGTGCTGAAAGCGGTACCATTATTTTGCATGGAAATTTGGCGTTTTATATTGTAGGTCTGTAATTCTTAACAATCACACACTTAAATCTGTCCAAACAAGAGTCTAGTAGATATCCCGGGTATGATAAAGTTTGAAACACAAAAACATAAATTATAATATAATAAATAAAAATAAATAATTCAAAAAAATAAAAATAAATAGTAATAAAATAAATTTCCCCACGATTCACTATCGCTCAATTCTGCAAGTGTTCTAATTTACTATCGCTGTTTTCTAGCTGGTCTAAAGCCATTTTTGACGTAAAGGGACACTTTTTGGTTGCTATGGACAATCTCCAGTTTCCAGGCAGAAAGAACAGTATATATAATATAAAACTGCATGCAGGGCATGGGCCAAAGCACTGGGGACAAAGGGGATGTGAAGTCATTTCATACAGTACTGTAATCTGTAAGATTACAGTACTGTATGTGTTATGATTTTTACATTTTTTTGAATTTGCCGCCAGGCTCCGCCCCCGTGCGTCGCGACGCTCGCAGGGAACGGAGCCTGGCACAGAGAGGCTTCGAGCAGAGGACACAGCCCGCGGACACTGCGGGGGACATCGCAGGATCCCGGGGACAAGGTAAGTAATGCCACACCAGGATCCTGCGATGTAATCCCGAGTGTGGCTCGGGGTTACCGCTAATGGTCCTGATTTTTAACCCCGAGCCACACTCGGGAAAACCGCCAGGGAGGTTAATGCACATCTTCTGACATCTAACTTGTGGAAGACCTGCTCCTGTTCCTTCACAGGATTTGAGCAAAAAGTGGGTAAACAAATTTCCTGGCTTCTATAAAATTCCGAAACCACCTTTGGAAAAAAGGCCGGATCTGTTTTAAAAATAATGCTATCCGGAAAAAACTTGAAAGAAAGGTGCCCTCCTAGAGAGGGCTTGTAGCTCACTGACCCTCCTTGCAGTAGTGATGGCTACTAAGAAAACCGTCTTGAGGGTTAAAAAACTTCACCGTACAAGATTCAATAGGTTCAAAAGGACCCTCTGTAAGGGCCTGTAGTACTAAGGATAAATCCCATATCCTGTTGGAAAGCTCTGAGAGCCAGAAAAATGGCCCTCAGTTCTATCCAGTTCGGGGACTGCACTGCGTCCCTGACTCCCCAGGAACCCTGTACCAGACTCGTCCCCAGGTGTGCGCCCCAACCTGTGCCACTCGCGTCTGTAGTCACAATTTTTGATACAGGCAGAACCCACTCCAGACCCTGCGATAGGTTTGCTGCCTTTCTCCACCACCACAGGATCCCTTCACTCGTACAGGAATGAAGACCGCCGAGTCCAAGGACTTCCGAGTGTGGTCCCAAACTTTCAGAATGAACCACTGTAAAGGGCGGAAGTGCACTCCTGCCCACCTTACTGCTGGGAGGGCAGCTGTCAGCAATCCCAAGGCTGACATGACCCTTCTTATGGTGATTTGGTGATTACCCTGCAGAACTGCCAAGGCTCTGTCTATCTTGGCAATTTTCTCTTCGGGAAGAAAAAACTCTCCGTTGGGCTGAGTCCAGGATGTAACCTAGGAATGTAATCCTCTTGGATGGAACCAGGTTGGACTTCTCCAAGTTTAGGAGCCATCCCAGATGTTCCAGTATACCTCTTGCTACTTGCAAATTCTGGACCAGCTGCTCCGGAGAGGGAGCAAAAAGGAGCAGGTCGTCCGGGTATGCGATTACCGAAATTCCTTGAAGGCGCATGAAAGCCAGAACTTCCACCAAAAACTTTGGTGAATATCTGGGGCGAAGAGGAGAGCCCAAAGGGGAGGGCTTGGAACTGAAGATGCACTATTTCCTCCCCGGACCTTACCGCCAGCCTGAGGAACTTCTGACTGTCCTCTGCGATCGGAATGTGCAGATAGGCGTCCCTTAGATCTATGGATGCCATGTAGCATCCGAAACTTCTTGAAGGCGATTGATAGGTTCAGGGGCTTCAAGTTCAGGAAGAGCCTGAATTTCCCTGAAGACTTCCGAACCACAAAGATGTGGGAGTAGCGACCCCTGTCTATTTCTCCGGATGGGACACGTGATATCACATCCTGCCGCTCTAGATCCTCCAGAGAGGCTATTCATGCCGTTGCCTTCTCCGCACACTTTGGCAAGTTCGTAACCAGCAGCCTGTGTGGGGGGGGGGGGGGGGGGGACGGACTTGAGAATTCTAATCTGTACCCCCTCCTTACAATCCCCAGAATAAACTGATTGGAGGTAACTGACTCCCACTGTGGGAGGAAGGCCCCCAGTCTTCCTCCCACTGGGGTTAACGCGTCATTGGGGCTTTTGGGGCTGTTCAGGAGGGTGAAAAATCGCTCCCCCGAGCCCTCTGCCCTTGTTGGTCCAGACTTTTTTCTGAGACTCTGCTCTTGTAAAATTAAACTTCCTTAGAGAACGAGTCTTCTTTCTAGGCTGTTCCCCCAACTTTTTCTTCAAGGGGAAGGCCTTCTTTTTATCGGCCGTTCGATCAAGAACCGCCTCCAGATCCGGACCGAACAGCAAGTCCCCAGTGAAAGGGACCCCGCAAAGTTTTATTTTTGAAGCATTGTCCCTCTGCCAGGTTTTTAACCAAAGGGCTCTCCTGGCTGAGTTTGCCAAGGCAGAGGATCTAGCAGACATGTGGACCGATTCTGCTGAGGCGTCCGCAATGTATGCGATTCCCTTTAACCACCTCAATACTGGGCATTTTCGCCCCCCTTCCTGCCCAAGCCATTTTTCAGCTTTCAGCGCTGTCGCATTTTGAATGACAATTGCGCGGTTATACAACACTGTACCCAAATGAAATTGTTATCCTTTTTTCTCCACAAATAGAGCTTTCTTTTAGTGGTATTTGATCACCTCTGCGGTTTTTATTTTTTGCTCTATAAACAAAAGAAGAGTGACAAGTTTAACCCCCCTGGCGGTATTCCCGAGTCTGGCTCGGGGTGAATTTTTTAATACCAAAAGCGGTAACCCCGAGCCAGACTCGGGATCGCATCGCAGGATCCAGGAAGAGTTTACTTACCTTGTCCCCTGGATCCTGCGATGTCTCCCCGCTGTGATCGGCGAGCCGCTGTGTCTTGCTCGATTCACAGTGCCGAGCTCCGTTCCCTGCGAGCGCTGCGACGCACGGGGACGGAGTTCGGCGGCAAATTCAAAAGTGAAACACACAATACAGATACAGCATACTGTAATCTTACAGATTACAGTACTGTATCAAATAATTACACATCCCCTTTGTCCCTAGTGGTCTGCCCAGTGTCCTGCATGCAGTTTTATATATATATAAAAACTGTTCTTTCTGCCTGGAAACTGGAGATTGTCCATAGCAACCAAAACTGTCCCTTTACATCAAAAGTGGCTTTAGATCAGCTAGAAAACAGCGATAATAAATTAGAATCACTCGCAGAATTGATCGATAGTGATTTGTGGGGAGATCCGTCATCAAACACTAAAAGTAACAAAAGCGACAATTCTGCAACTGAGCAAATTTCAGTGTTTTTGATTTGATTACATTATTGAATAATTTTTATTATTATTATATTATTATTTGTTATAATTATTTATAGTTATTTATTATATTATAATTTTTTTATTTCGTTTTTCAAACTTTATCATACCCTGGATGTCTACTAGACTCTGGTTTGGACAGATTTAAGTGAACTATTCCTAAGAATTACAGGCCTACAATATAAAACGCCAAATTTCTGTGCAAAATAATGGTACCGCTTTCAGCACCTAAAATCTGAAATAATCATACCGCCAGGGAGGTTAAAAAAAAAAAAAACCACAATAATTTTTACCTTTTGCGATAATAAATATCCAATTTTTTTTTTCTTTAAAACAATTTTTTTCTCAGTTTAGGCCGATATGTATTCTTGTACATATTTTTGGTAAAAAAAAAAAAAAAAAAAAAAAAATAAAATAATCGCAATAAGCGTATATAGATTGGTTTGCGCAAAAGTTATAGCGTCTACAAAATAGGGGATAGATTTATAACATTTTTATTTTCATTTTATTTTTTTACTAGTAATGGCGGCGATCTGCGATTTTTATCGTGACTGCGATATTGCGGCGGACACATCGGACACTTTTGACACATATTTGGGACCATTCACATTTATACAGCGATCCGTGCTATAAAAATGCATTGATTACTGTATAAATGTGACAGGCAGGGAAGGGGTTAACACTAGGTGGTGATCGAGGGGTTAACCGTGTTGCTAGGGAGTGTTTCTAACGGTAGGGGGCGGGGACTCACTAGGGGAGGAGACCGATCGGTGTTCCTCTGTACTGGGAACATACCATCAGTCTCCTCCCCTCTGACAGGACCGTGGATCTGTGTGTTTACACACACAGATCCACGGTCCTGCTGTGTTACCGGTAATCGCGGGTGCCTGGCGGACATCGCGGACGCCGGGCACGCGCACCGGGTGCCTAGTGACACAGCGGGCGCGCGCGATCGCCGTCGGCAGCACGCGCGCCCCCTGGTGGCCTGGGAAAGCGAGGCCGTCATATGACACCCGCCGGCCACGAGAGCTGCGCCGCCTGGCCGTCAATTGACGGCCGGCGGTCAGCAAGCAGTTAATAGCATTGGGAAGGAGGAGAGAATCGTCTCCTTAGCGGTTCCCGCTTCAATATGAGCTTTTATATGTGTTAGCCAGTGCTCCATGTTACGCGCCACCACTGTGACGGCCATGGCCGGCTTAAGGTTGCCTAGAGAGGAATCCTAGGATTTCTTAAGTAGAGAATCCATCCGTTTGTCAATGGGATCTGTTAGCACCCCCATATCTTCAAACGCCAAGTCTGTTATTCTGGATACCTGAGAGAAGGCTACATCCAGTCCAGGTGACTTGTTCCATACATCAGCTTCATCCTCTGAAAAAGGGAATCTGCGCTTTAATGCTCTAGAAAAGAAAGGTTTCCTTTCTGGGTCCCGCCATTCCTTTTTAATGGCATCTACTAGGACCTCCTGTACCGGAAAGACTCTCTTCTTCTGCTCTCCAAGACCCACGTACATTCGGTCGTGTAGAGACAGAGATTTTTTTTTCTCCACCTGGATACCTAGGGTGGTGTGGATTGCTCCCAAGAGCTCCTCCACCTCCTCCAAGGAGAGTTTATATCGGGAGGTTCTGGAAGACTCGCCATCCACCTTCTCTCCCTCGGATTCGCTTGAGGAATGTGAGGATGCACCATCCGACTCATCCTCTAAAGCCTCTCTGGAAACCCCCAGTAACTCCTCACTGACGGAGGGACCTGAAGGACCAGGTGCGTCATTTTGCTGTGCTGGCAGAGGACCTGCTGGGGGCTGTATAGGCTAAAAATTTTCAAACAATGCTTTGAAAGATTGAAAAGTGCTGGAAAGCTCCTTAACAGAAGCTGCCAGGTCAGAGCTTAACTAAGCCTTCAATGCATTTACTGTACAAAATCTTCCCCCAGGACTCTCCTAAAGTCCTTCTACATGATGGGCACTTTCTTTTGGACACGTGAGGGCCTGGTCCTTTCCGCAGGTTTGTCCTGAAATGACAAAACAAGCGCCGGCATCAGCAACAGTCTTAAAAAATATAAAAACCAAGTGACCAACACCAGAAGTGCACCCCCCAGGACCAACCACCAGGGTCCCAGACGTGTCTCTCCTCCCCTCTGACCACCAAGAGGGGGTTTTATCCCGTGGAGCGAAGTGGGAATAAGGTAAGGGAACACCACCCCAGGGTTCCACTCACCTTAGTGTGGCTGGTGCTGGCGTCACCCGGCACAGAACGGGAACCATCCGTCTCTGACATCCCTCTGGCCAGGGGAGTGGTCTGCCTCAGAATGCTCCTCTGTAAGACCAACAGCTTTAATGGAGCCCGCACCAGCCGCCGCGCCGTTAGTTTATCCGTCCCGCAGCCGGAACTGAAAGCCGCGGTCCGAACGGAAGTGCCCTTCCCGTCGGAAATGACATCGCCCGCCATCCGACTCAGCGTTGCTCCATGCTGACTCTCAAAGTGAGGAGAATCTGGGCACCTTCGTATTGCCTTCCCCAGGCAGCAGACAAACGAACTCCCAGGCCTTTCCATTCCCCAAGGGAGGACAGGGAGCGCAATGCCACAGCAGGTAACCAGACTCCCCATCCGAACTGCTGTTAATGAGACACCTCTGTCTCTCCTTTCCAACGATCGTACCGGCCTCAGCCTCACCAGCTGATATAGCCAAGGTTCCTAGCGATGTCTCCCTTCTGGAGGATCAAACGAAACAGACGGGCTAAAGGAAAGGGGCGACTTAAAAAAGTCTGGTGGAGGCGGTGTTTCCTAAGAGGGGAGGAGCCGAGGTCTCTCTCAAGTGTGCTGTCCTGAAAGACGAGAGGGAAAAATCCTGGTTGCTGCTGCTGTCCATGTCGCCCAATTCAGCTAGAGATTTTGCAGCTGTGGTGGCAGCTCTGCACATGCTCAGTTTTCAGCAAGTTTCTATGCTGAGCCTTTCCTCCCTATCACAGCCAATGTTCCTACATATCAGGGATATGCAATTAGGGGACCTCCAGCTGTTGCAAAACCACAAGTCCCATCATGCCTCTGCCTCTCGGTGTCATGCTTGTGGCTGTCAGAATCCTGCTAGGCCTTATGGGACTTTTAGTTCTGCAACAGCTGGAGGTCTGCCAATTGCATATCCCTGCTATAGAGTAACACATGTGGGCGTATACAGTGGTAAATGTCAGCCCATTCCCACCAACTAAACACATTAATGGAGGAATCACCTCCCTCTTATTCTAAGGCACAGGCTGGAGGGATGACAGGGACTGGCCGTAATCCATCCACATTGCATTTAAAAAAAAAAAAAAAATCCAAATATGACAATTTAGAAGCGTTATATATTTATTGCCATCGGGAGCTTTCCACTCATCTGACCGCCATGATCATAAACCTCACCCCATGGCAGCCTAAACTCTTTAATAAGGGCAGGGGGCTTCAGCTCCAAGGGGTTACACCCTTTAGTAAAACTTTAAGATAGAAGGGTCAGTACCAGCCAGTCTGGCCACCGAAACCACCGATCTAGTGCTAGCTGAAAGTCCCACTTCCTTCCACCTGGCAGGCAATGTATGGGGCCCTTGATTACAGTAAAGTGCGGTACACTGCTTCAAGTTTCAGCAGAAAGCTGTTGGTGGCAGAACAGTACCTGTAGTAATACTGAATTGATTACAAATCTCATGACCTGGGCGATAGTGTGGGAGAGCACACGCTGCATGAAGGAGGAGCCCCCATGCGTGCCTGGCAGACCCAATGTCCGCCAGCCACCCGCAAACACTTCAGAGGCAGAACCGGGATCTGCCTACATAAACAAGGCAGATCCCCATTCTGGTGAGGGAGAATATGGGAGATCTTCTGTTCCTAGGAATCAGAAACTGATCTGTTCTTCCTCTCAGTACTTTCCCCACACAGTAAGAAAGCACAAAGAGGGAACACATTTAATCCTTTAATTGCCCCTGATGTTAACCCATTCCAGTCACAGTAATCAGTGCTTTTTTTTTATGATCACTGTATTGGTGCCACCGGTCCACAAAAGTGTTAGGGTCAGATTTGTATGCCGCAATCTTGCGATAAAAAAAAAGTCTATCCCGTAGTTTGTAGACGTTATAACTTGTGTAATCCAATCAATATACACTTACCATATATACGCCAATCAGAATAAAAGCCGAAGCACCCAATTTTACCACAAAAAAAAAAAAAAAAAAAAAGTATTGACTCGAGAATAAGCCTAGAGTGGGAATCTGCAGCCTCTCCGGCATCTGCAGCCTCTCCGCGCCCATCTGCAGCCTCTCCGCGCCCATCTGCAGCCTCTCCGCGCCCATCTGCAGCCTCTCCGCGCCCATCTGCAGCCTCTCCGCGCCCATCTGCAGCCTCTCCGCGCCCATCTGCAGCCTCACCTTTGATTACTAAAACAGTGGGTGTCTCCCGCTGTGTTATGCTTTCTGTTTGGCTGTCTATTGTAACAAAGTCCCGCCTCCACATCTGACAGACAGAACACTGTTTCCCAGCATTGTATCAGTGTTCCTCCATCATGGACGAGGAGGCAGGGCTTCGTTACAATGGATGCCCTGCCGAACAGACTGCATAACACAGGAGACACCCGCTGTTTTAGTAATCAAAAGGTACGGCTGCAGATTGGCATAGTGAGGCTGCACCCTCACTCAAGTACAAGCTGAGGGGGGGGGGGGGGGTTCAGCCTAGAAAAAGGGAGCTGAAAAAAAACTCGGCTTACACTCTAGTATATTACGGTAGTTTACCAAAAATATGTAGAATACATATTGGCCTAAATTGAGGAAGAAAGGTTCACTTTTTGTCAATGCATTATAGCAGAGAGTAAATAGTTTCTCAAAATGGTCACTTTGTTTACAGTGCAAAAAACAGCAGAGGTGATCAAGTACCAAAAGAAAGATTTGTAGGGAATTTTATTTGGGTACAGCATTGCATGACCGCACAAATGTCAGATAATGTAATGCAGTGCCGTATTGCACATGGTCATTAAGGTCTTTAATACTTCTGGGGCTGACGTGGTTAAGCAATTTTACAGACAAAGCAGAGGACACTGTAAAAAGGATTTTATTTTGCATAATGTATTTCATGTTTACGAACAAATGAAAAAACAAAATTAAAGTTTGGTGAACACAATCTGAAGTGACTGCAAAAACATGAGCATTCTGGGACTTCCTGAGGGCACTGTGGGGGCAGCGAAGGACCAGGCACCAGCAATGGAGGTGGAAAGCACTACAAATATACACAATGGACAGTCCTTATACCAGGACTTTACATACTGGCCGGGGGAGGAACATTCCAGCAGCTTATGAATCCAGTCACGTGGGAATGCACGTCGTGCCAGGCAGAGGTGCCACACATCTGGCAAAAAATTGGGATGTACAGAGGGGAGCACAGGGTTAAATTACAGCCCCCCCAACCCACAGGGGGCATACTGCAGTGCAAATTGACCAGGGGGCAGAGAAGGTTTAGCAGCCACTGTCCCTTTACACCCCCAGTAATGGGTATCATTTTCAGTCCAGAGTCCGAGTAGTAAGCTCCCTGGGAATAACATACAGATAGAGGGGGCTGGAGGGAGGGTAAGGGGGACAAGCGTGTTAATCCACTTCTTCCATGCGAGATGCATCTTCCTCACCCTCCAGAGGGGGGATTTCCTCTGGGGCAGCTGCAGTAGTTTCCTCAATTGTGGGTTCATCTTCATCGATGCCTGGAAGAGGACAGCAGTGATTATGCAGAGTCAAAGACATGGAAAACAACAATTACCAATCAACCACCATTCATCTACACAAGTTCCCTGACCAAAAAACCCACGACTTGAAATGTGAGGTCCAATCACATCAAAATGCTTTAAAATCTAATAGCCCCTCCCTCCAGTGCCACCTTTTGGGGGGGGGGGGGTGTGTTATCTGTTTAACAGTTAACCCTTCCAAAAGATCTCAGAACCTGCAGCAAGATCACTCAAAAAGTCCCCCCCGGCCATTCAGAAATCACAGCACTCTTCATGCATGCGCAGTAGGGAACCAGCTGTGGTTTCAATCACTGGATTCCAGCACAGGCAAGCGTTTTACTAAAAAAGTCAGCAGCTAAAGTAGCCTGTGTAGGTGCTAACTTTTTTTTAACAAGGGGGGGCAGAACTGTTTAATAAAAATTTGCTACCATTTACAGCAGCCTCTGCAAATTAAAACCAATTTCTCTAAAGCCTTCAGCTTGCATGCGTTCACTAGGTCCTGGCTGACTACATGGTCAGAAACCACACACACACTGGTTCTGATTTCATTGTAGTTGGACAGCTCTGGTCCCCACTACAAGTCAAATTTGACAGGCAGCATCCTCACAATGTGGTCAGTTGATGCCACAGACAAGATTTGCATCTTCAGCACCTGGCATTGCACTGTGGAACATGTAAAAGTTGCAGGAAGAAGGTCAATTGGCTGTCAAATGCTGTGAGGAAGGGGCAGGGCCAAGCTGTGCTGGGTCTATGGAGACATGTACCCCCATACCAAGCTGCTTGCTATAGGGGGGCCACACAGAAGAGCCAGCAAGGGACCTCATGTCAAATAGTCATGTTTACTTACCCAAGCCTAGCTTGATCATTCTGTAGATTCTGTTGGAATGTGTCTGGGGGTCGTCCAGGGAGAAGCCGGATGAGAGAAGTGCAGTCTCAAAAAGCAGCACCACCAAATCCTTCACAGCCTTGTCATTTTTGTCAGCCTCTGCTTTCTGTCTCAGGGTCTCAACGATGGGGTGTTCTGGGTTGATCTCCAGGTGTTTCTTGGCCATCATGTAGCCCATTGTGGAATTATCCCGAAGAGCCTGGGCCTTCATGATACGCTCCATGTTAGCAGTCCAGCCGTAGGTGCTGGTGACAATGCAGCAAGGAGAGGACACAAGGCGGTTTGAAACAGTCACCTTCAAGAGAAAAAGATTAAAAATTGGTGTTAATTGGAAAGAAAGAGGCAGCTAAACACTACAAGCTGTGCCATCTAAACCTGAAGTCACCCATAAAGATCAGTCTTCAGCTCACCTTTTCTACTTTTTTGTCCAAGATTTCTTTCATCAGTTTGCACAGACCCTCAAACTTGGTCTTGTTCTCCTCCATCTTTTTCTTCTCATCGTCGTCTTCAGGAAGCTCCAGGCCCTCCTTGGTTACAGACACCAGGGTCTTTCCATCAAACTCCTTTAGCTGCTGGACACAGTACTCATCGATTGGTTCTGTCATGTACACCACCTCGAAGCCACGTTTCCTCACCCGCTCCACAAAGGCGGAGTTGGCCACTTGTTCCTTGCTCTCCCCTGCAGGATCCAATGCACAAGTCAGTTTTTACCATCCTTCCTCTCAAATCCTTTCCCAACTTACCACCCCCCAGGCTGATGACCCCCTCAACCTCTTGCCACCCCATCTGCTCATATCCCACAATCAGTAGCCCCCTACTCTCCCAATCCTTCCATGATCTTACCACACCATCCCAGGCTCATCTCTGCAATCTTACCATCCTCATACATCCCAATCCTTCACCACCCACTTTGGGCTCCTATCCTTTCAACCTCTTACTGCCCCCATCCTTGTCTCTACTCCACCACCTTCCCTCATAGCCCCCAAATATTTCCTTCATCACCATCTACTCCCCATCATATCCCACAGGCTCATATACACCCCCCCCCCCCCCCATCACCACCCACCTAGACTCCTATCCCCTCAACCCCCTACTGACCCATCTGCCATCTCCAAATCCTACACCACCCGTCCTTTATCTTATCACCCTCCTAGGCTCATATTCCCTCAAGCTCTTATCACCCCCCCATCCTTCTAACCTCCACCTAATCCTGCCTTATCACCATCTTATTATTCCACCCCCCCCCCACCCTACCTATCCTTGTCTATACCCAAATTCTAAACCACTCCCAATCTTTCCTCTATTCACCATCCAGTAGAAGACTCACCAGTGATGTAGTAGATGCTCTTCTGAGTCTCCTTCATGCGAGAGACGTATTCTGAAAGTGAAGCCATCTCGTCTCCGGTCTGAGAGGTGTGATACCTCAGGAGTTCAGACAGCTTCTTCCTGTTTGTAGAGTCTTCATGGATTCCAAGCTAAAAAAAAAAAGTTTATCAGACCAACAGAAGACATCCTGCCCTCCCCAGAGACAAATAAAATGTCCTATTAGATAAACCTACATGCCACTATGAGGTCAGTGTACAGATTTAGCCTATGAAGGGTTTTTCCCTTATTGAAGAGCCAAGGTGGGGGCACTGCAAGAGCCATATCCACACAACCCATTTTACATAGAGGTGTTGACCCCCCCCCCCCCCCCCCGTCAGGTTTTTTTGCCAGCTGCATGTGGGGGAGATTTGCCCTTTGTCTAGGTGCGAATTGTCACTAGAAATAAAAAAGGAACAATCCAAAACAAAGTTGTTACCAGAAACGCAATAGAGAATTCTTCAAAACAGGGAGACCTGTGGGGGGGGGGGAACTGTTAAAGGTCTATGCTACTTATTTTGCCCCCCTATTGCTCTCCACCCCACCCCCCCCTCCTTTCAGCAACAGGCTGTTTCACCACATAGCTTATCGAAGACTCAGCCACTGGGTCTATGCAATGTAGGCAGATCATGGCTGGTTTTAAGGGTGCTGTGCATAGCATACCGATGTCACAGTACTCAAGACCCCTTAGCCAATCCAAGCAGTGGACTGGCTCTTAGAGAGGTATGCAATCAAAAAAACACCTTCAGGGGCAAGTGTCAGTTTGGAGAAGGACCTTCCTAGTGAGAGCCTTAGAATCACCCACATGTGTTGCTGAGCCTCCATGATTAATCAAGCTAAAATCCAATGAATGGAAAGGATGGGGACGGGGGAGGGGCTATACAATGCTGTATGCTCAGCCAGGAAATGAGGCCGACTAACCAACTTCCTGCAGCTTCTAATGCATATTGGGGGTGATTTACTAAAACTAGAGTGCAAAATCAGGTGCAGCTGTGCATGGTAGCCAGCTTTTAACTTCAGCTTGTTCAAATAAGCTTTAATAAAACCTGGAAGCAGATTGGTGTCTTTGAGGAGCTTCACCAGATTTAGCACGCTCCAGTTTTAGAAAAACAAAAAACCCTACCCTGGTGGGCAGTGAAATCAGAGTAAGCAGTTTCAGTACAGGAGCCTGTACACCAAAGACCATTTTCGGATGAGTAGTGGTTTCAATTTATAAAGTAGAGGTAAGGTGCCCCCTCCGAGTTGGCACACCAGTGTTCTAGCAATCCATTTACACCTTTTAAAGCACAAACCCCCTTAAGCTCACCTTCAGGTTCTTGGAGAAAGCCTCATAGAACTTCTTGTAGTTCTCCTTGTCATCTGCCAGCTCAGAGAAGAGCTCCAGACATTTCTTCACAATGTTCTTGCGAATGACCTTCAGGATTTTACTCTGTTGCAGCATCTCTCGGGAGATGTTCAGAGGAAGGTCCTCGGAGTCCACGACACCACGGACGAAGTCTGACAAAAAAAAAATAAAAAATTAAAGCATCCTCAGATGAGACAGGAGCAACACTTACAAGACAGGCTACTGGGTTCTCATTAGATGTGAAAATAGGGCAAGTATACAAGTACAAATCTACTAAAAAATGTTGAGGAACCAATTATCAGAATCCTGGAGCAATCTAATGAAGGCCTTTCTACAGCATCTTCAGAGTGACCTGGAACAAACATGAGCATAAAGGAGTCACAGGTTTGTTCCAGGTTGACTGTCAAGTAGCAAAGGATGGATATTGAGACAAAGTATACACCCTCAAAAGCAATCCGCTGATCAGTTGCTTTTTTTTTTACACTTTACCCTTGCTTTGCACCTTTCCTTTGCAGAAGCACACTACAGTCCATTTAACATGGTTTCCTACGGATCTAGTTCACAAATGTTGAGCCATAGGTTTTTTAGAAAGGGTAAGCGATTTTACCCTGCAGCACTTTGCATGTAATAGACTTCAATGACCTGCACAACAAAAAACAAAAAACACACACAAATTTTGCCTTTTTATGCCAACAGGAAAGTATGAGTTCTGTTCATGTAGTGCAACTTTACACTTTCTGGCACTCCAGTAGTATTAGTCACATCAAATTAGTGCAGGAACCCTTGTGTGTCCAACGTCATGGATTAGAGTGCCAATTACCATAAGATGTGACTTTGGACATAAAGGATCCTGTACTACTTTGATGCTACTTGATTACCAGAGTGTAAAGTTGCACTACATGAACAGAACGGTCATACTTTCCTATTGGCAAAAAAACCTAAAAAAAAATGCAACACTTGCATTTTTGGTGCAGGACCATTGAAGTCTATTACACACAAAAAGCCAAGTCCTGCAGGAGAGAGAAAAAAAAAAAAAGTCCTACTTTTTCCAAAAGCACATGGATCAAAATGCAGATGCATAAAAACTGCATGTTCAAAAAAAAATTCAAAACGCACCAGAAAAACAACTGCAACCTGCATAGATGTGAGCCTAGCCTTACATAAGGGTTCTATTGTGGAGGGGCAAGTTACCAGGGAGCTGCATATTCTGTTCCAACAGCAGAGGACCCACTATGGCAAGGCAAAGACTGAACACTTACTCAGGTACTCTGGGATCAGCTCATCACAACTGTCCATGATGAACACTCTGCGCACGTACAGCTTAATGTTGTTCTTTTTCTTCTTGTTCTCAAACAGGTCAAAGGGAGCGCGGCGAGGAATGAAGAGAAGGGCGCGGAATTCCAACTGACCCTCCACAGAAAAGTGCTGGGGAAAGAATTGGAAGTGTAAGATGAGTATTAAGGTGCACACATCTTTGAAGCATGGGTACTGGGTGGATGTGCACAGATCAACCCTCCACATAGAGGTCACACACACCCCCCTTACCTTAACAGCCAGATGGTCCTCCCAGTCGTTGGTCAGACTCTTGTAGAATTCTCCATACTCTTCCTGGCTGATGTCATCGGGATTGCGAGTCCAGATTGGTTTGGTCTTGTTCAGTTCTTCCTGGTCAATGTATTTCTCTTTAATCTTCTTGGTCTTTTTCTTTTTGTCCTTTGCCTCCTCTTCCTCATCAGAGCCCACATCCTCTATCTTGGGTTTGTCTTCACCAGCTTCTTCATCTTTTTTCTCCTCTTCCTTCTCCTCTTCAGGCTCAGCCTCATCGTCGCTTATCTCCTTGTCCCTTTCCTTCTCCAGCTGCCAGGAAGAACAGAAGCCATCAGTATAGAATTACTCTGAATCTCCTCAACAGCCCCTTCCCATATTTAAATGTGGAATTTCACTTTAAGTGTTTATTAGATTTTATTTTCAGTTTTTTTAATCACTTATTGCAATCACAAGGACTGTAAACATCCCTTGTGATGGCAATAAGCAGTGACAGGTCCTCTTTACTGAAACATCTGGAGTTTTAGAACTTGGATGTGTTCTCTGCCCTTAAAAAGCATGAGATCGAACCAAGATCGGTTTGATCAGATGTCTTACATGCAGGGGGAACCAGAAGTGACAAAATCTTGGTCATTTCCAGCTGCTTAGATCAGAAAATATCAGGGAAAAACCAGTCCCCGATCACCTCTATGTTAAGCCAGATGGAATCTCCAGCTTCAGTCCTGGGCTCCCCAGTGTGACAGAAGAGCCCACAGGGTGGGGGGGGGGGGTGGGGGAGTCGGCCAACTAGCCACTAGGGATTACTTTTACAAAAGTCCTTTGCTGGGTGAAAAATAAAAAAAATAAAGACCCTACACAGTTAGTTGCTTCTAGCTGCAGGCACCTTGGTATAAACCACTTAGACCGGATGATGTACATGTTACCCTGTTTTAAAGTGCTTAAAATTTGTGAAGTGTGTTTTGAGGCCATTGGGCAGATTCCCAATCATTGCAAACTTTCTAAACAAAGGGCCAGGGAATAGAAAATGTCCCTTTGTCAGTGGAAAAAAACCCAACCATGCCCCATCATGGTCATTGGGAGGAATTGGGCCCCATCTTTGGTTTTATGTCCCATTGTTGGCTTCAGTGAATGAAAATACTCCAAGGGCCAGATAAACGCAAGCGAAGGGCCTTATATGCTCCCTAGGCTGCAGTTTGGCTAGAGTTCCAATTTAGACTGGAAGAACTGCACCTCTTTAGAAAGCTACTTGGCATCATAGGCTTTCAACCTGCAACAACTTGTACTAGGGCAAACCTTTTCCTATGCCAAGTTACCATATAAACCTTCACACAGACACAAGAGCGTGCTGAAATCACTTGCAACTGACAGTCCCAACACCCACCACTGCAGCCAGGACCTTGCCATGCACATGTTTTGATGACAGTTCTGATGACAGTTCTGATGATCATACCAAAGTAGCAGAGCTGTTTCTTTGGTTTCTTCAAATGTTCTTAGGGGGACAGCAGAGGCAAGGAAGAGTGAAGGCCTACATCTTCAAATTAGTCAGGTTACTTTTAAGGGGCTAAGTTAGTTGCATCATCTTCTATACCAGCCTCTCAACCAGGGTTCTGTTGAATCCTAGAATTCCTTCAGAGGTTGATGGGGTTTAATGTCTGCCTTTCAGATATACAATGATTTTTTTTTTAGCTAGTTCTAAGGGAGAATTCTTCCCAATGACTATTACACCATGGGGGTGATTTACTAAAGAAATGTAAAAGACAAAAGTTTCTTGCACATGATTGGATGATGAAAGTCAGCAGAGCTCCCCCTCGTTTACCAAGCTTTGTAGCAACTGTATAGTCTACTTGCCTTTAGTAAAATCAACCCCTATGTGTCTATAGCTGTAGATCTAGTCATTAGCAGGTGTTCAAGACTGAACAGTTATTTCAAGGGTTCCTCCATGTTAAAGATTGGGAAACATTCTATACTATGAACGTGGTGGCCTGTTACTACATTCGTAAAATCCATCATTTTACATTGTGTGTATTCCTATACAGTCCGAGCAGACACGGGCCCCATTTTAGAAGGGGACACTTACATAGAGTGTGATGGGATAGCCGATGAATTGAGAGTGTTTCTTCACCACCTCCTTTACTCTCTTCTCCTCCAGGTATTCCAACTGGTCCTCCTTCATGTGCAGGATGACTTTGGTGCCGCGGCCCATGGGTTCACCTGGGATGGAAAAGAGGCAGGTTGTTGACAAGCTCCCAATTCCCAGCTGTCATTTTTAATAGGGCAAGGTACACAATGAAAGAATGTGTTGGGATGACAAAGGCTAACATGCCATTGCAAAAATAGTTAGGAGTTCAATAGCCAGAAGTTGAACACCATTTAATACTCCACCCCTATCCTGTGAACAGCCTGGACCAGAGAGCGTCACATTGTCATTCTGTCCTGAATGGACAGTGTTGGATAATTAACTATCTGCACACTGTGTAGCTGCCCGCTATGCTGCAGTTCTGACCTGTAAAGTTCTAGATTAAAAAAAAAAAAAAAAAAAAAAAGGGATATGCAGCATAGCAGGCAGCTACACAGTGCAGATAAGGGCTGTCTTCTGTAAGAAGCGATCTGAGCTGTGTGAGAAGAGCTGTGCTGCCCATGTGCAGTACGAGGATGTGAGGAGCCCAACAGCCACAGCCTCCACAAAGCATTGGGAGGGGTTGTTTTTGGGACACTAGATTCCAGCCATGTCTATATCACTTCTGTAATTTCCACTATGCACAGTCCTGAACTTGTTTACTGCACAGCCACATCTAGTAGATAAGGGACAGAAAGGGGGTGGATTGCTGAAGTAGTAACCACCCCCTTTAAACAAATGGACCGTTACAGGGACCTACATGACAGATGGCGTGCCCCCCTACTGGAAAAATCAAAGGGAGGAAATCCACAGCCGACTGATTATGGTAATGTAGCCTATCCAATACTAGACATTAGCACTGCCGAAAAAATGTGTTTGTCGTTTTTCCAGGTCATTCGTTAATAGATATTCAAAAGAACGAAAATCCAAACGCCAACTACTAATTATAGGTACTGGAATTGCCTTTCAAATTTGGCTGTCAGTCAATTTAACGAATATGAAATTTATCCCAAGTTACAAATTAGCCGAAATAAATGGAACGTAACAAATTACGTTTATTATTAATTCGTCAAGTTCCATTCATTTAAAATTCAGCATTCATTTCAGCTAATTTGCAAGTTCCGATAAATTTGTATTTGTTACATTAACAGTCTAATTTGAAAGGAAATTCCAATACCTACAATAGTCAATTTCAGATTTTCGAAAAAGTTTAACGGGTTTGTTAATTCAGATATTTACGAATTGCACATGTCTATTCCATACCTCCTTTAGCTTTGGGCTCAAGAAGGGCCCTTTCACACTGGGGCGGGGGCGGTAAAGTGCCGCTATTGTAAGCGGCGCTTTACCGTCTGTATTCGGCCCCTAGCAGGGAGGTTTTACCCCCCGCTGGCAGCCGAGAAAGGCTTAAAAACCACTGTAAAGCGCCTCTACAGAGGCACTTTGCCAGCAGTATAGCCGTGCCGTCCCATTGATTTCAATGGACAGGAGCGGTATACACTCCGCTCCTTCACCGCTCCGAAGATGCTGCTAGCAGGACTTTTACCGTCCTGCTAGCGCACCGCTCCAGTGTGAAAGCCCTCGGGGCTTTCACACTGGAATCAAAGCAGCGGCACTTTCGGGTCGGTTTGCAGGCGCTATTAGCGCAATAGCGCCTGCAAACCGCGCCAGTGTGAAAGGACCCGAAGCCATAAGAGTCATGTTTAGAGTTCCTCTGGGTATTAAAAGGCAATGAGCAAGAGACCCACTGGAGGTATAAGCAACCCCCTACTGGTTTTAAAAATTCACCCATATACTGGGATGTCAGCGTGTGCCAATGGCAAAGCTACTTACCGTGGTCGACCTTAACAGTGAAGGATCCACCAGCAGAGGATTCCCAGGCGTACTGCTCATCGTCATTGTGTTTAGTGATCACCACAACCTTCTCTGCCACCAGGTATGCAGAGTAGAAACCAACACCAAACTGGCCAATCATGGAGATGTCTGCTCCAGCCTACAGGAAGGATCAAGATGTTGTTAGTATGGAGATCACACTCAGGGACACCCATGATAAGTCAGCCAAAGTTACTCCCGGTACCTGCAGGGCCTCCATAAAGGCCTTGGTGCCGGACTTAGCGATGGTTCCCAGGTTGTTGATTAGGTCGGCCTTTGTCATTCCAATGCCTGTATCCACCAAGGTCAGGGTACGCTCAAGACGGTTGGGGGTGATGTCGATTTTGAGCTCCTTTCCGCTGTCCAGCTTGGAGGGGTCTGTAAGGCTCTCATAGCGGATCTTGTCCAGGGCCTGAAAAAAGGCAATGGTCATTAATAACATGGGGGCCACCCAACACTCAAAGGTGGTAGATTCCCCACCCAATACAGAGAGGCAGACTTACATCAGAGGCATTGGAGATCAGCTCTCGCAGGAAAATTTCTTTGTTGGAATAGAAGGTGTTGATAATCAAGGACATAAGCTGAGCAATCTCAGCCTGGAATGCGAAGGTCTCCACATCCTCCTCGCCATGATGGACTTCTTCTGGCATCTGGGGAAAGACACGATTGGATTATCACACTGGAAACAAGTCACCAACTCCCAGAAGATAACCAGACCAAGCCGACTATTTTTAGCACAAGAAAGACAGTTAGAATGGAAACATTCTCCACATTCCAACAGCCAATCCTGTACTAGACTCTGGAGTCTGACAGATTCATAGTCTTCTGTATCGGTTGACAGGCCCACAGAAATCTATGGGAAGAGACTGAACTGGTGGCAAGAAGGTTTTGGGTACTGGGAAAGGACAACTACAAAAGGCTGTGGCAGTGAGACTGATTTGTATCTGGGATGGAAGCCTAGAGATACCAGATGCCACCACCATGGACTTGAAGGTCAAGTTCTGGATCTGTGGTCACCATCCAATCCCTACCAAGAGGATCAGTCCAGAGAGAACAGCTAACCTGGCTGTTATGGTGGTCACCTCACATCATTAAAATGACTAAGGACTTCACAAAAGGAAGGTGAAGGACTTCTGACTTCCCAAATTAAAGGCAGTGCACGAGCATAGCAGCCAGGCAGTTGGAATTTTCAATGGCAGATCAGCAACAACATCCAAATTACTTTGCTGAGTCACCGAGGAACATGGCTGCCCCAAAACCTGCATCTTCAAGATGTAGTCAGCAACAGCCACTCCTCCCGTTTCCATGCCGACAAGTCCCCTTTCACTGAAGGATTTGTACAGGTCGCTGCAGGAGACAGGTGTAAGCCGTGTCTGGATGGTCATTGTTCTCCGATCCTGGCCATCTGCTTTGCACAGCTGCCATTGTTCATCTGTCTGAGAAGAACTGCAGGGGGGGAGGGAGGGGGTTCAGAGACAAGAGGATGCGACTGCAATGATGGACAGGAGACATACAGAGATGGAGGGTGCAGCGTCACTGTAGAACGGGGGCAGGGCGGGATACAAAGGTGGTGTACAGTGACGGGAGGATACAGCAAAGGCAAACAGGAGGGGGCAGGGGATGGTGGCATTGATTGGTACTTCGCATACGACATCAGTACAGGTCTCTGCGGCAGAATATTGTATGAAGCCTTAGGACATCTGCATGCATCTCCACTCCCGTATATCTCATCCACCGCATCCCTCTGCTCAACCAAACCCGGGCATCTCACCCATGGCATCCCGCTGCTCAACCAAACCCGAGCATCTCACCCATGGCATCCCTCTGCTCAACCAAACCTGGGCATTTCACCCATGGCATCCCGCTGCTCAACCAAACCCGAGCATCTCACCCATGGCATCCCGCTGCTCAACCAAACCCGAGCATCTCACCCATGGCATCCCGCTGCTCAACCAAACCCGAGCATCTCACCCATGGCATCCCGCTGCTCACCCAAACCCGAGCATCTCACCCATGGCATCCCGCTGCTCACCCAAACCCGAGCATCTCACCCATGGCACCCCTCTGCTCAACCAAACCCGAGCATCTCACCCATGGCATCCCGCTGCTCAACCAAACCCGAGCATCTCACCCATGGCATCCCACCGCTCAACCAAACCCGAGCATCTCACCCATGGCATCCCACCGCTCAACCAAACACGAGCATCTCACCCATGGCACCCCTCTGCTCAACCAAACCCGAGCATCTCACCCATGGCATCCCGCCGCTCAACCAAACCCGAGCATCTCACCCATGGCATCCCACCGCTCAACCAAACCCGAGCATCTCACCCATGGCATCCCACCGCTCAACCAAACCCGAGCATCTCACCCATGGCATCCCTCTGCACTGTACATCACCTGTGGTGTGCCCAACCCACTGCACCCCTCTACAAGCCCTTGATCCAAGTCTCACCTACAGCATTACTCTGCTCACCCCTGACCCACAGCACCCTTCTGCTCCTTACGCCACCCATTGCCGCTGCAACCCACTGTGCCCCCCTGCTCACCCCGACCTGTACATCTTACCCACAGTATCCCTCTGCTCCCTACATCACCCAAGTGGTCTCTCTGCTCACCCCAACCTATAGGTCTTGCCCACAGCATCCCTCTGCTCCCTACATCACCCAAGTGGTCCTTCTGCTCACTCCAACCTATAGATCTTGCCTACGGCTACCTAAATCACCCAAGTGGTCCCTCTGCTCACCAAAAACCAATAGGTCTTGCCCACAACATCACTCTGCTCCCTACATCACCCAAGTGGTCCTTCTGCTCACTCCAACCTATAGATCTTGCCCAAAGCATCCCTCTACTTATGTCACCCACGGCCGTCCCAACCCAAGGCATCCCTCTGCTGACCACAAACCGCAGATCTTGTCCAAAGCATCCCTCTGCTCCTTGCGTCACCGACACCCCAACCCAAGGCGACCCTCTGCTCCCTCCAAACCGCAGGTTTTGCCCACAGCATCCCTCTGCTCCTTACATCAGCCACTCCAAGGCAAACCTCTGCTTGCCCCAACCCGCCCGTTTTGCCCCACATCACTACACTGCTCCCTATGTCACCCAAAGCATACCTCTGCTCACCCCAACCCCCAGGTCTTGCCCACAGCATCACTCTGCTCCTTACTTAACCCAAGAGGTCCCCCTGGTTACCCCAACCCACACATCTTGCCCAAGACAGCCATCTGCTTGCCCCTGATCCACACATCTCACCACAGCATCCCTCTGCTCCCTACATCACCTGTGGCCTCCTCAACCTGCACGGTCCTCTCACAATATCCTGTCACGAGCCTCATCTGTGGTGCCTCTAAACGGCTCACCCGCGGAGGTCCCTGCCCCCCCAACATCACTCCAAACACCTTACCATCAAACTGCCCACCACCCAAACCCCTCACCTTCCCCTTTAAATAGTCAAAGTCACAACGTGACCCCTAAAATCCATCAATTCCAGACCTCCAGCAATCACCAAAGACAAACCGCTACAGTGGAGCGTACCATCTACAGATAAAGAGGGGGGGGGGGGGGGGAGAGAATATTGACATTGTCCTCCATCATCTCCCCCACCCGAGACACCAAACAAGAACTCCCATAACTGATCTATTAGTGATCATCCAATCAGGAGCCTGAAGACACTGAAGGGCCCGGGCCCCCCCCCCATAACCACTGAACCCACCCCGTCATCCAGACATGACCCTTCTCCTTGAGGGTGGGTCCGCATAGCTGTTGCCCTTAGCAACCAGAGGTGGAGAATGCCATCTGGTTGCTAGGAGCAGCAGCTGTGTGACCCCCCCTTAAGGAGACACTGAAGGGCCCGGGGCCCCCTATGGCCACTCATCCCACCTATTTGTTTCAGACATGGCCCTTGAGGGTGGGTCCACATAGCTGTTACCAAAGCAACCAGAAGCGGAGGATGCTATGTGGACCCACCCTCAGGAAGGGCCATGTCTGGAACACAAGGCGGGTTCAGTGGCTATGGGGGGCCCTTCAGTGTCTCCCTGAGGGAGGGTTACACAGCTGTTGCCCCTAGCAACCGGAGGTGGAGGATGCTAGCTGGTTGCTAGGAGCAACAGCTGTGTGACCCTCCCCTCAGGGAGACACTGAAGGGACCCCAATAACCAATGAACCCACCCTGTGCTCCAGACATGGCCCTTGAGGGTGGGTCACAGAGCTGTTGCCCCTAGCAACCAGAGGATGCTAACTGGTTGCTAGGAGCAACAGCTGTGACCCTCCGTTAGACACTGAAGGGGCCCCATAAACACTGAACCCCCCGACTCTTCCAGACAAGGCCCCCGATTGCCCCCCTTCAGGGAGGGTCACATAGCGGTTGCCCCTAGCAACCAGAATAGGAGGCCGACAGGTTGCTAGGGGCAACCACCAACCCCCCCCACAGAAAGTCAAGTCACGCTGAATGACGTCACTGCACAACATGGCGGCCGCCCAGCACGTGCCCCCCCTCCTCCACCCTTCCAGAACCTTCCATCACCCCCCCCCCTTCTCCTACACCCTCCTCCCGGGTCTGTCCCCCCTTCACAGGCCCGGCTCACACGGCTCGGCCGCTGAGGGCCCCGTACCTTGATAGCTGGAAACTGCGAGTCACCGACTGACAGAGCGACCGAATGAATGAAGAGGCCGCAGTACGGAGCCGGCGCCTTATATATCCCGGGCGGAGCACTCCGCGGCGTATCCTTCCGCCCTCCCCCATACGCATCACACTGGGGGGGGCGGGGACTGGATCTGACGAGAAAGTTCTACATCGCTCCGCCCCCTCTGCAGGCTCTACAGCGCAAGGGGGCGGGGCTCGGCGCTTCTCGAGGCCCCGCCCCCAGCTCCATGTTAAGTATAGAGGGCGGAGATTACCGCCTCTGCCCGTCATACACACATGGGGGGGGGGGCGGAGCTCAGTTGCTGAGAGACTCCCGCCCTTTACTTCCTGTATAGAGCGGGAATAATAACGCGGGTCAGGGGCGGGAGTGCAGTGTGGGGGGGGGGGGGGGAACCCCGCCCCCTCCACGCCCTGTAAAAAAAAGTAGGACAGAGAACGCCCCCTCCTCCCCTTGCTTGTAAGTCACAAAGATACTCCGCCCCCGCCTACGCCTTATTGGTGCCTGTCATATACGGACTACTCCGCCCGCCCTTACAGGCTTGGCCAGTGTCAGAGAAGACCCCGCCCCCACAATAACGTATAAAGGGTTTGCCGTGCCTGTAATGCAGAGGGGGCGGAGCTCAGATCACCCCGCCCCTAATCCCCAGTAATGATATTATAAGGGGGAGTCAGGAGCCCTCTGCTGTCATCTCAGTCCTCCATCCTCATGTAGAGCCCCTCCCCCCCCAGACAAATCACATCCAGCCTCCACCCCAAATGCCTACCTCTGTTATGGGCGGAGTCCTGAACCCGCCCGATGACTGCCAGGCAGTTGGCATTTTCTGCAAAAAAAAAAAATTTCATTCTTTATAAATTTGCCGCTTTCATTATAATAACCCACCTGGTGATCCCGCCACGGAGGGCCTTGTCCTGACACTTCCTGTTACCGGGTGACAACGCTCTGTCCCATCTCCAAACTCCTCCTCCCGCGTTGTCACCCGCTCACATGGGCTTCCAAATGGTGACTACAAGTGGCCGTTTCATCCCACATGGTCCACCGTTGTCACCAATCAGGAGATCGGAGCCCCGAGAAATGCCATGCGGCCATCGCTGGGGGGGGGGGCTGCAAAGAGGCTGCGGGAGATCCGCGGCACTGACATTCAACAAAGGAGGAAAGAATGGGAAAAAGTTTATTGAAAAAAAAAAAAGGTCATCGTTCCTCTCCAGCTCACCACACATGTTACAATCTGATTTTATAAACCCCTTTAAATCCTTCTCATCCAGTCCTGGCGTCCCTTTAACATTGTGCTTGGCTGTCGCATTGGTCACATGATCAGGGGGGTGGTCCCGCCCATCATTACTGGAGATCGGGACCTGGCGGGTTGGGGCAAGAGTGTGAGCTCACCATATACTATACAATCTGATTGTACAACCTCCTAGCCAACCATCCGTTGGAATGACGGTTAGAGGTGGTCAGTGTCGGGGTGGAATCTGATTGGAGGGTCGGTTAGAGGTGGTCAGTGTCGGGGTGGAATCTGATTGGAGGGTCGGTCAGAGGTGGTCAGTGTCGGGGTGGAATCTGATTGGAGGGTCGGTCAGAGGTGGTCAGTGTCGGGGTGGAATCTGATTGGAGGGACGGTCAGAGGTGGTCAGTGTCGGGGTGGAATCTGATTGGAGGGACGGTCAGAGGTGGTCAGTGTCGGGGTGGAATCTGATTGCAGAAACGGTCAGAGGTGGTCAGTGTCGGGGTGGAATCTGATTGGAGGGTCGGTTAGAGGTGGTCAGTGTCGGGGTGGAATCTGATTGGAAGGACGGTTAGAGGTGGTCAGTGTCGGGGTGGAATCTGATTGGAGGGTCGGTTAGAGGTGGTCAGTGTCGGGGTGGAATCTGATTGGAAGGACGGTTAGAGGTGGTCAGTGTCGGGGTGGAATCTGATTGGAGGGACGGTCAGAGGTGGTCAGTGTCGGGGTGGAATCTGATTGGAGGGACGGTTAGAGGTGGTCAGTGTCGGGGTGGAATCTGATTGGAGGGTCGGTTAGAGGTGGTCAGTGTCGGGGTGGAATCTGATTGGAGGGTCGGTCAGAGGTGGTCAGTGTCGGGGTGGAATCTGATTGGAGGGTCGGTCAGAGGTGGTCAGTGTCGGGGTGGAATCTGATTGGAGGGACGGTCAGAGGTGGTCAGTGTCGGGGTGGAATCTGATTGCAGAAACGGTCAGAGGTGGTCAGTGTCGGGGTGGAATCTGATTGGAGGGTCGGTTAGAGGTGGTCAGTGTCGGGGTGGAATCTGATTGGAAGGACGGTTAGAGGTGGTCAGTGTCGGGGTGGAATCTGATTGGAGGGTCGGTTAGAGGTGGTCAGTGTCGGGGTGGAATCTGATTGGAGGGTCGGTCAGAGGTGGTCAGTGTCGGGGTGGAATCTGATTGGAGGGACGGTTAGAGGTGGTCAGTGTCGGGGTGGAATCTGATTGGAGGGTCGGTTAGAGGTGGTCAGTGTCGGGGTGGAATCTGATTGGAGGGTCGGTCAGAGGTGGTCAGTGTCGGGGTGGAATCTGATTGGAGGGTCGGTTAGAGGTGGTCAGTGTCGGGGTGGAATCTGATTGGAGGGTCGGTCAGAGGTGGTCAGTGTCGGGGTGGAATCTGATTGGAAGGACGGTTAGAGGTGGTCAGTGTCGGGGTGGAATCTGATTGGAGGGACGGTTAGAGGTGGTCAGTGTCGGGGTGGAATCTGATTGGAGGGACGGTCAGAGGTGGTCAGTGTCGGGGTGGAATCTGATTGGAGGGACGGTCAGAGGTGGTCAGTGTCGGGGTGGAATCTGATTGGAAGGACGGTTAGAGGTGGTCAGTGTCGGGGTGGAATCTGATTGGAGGGACGGTCAGAGGTGGTCAGTGTCGGGGTGGAATCTGATTGGAGGGTCGGTCAGAGGTGGTCAGTGTCGGGGTGGAATCTGATTGGAGGGACGGTCAGAGGTGGTCAGTGTCGGGGTGGAATCTGATTGGAAGGACGGTTAGAGGTGGTCAGTGTCGGGGTGGAATCTGATTGGAAGGACGGTTAGAGGTGGTCAGTGTCGGGGTGGAATCTGATTGGAAGGACGGTTAGAGGTGGTCAGTGTCGGGGTGGAATCTGATTGGAGGGACGGTTAGAGGTGGTCAGTGTCGGGGTGGAATCTGATTGGAGGGTCGGTCAGAGGTGGTCAGTGTCGGGGTGGAATCTGATTGGAGGGTCGGTTAGAGGTGGTCAGTGTCGGGGTGGAATCTGATTGGAGGGTCGGTTAGAGGAGGTCAGTGTCGGGGTGGAATCTGATTGGAGGGTCGGTTAGAGGTGGTCAGTGTCGGGGTGGAATCTGATTGGAGGGTCGGTTAGAGGTGGTCAGTGTCGGGGTGGAATCTGATTGGAGGGACGGTTAGAGGTGGTCAGTGTCGGGGTGGAATCTGATTGGAGGGTCGGTCAGAGGTGGTCAGTGTCGGGGTGGAATCTGATTGGAAGGACGGTTAGAGGTGGTCAGTGTCGGGGTGGAATCTGATTGGAAGGACGGTTAGAGGTGGTCAGTGTCGGGGTGGAATCTGATTGGAGGGTCGGTTAGAGGTGGTCAGTGTCGGGGTGGAATCTGATTGGAAGGTCGGTTAGAGGTGGTCAGTGTCGGGGTGGAATCTGATTGGAGGGTCGGTTAGAGGTGGTCAGTGTCGGGGTGGAATCTGATTGGAGGGTCGGTTAGAGGTGGTCAGTGTCGGGGTGGAATCTGATTGGAGGGTCGGTTAGAGGTGGTCAGTGTCGGGGTGGAATCTGATTGGAGGGACGGTTAGAGGTGGTCAGTGTCGGGGTGGAATCTGATTGGAGGGACGGTTAGAGGTGGTCAGTGTCGGGGTGGAATCTGATTGGAGGGTCGGTTAGAGGTGGTCAGTGTCGGGGTGGAATCTGATTGGAGGGACGGTTAGAGGTGGTCAGTGTCGGGGTGGAATCTGATTGGAAGGACGGTCAGAGGTGGTCAGTGTCGGGGTGGAATCTGATTGGAGGGTCGGTCAGAGGTGGTCAGTGTCGGGGTGGAATCTGATTGGAGGGACGGTTAGAGGTGGTCAGTGTCGGGGTGGAATCTGATTGGAAGGACGGTCAGAGGTGGTCAGTGTCGGGGTGGAATCTGATTGGAGGGTCGGTCAGAGGTGGTCAGTGTCGGGGTGGAATCTGATTGGAGGGACGGTCAGAGGTGGTCAGTGTCGGGGTGGAATCTGATTGGAAGGACGGTTAGAGGTGGTCAGTGTCGGGGTGGAATCTGATTGGAGGGTCGGTCAGAGGTGGTCAGTGTCGGGGTGGAATCTGATTGGAGGGTCGGTTAGAGGTGGTCAGTGTCGGGGTGGAATCTGATTGGAAGGACGGTTAGAGGTGGTCAGTGTCGGGGTGGAATCTGATTGGAGGGTCGGTTAGAGGTGGTCAGTGTCGGGGTGGAATCTGATTGGAAGGACGGTTAGAGGTGGTCAGTGTCGGGGTGGAATCTGATTGGAGGGACGGTCAGAGGTGGTCAGTGTCGGGGTGGAATCTGATTGGAGGGACGGTTAGAGGTGGTCAGTGTCGGGGTGGAATCTGATTGGAGGGTCGGTTAGAGGTGGTCAGTGTCGGGGTGGAATCTGATTGGAAGGACGGTCAGAGGTGGTCAGTGTCGGGGTGGAATCTGATTGGAGGGTCGGTCAGAGGTGGTCAGTGTCGGGGTGGAATCTGATTGGAGGGACGGTTAGAGGTGGTCAGTGTCGGGGTGGAATCTGATTGGAGGGTCGGTCAGAGGTGGTCAGTGTCGGGGTGGAATCTGATTGGAGGGTCGGTTAGAGGTGGTCAGTGTCGGGGTGGAATCTGATTGGAGGGTCGGTCAGAGGTGGTCAGTGTCGGGGTGGAATCTGATTGGAGGGTCGGTTAGAGGTGGTCAGTGTCGGGGTGGAATCTGATTGGAGGGTCGGTCAGAGGTGGTCAGTGTCGGGGTGGAATCTGATTGGAAGGACGGTTAGAGGTGGTCAGTGTCGGGGTGGAATCTGATTGGAGGGACGGTTAGAGGTGGTCAGTGTCGGGGTGGAATCTGATTGGAGGGTCGGTTAGAGGTGGTCAGTGTCGGGGTGGAATCTGATTGGAGGGACGGTCAGAGGTGGTCAGTGTCGGGGTGGAATCTGATTGGAGGGTCGGTTAGAGGTGGTCAGTGTCGGGGTGGAATCTGATTGGAGGGTCGGTCAGAGGTGGTCAGTGTCGGGGTGGAATCTGATTGGAGGGTCGGTTAGAGGTGGTCAGTGTCGGGGTGGAATCTGATTGGAGGGTCGGTCAGAGGTGGTCAGTGTCGGGGTGGAATCTGATTGGAGGGTCGGTTAGAGGTGGTCAGTGTCGGGGTGGAATCTGATTGGAGGGTCGGTCAGAGGTGGTCAGTGTCGGGGTGGAATCTGATTGGAGGGACGGTTAGAGGTGGTCAGTGTCGGGGTGGAATCTGATTGGAGGGTCGGTTAGAGGTGGTCAGTGTCGGGGTGGAATCTGATTGGAGGGTCGGTCAGAGGTGGTCAGTGTCGGGGTGGAATCTGATTGGAGGGTCGGTTAGAGGTGGTCAGTGTCGGGGTGGAATCTGATTGCAGAAACGGTCAGAGGTGGTCAGTGTCGGGGTGGAATCTGATTGGAGGGACGGTCAGAGGTGGTCAGTGTCGGGGTGGAATCTGATTGGAAGGACGGTTAGAGGTGGTCAGTGTCGGGGTGGAATCTGATTGGAGGGTCGGTCAGAGGTGGTCAGTGTCGGGGTGGAATCTGATTGGAAGGACGGTTAGAGGTGGTCAGTGTCGGGGTGGAATCTGATTGGAGGGACGGTCAGAGGTGGTCAGTGTCGGGGTGGAATCTGATTGGAAGGACGGTTAGAGGTGGTCAGTGTCGGGGTGGAATCTGATTGGAGGGACGGTTAGAGGTGGTCAGTGTCGGGGTGGAATCTGATTGGAGGGTCGGTTAGAGGTGGTCAGTGTCGGGGTGGAATCTGATTGGAGGGACGGTCAGAGGTGGTCAGTGTCGGGGTGGAATCTGATTGGAAGGACGGTTAGAGGTGGTCAGTGTCGGGGTGGAATCTGATTGGAGGGTCGGTTAGAGGTGGTCAGTGTCGGGGTGGAATCTGATTGGAGGGACGGTTAGAGGTGGTCAGTGTCGGGGTGGAATCTGATTGGAAGGACGGTCAGAGGTGGTCAGTGTCGGGGTGGAATCTGATTGGAGGGTCGGTCAGAGGTGGTCAGTGTCGGGGTGGAATCTGATTGGAGGGACGGTTAGAGGTGGTCAGTGTCGGGGTGGAATCTGATTGGAAGGACGGTCAGAGGTGGTCAGTGTCGGGGTGGAATCTGATTGGAGGGTCGGTTAGAGGTGGTCAGTGTCGGGGTGGAATCTGATTGGAGGGTCGGTCAGAGGTGGTCAGTGTCGGGGTGGAATCTGATTGGAGGGACGGTTAGAGGTGGTCAGTGTCGGGGTGGAATCTGATTGGAGGGTCGGTTAGAGGTGGTCAGTGTCGGGGTGGAATCTGATTGGAGGGACGGTTAGAGGTGGTCAGTGTCGGGGTGGAATCTGATTGGAAGGACGGTCAGAGGTGGTCAGTGTCGGGGTGGAATCTGATTGGAGGGTCGGTCAGAGGTGGTCAGTGTCGGGGTGGAATCTGATTGGAGGGACGGTTAGAGGTGGTCAGTGTCGGGGTGGAATCTGATTGGAGGGTCGGTCAGAGGTGGTCAGTGTCGGGGTGGAATCTGATTGGAGGGTCGGTTAGAGGTGGTCAGTGTCGGGGTGGAATCTGATTGGAGGGTCGGTCAGAGGTGGTCAGTGTCGGGGTGGAATCTGATTGCAGAAACGGTCAGAGGTGGTCAGTGTCGGGGTGGAATCTGATTGGAGGGACGGTTAGAGGTGGTCAGTGTCGGGGTGGAATCTGATTGGAAGGACGGTTAGAGGTGGTCAGTGTCGGGGTGGAATCTGATTGGAGGGACGGTCAGAGGTGGTCAGTGTCGGGGTGGAATCTGATTGGAAGGACGGTTAGAGGTGGTCAGTGTCGGGGTGGAATCTGATTGGAAGGACGGTTAGAGGTGGTCAGTGTCGGGGTGGAATCTGATTGGAAGGACGGTTAGAGGTGGTCAGTGTCGGGGTGGAATCTGATTGGAGGGTCGGTTAGAGGTGGTCAGTGTCGGGGTGGAATCTGATTGGAGGGACGGTTAGAGGTGGTCAGTGTCGGGGTGGAATCTGATTGGAGGGTCGGTTAGAGGTGGTCAGTGTCGGGGTGGAATCTGATTGGAGGGTCGGTTAGAGGTGGTCAGTGTCGGGGTGGAATCTGATTGGAGGGTCGGTTAGAGGTGGTCAGTGTCGGGGTGGAATCTGATTGGAGGGTCGATCAGCCTTTTATTGCGTTGCATCAAGTCACAAGACACCCAGCCAGATTATTGGAGGACAATGGAGGATTGGATTGGAGGATGGAACAGTACATTTTGAGATTGCTAGGGGGTCACAATACACATTACAATTTGACTGTACAATTTTGTACAATCAACTTTAGATTTACTAAAACAATGTCATATGAAGACCTACCTTATCTAACCAACCAGTTTTTATCCAATCTCTCTGTATCCAATCAGGAAGGGCTTTGTACTATATCGTTATAGGTGGATCTGAACCTGACCATACCCTATACCAGACTATAGGGGAGCCGGACTAGGGCCAGTGGGAGTAGAAAATGTCCTGGGGTCCAGTGAGAGCAAACAATGCCCCATCATTGGTGTCAGTGGGAGGAATAGTGCCCCATCATTGGTGTCAGTGGGAGGAATAGTGTCCCATCATTGGTGTCAGTGGGAGGAATAGTGCCCCATCATTGGTGTCAGTGGGGGAAATAGTGTCCCATCATTGGTGTCAGTGGGAGGAATAGTGCCCCATCATTGGTGTCAGTGGGAGGAATAGTGTCCCATCATTGGTGTCAGTGGGAGGAATAGTGCCCCATCATTGGTGTCAGTGGGAGGAATAGTGCCCCATCATTGGTGTCAGTGGAAGGAATTCTGCCCCAAGGGCCACATAAAGACAAGCAAAGGGCCACAGTTTGGATACCGCTGCCCTATACAATCTGATTGTGCAATCTCCTTTAAATTTACCAAAGGCAAACCATCAATTTAATTTTTATCCAATCGGGAAGACCCATGGACAATGGTAGATCTAAAGGATACTGTGTATGGCCAAGCTAAAGGAAATTGTACAATTGGATCATAACATGTTTGGTGACTATTGGCGGCTGGTGCTCACTGTTTGGGGGGGAGGCGGCAAACAAACCTTCCCCCCTCACTCGCACATACCGCCACCTCCACCACCCCCCCGGGGCACAGGCTGCCCTCAATAGGTACTCACACTGCTCCCAGCTCACTTCACCGGCTCCTGCTCGTTTGCACCGGCTCCTGCTCATCCACATTGGCTTCCCGCTCTCCACACTGTCTCCTGCTTGTCCGCTCTGGTTTCCTGCACTCCGCACCGGTTTCCTGCTCTCCGCACCGGTTTCCTGCTCTCCGCACCGGCTTCCCGCTCTCCGCACTGGTTTCCTGCACTCCGCACCGGCTTCCCGCTCTCCGCACTGGTTTCCTGCACTCCGCACCGGTTTCCTGCTCTCCGCACCGGCTTCCCGCTCTCTGCACTGGTTTCCTGCTCTCCGCACCGGCTTCCCGCTCTCCGCACTGGTTTCCTGCACTCCGCACCGGTTTCCTGCTCTCCGCACCGGTTTCCTGCTCTCCGCACCGGTTTCCTGCTCTCCGCACCGGCTTCCCGCTCTCCGCACTGGTTTCCTGCACTCCGCACCGGTTTCCTGCTCTCCGCACCGGTTTCCTGCTCTCCGCACCGGCTTCCCGCTCTCTGCACTGGTTTCCTGCTCTCCGCACTGGTTTCCTGCTCTCTGCACCGGCTTTCCGCTCTCTGCACTGGTTTCCTGCTCTCCGCACCGGCTTCCCGCTCTCCGCACTGGTTTCCTGCACTCCGCACCGGTTTCCTGCTCTCCGCACCGGTTTCCTGCTCTCCGCACCGGTTTCCTGCTCTCCGCACCGGTTTCCCGCTCTCCGCACCGGTTTCCCGCTCTCCGCACCGGTTTCCCGCTCTCCGCACTGGTTTCCTGCTCTCCGCACCGGTTTCCTGCTCTCCGCACTGGTTTCCTGCTCTCTGCACCGGTTTCCTGCTCTCCGCACCGGTTTCCTGCTCTCCGCACCGGTTTCCTGCTCTCCGCACCGGTTTCCCGCTCTCCGCACCGGTTTCCCGCTCTCCGCACTGGTTTCCCGCTCTCCGCACTGGCTTCCCTGCTCTCCACACCGGTTTCCTGCTCTCCGCACCGGTTTCCTGCTCTCCGCACCGGTTTCCCGCTCTCCGCACTGGTTTCCCGCTCTCCGCACTGGTTTCCTGCTCTCCGCACCGGTTTCCTGCTCTCCGCACCGGCTTCCCGCTCTCCGCACTGGTTCCTGCTCTCCGCACCGGTTTCCCGCTCTCCGCACCGGTTTCCCGCTCTCCGCACTGGTTTCCTGCTCTCCGCACCGGTTTCCTGCTCTCCGCACTGGTTTCCTGCACTCCGCACTGGTTTCCTGCTCTCCGCACTGGTTTCCCGCTCTCCGCACTGGTTTCCCGCTCTCCGCACTGGTTTCCTGCTCTCCGCACCGGTTTCCCGCTCTCCGCACCGGTTTCCCGCTCTCCGCACTGGTTTCCTGCTCTCCGCACCGGTTTCCTGCTCTCCGCACCGGTTTCCTGCTCTCCGCACTGGTTTCCTGCTCTCCGCACTGGTTTCCTGCTCTCCGCACTGGTTTCCTGCTCTCCGCACCGGTTTCCTGCTCTCCGCACTGTTTTCCTGCTCGCTGTACCGGTTTCCTGCTCTCCGCACCGGTTTCCTGCTCTCCGCACCGGCTTTCCGCTCTCTGCACTGGTTTCCTGCTCTCCGCACCTGTTTCCTGCTCTCCGCACCGGTTTCCCGCTCTCCGCACTGGTTCCTGCTCTCCGCACCGGTTTCCCGCTCTCCGCACCGGTTTCCCGCTCTCCGCACTGGTTCCTGCTCTCCGCACCGGTTTCCTGCTCTCCGCACCGGTTTCCTGCTCTCCGCACCGGCTTCCCGCTCTCTGCACTGGTTTCCTGCTCTCCGCACCGGCTTCCCGCTCTCCGCACTGGTTTCCTGCACTCCGCACCGGTTTCCTGCTCTCCGCACCGGTTTCCTGCTCTCCGCACCGGTTTCCTGCTCTCCGCACCGGCTTCCCGCTCTCCGCACTGGTTTCCTGCACTCCGCACCGGTTTCCCGCTCTCCGCACCGGTTTCCCGCTCTCCGCACCGGTTTCCCGCTCTCCGCACTGGTTTCCTGCTCTCCGCACCGGTTTCCTGCTCTCCGCACTGGTTTCCTGCTCTCCGCACCGGTTTCCTGCTCTCCGCACCGGTTTCCCGCTCTCCGCACCGGTTTCCCGCTCTCCGCACCGGTTTCCCGCTCTCCGCACCGGTTTCCCGCTCTCCGCACCGGTTTCCCGCTCTCCGCACCGGTTTCCCGCTCTCCGCACTGGTTTCCTGCTCTCCGCACTGGTTTCCCGCTCTCCGCACTGGCTTTCCTGCTCTCCGCACCGGTTTCCTGCTCTCCGCACCGGTTTCCTGCTCTCCGCACCGGTTTCCCGCTCTCCGCACTGGTTTCCCGCTCTCCGCACTGGTTTCCTGCTCTCCGCACCGGTTTCCCGCTCTCCGCACTGGTTTCCCGCTCTCCGCACTGGCTTCCCTGCTCTCCACACCGGTTTCCTGCTCTCCGCACCGGTTTCCTGCTCTCCGCACCGGCTTCCCGCTCTCCGCACTGGTTTCCTGCTCTCCGCACCAGTTTCCTGCTCTCCGCACCGGCTTCCCGCTCTCCGCACTGGTTTCCTGCTCTCCGCACCGGTTTCCCGCTCTCCGCACTGGTTTCCCGCTCTCCGCACTGGCTTCCCTGCTCTCCACACCGGTTTCCTGCTCTCCGCACCGGTTTCCTGCTCTCCGCACCGGTTTCCCGCTCTCCGCACTGGTTTCCCGCTCTCCGCACTGGTTTCCTGCTCTCCGCACCGGTTTCCTGCTCTCCGCACCGGCTTCCCGCTCTCCGCACTGGTTTCCTGCTCTCCGCACCGGTTTCCCGCTCTCCGCACCGGTTTCCCGCTCTCCGCACTGGTTTCCTGCTCTCCGCACCGGTTTCCTGCTCTCCGCACTGGTTTCCTGCACTCCGCACTGGTTTCCTGCTCTCCGCACTGGTTTCCCGCTCTCCGCACTGGTTTCCCGCTCTCCGCACTGGTTTCCTGCTCTCCGCACCGGTTTCCCGCTCTCCGCACCGGTTTCCCGCTCTCCGCACTGGTTTCCTGCTCTCCGCACCGGTTTCCTGCTCTCCGCACCGGTTTCCTGCTCTCCGCACTGGTTTCCTGCTCTCCGCACTGGTTTCCTGCTCTCCGCACTGGTTTCCTGCTCTCCGCACCGGTTTCCTGCTCTCCGCACTGTTTTCCTGCTCGCTGTACCGGTTTCCTGCTCTCCGCACCGGTTTCCTGCTCTCCGCACCGGCTTTCCGCTCTCTGCACTGGTTTCCTGCTCTCCGCACCTGTTTCCTGCTCTCCGCACCGGTTTCCCGCTCTCCGCACCGGTTTCCCGCTCTCCGCACTGGTTTCCTGCTCTCCGCACCGGTTTCCCGCTCTCCGCACCGGTTTCCCGCTCTCCGCACTGGTTTCCTGCTCTCCGCACCGGTTTCCTGCTCTCCGCACTGGTTTCCTGCACTCCGCACCGGTTTCCTGCTCTCCGCACCGGTTTCCTGCTCTCCGCACCGGCTTCCCGCTCTCTGCACTGGTTTCCTGCTCTCCGCACCGGCTTCCTGCTCTCCGCACTGGTTTCCTGCACTCCGCACCGGTTTCCTGCTCTCCGCACCGGTTTCCTGCTCTCCGCACCGGTTTCCTGCTCTCCGCACCGGCTTCCCGCTCTCCGCACTGGTTTCCTGCACTCCGCACCGGTTTCCCGCTCTCCGCACCGGTTTCCCGCTCTCCGCACCGGTTTCCCGCTCTCCGCACCTGGTTTCCTGCTCTCCGCACCGGTTTCCTGCTCTCCGCACTGGTTTCCTGCTCTCCGCACCGGTTTCCTGCTCTCCGCACCGGTTTCCTGCTCTCCGCACTGTTTTCCTGCTCGCTGTACCGGTTTCCTGCTCTCCGCACCGGTTTCCTGCTCTCCGCACCGGCTTTCCGCTCTCTGCACTGGTTTCCTGCTCTCCCGCACCTGTTTCCTGCTCTCCGCACCGGTTTCCCCGCTCTCCGCACCGGTTTCCCGCTCTCCGCACTGGTTTCCTGCTCTCCGCACCGGTTTCCCGCTCTCCGCACCGGTTTCCCGCTCTCCGCACTGGTTTCCTGCTCTCCGCACCGGTTTCCTGCTCTCCGCACTGGTTTCCTGCACTCCGCACCGGTTTCCTGCTCTCCGCACCGGTTTCCTGCTCTCCGCACCGGCTTCCCGCTCTCTGCACTGGTTTCCTGCTCTCCGCACCGGCTTCCCGCTCTCCGCACTGGTTTCCTGCTCTCCGCACCGGTTTCCTGCTCTCCGCACCGGTTTCCTGCTCTCCGCACCGGCTTCCCGCTCTCCGCACTGGTTTCCTGCACTCCGCACCGGTTTCCCGCTCTCCGCACCGGTTTCCCGCTCTCCGCACCGGTTTCCCGCTCTCCGCACTGGTTTCCTGCTCTCCGCACCGGTTTCCTGCTCTCCGCACTGGTTTCCTGCTCTCCGCACCGGTTTCCTGCTCTCCGCACCGGTTTCCCGCTCTCCGCACCGGTTTCCCGCTCTCCGCACCGGTTTCCCGCTCTCCGCACCGGTTTCCCGCTCTCCGCACCGGTTTTCCCCGCTCTCCGCACTGGTTTCCTGCTCTCCGCACTGGTTTCCCGCTCTCCGCACTGGCTTTCCTGCTCTCCGCACCGGTTTCCTGCTCTCCGCACCGGTTTCCTGCTCTCCGCACCGGTTTCCCGCTCTCCGCACTGGTTTCCCGCTCTCCGCACTGGTTTCCTGCTCTCCGCACTGGTTTCCTGCTCTCCGCACCAGTTTCCTGCTCTCCGCACCGGCTTCCCGCTCTCCGCACTGGTTTCCTGCTCTCCGCACCGGTTTCCCGCTCTCCGCACCGGTTTCCTGCTCTCCGCACCGGTTTCCTGCTCTCCGCACCGGTTTCCCGCTCTCCGCACTGGTTTTCCTGCTCTCCGCACTGGTTTCCTGCTCTCCGCACCAGTTTCCTGCTCTCCGCACCGGCTTCCCGCTCTCCGCACTGGTTTCCTGCTCTCCGCACCGGTTCCCGCTCTCCGCACCGGTTTCCTGCTCTCCGCACCGGTTTCCTGCTCTCCGCACCGGTTTCCCGCTCTCCGCACTGGTTTCCTGCTCTCCGCACCGGTTTCCCGCTCTCCGCACTGGTTTCCTGCTCTCCGCACTGGTTTCCTGCACTCCGCCCTGGTTTCCTGCTCTCCGCACTGGTTTCCTGCTCTCCGCACCGGTTTCCTGCTCTCCGCACCGGTTTCCCGCTCTCCGCACCGGTTTCCTGCTCTCCGCACTGGTTTCCTGCTCTCCGCACCGGTTTCCTGCTCTCCGCACTGGTTTCCTGCTCTCCGCACCGGTTTCCCGCTCTCCGCACTGGTTTCCTGCTCTCCGCACCGGTTTCCTGCTCTCCGTACCGGTTTCCCGCTCTCCGCACCGGTTTCCCGCTCTCCGCACCGGTTTCCTGCTCTCCGCACCGGTTTCCCGCTCTCCGCACCGGTTCCTGCTCTCCGCACAGGTTTCCTGCTCTCCGCACCGGTTTCCTGCTCTCCGCACTGGTTTCCTGCTCTCCGCACCGGTTTCCTGCTCTCCGCACCGGTTTCCCGCTCTCCGCACCGGTTTCCTGCTCTCCGCACTGGTTTCCTGCTCTCCGCACTGGTTTCCTGCTCTCCGCACCGGTTTCCTGCTCTCCGCACCGGTTTCCCGCTCTCCGCACCGGTTTCCTGCTCTCCGCACCGGTTTCCTGCTCTCCGCACCGGTTTCCTGCTCTCCGCACTGGTTTCCTGCTCTCCGCACCGGTTTCCCGCTCTCCGCACTGGTTTCCCGCTCTCCGCACCGGTTTCCCGCTCTCCGCACTGGTTTCCTGCTCTCCGCACTGGTTTCCTGCTCTCTGTACCGGTTTCCCGCACTCCGCACCGGTTTCCTGCTCTCCGCACCGTCTTCTGCTTATCCACACCGGCTTCCCACTCTCTGGACCTGCTTCCTGATTGGCCAGGAGGAGAATCAAGAAGACAATAGCGAATAATAATTATAATAATAATAATTTGCTATGGTCACACAACTGGGTGGGCTCGGGGCGCAGTGCTCTGCGCCCTGATCCCACCCTTTTTTAAGCCAATTAGAGCCTCTGGCTCTAATCATGTTCTTCGGGAAAAAAAAAAACCCCATTGGAATCCATGCGTCCGGCTCCTTGCATGTAGATTAGGGGCCAGGCGCATGGATTAGGGGGGCGCGGCACCCCTAATGAAGCGCCCTCTACTGAGGCGCTTGATGGCGCTATATAAGTACCTGAAATAAAATTTAAAAAATAAATAAGGGGACCCAGCAGACTTGACCAGGTCCGTGTCATGTTGAACAATCGTTTTCCAGTGAAGGATCCTTTTAAAATAGTCAGATCTGTGAACGATCGAGGATTTTAGGGCTCGCCATACAGGCTACAATCATATTGTACAATCTCACTTAGATCTTCCTTCACCTCGGTAGCCTGAGGTCCTCCAAAAGTCATCCATACGGTTTGTATCCAATCAGGCAGATCCAAGCACTACATTGTAAGTAGATTGTACAATCAGATTGTAGTGTGTATGGTTGGCTTTTCCGTGTCTTCTCTATGCCAGTCATTTTCATTCAGATTCTCGTTGTCTTTATTGATACAATTGCCGTTTCATGTTTCATTTTTTTTTTTTTTTTTATTAAACTGTTTCTTTTTGTGTTTTTTTTGTAACAATGAGATACAAAGTAACAACCTGGGAAGATATAAAAGGAAACATCCTCCTGGTGCACAGTGTATGCGCAGATTGAAAACGATTGATTGGGCACTACATAGTTGATGGTAGATCTAAGGAGATTGTACAATCAGATTGCATGGTGTGTGGGCCAGCCTTAGAAAAAACATAACAAATTGATGAATTCTGTTTTCAGGTTCGAGAACAATCGCATGACAGGTCAGGGGGCTGGGAAAGGGATACATGTGGGTGGGTGGGGACTGGGGGGGGGGGGGCGTGGCTTCTGAAAATGTATCGATAATGACGGATATTTCCAGGAATGATCTGTCCTCCATTTTTTTTGTTTCTTTGGAGGGGAGCGCTCTCCACCACCGTTTTACCGAATAAAGTCGTGGATTAGAACAGTGGTCCTCAACTCCGGTCCTCGGGACCCACCGACAGGCCAGATCCTATGTATTACCTCGGGGGAGATGCAGACTAGAATACGGCAATCACTGAGCAGCAAATGAGATCGTCTGTCATGTATTTCAGTTATCTTGCAAACCTGGCCTGTTGGTGGGTCCTGAGAACGACTGGATTAGAAGGTTCCAATCATGTCACCATACACGGTCAGATCAGGATTGGACAGACAGATCCCGGGGAACTACAAGTCCCATCATTCCACCCCCCCCCCTCCCCACCATCTTATACGACGTCATAGGTCTGTGTGTGCTGATGGAGGGATTGGGGGAGATGCTGAGGCTGCAGAGAGTCTAGAAATAGAGAACTGCGGCCTCCGGCACTCGCAGGGTTAATGGAGACAATAGGTCGGAGGGGGAGGGGAGCAGGGACTATTTTGTTGGGTGGAAGCACATGGGAGACGGGAGTGCTTGGGCTTTCCTTCTAGTGCCTTCCATCCTGACCCCTCCCCATCGCCACCCCTTAACCGCCTCTAATCCCACCCCCCAGATCTCTTTCCTCCTCTACCTCCGCCTCCTGTGCTTTCATTTCTGCTTCCTTATTGGTCCGCGTGCCTCCATTCCCATCCCCTCTGCTACAGTTTCTGTTTCCTTATTGTTTACGATTTACTATTAATCCCACTTCCTTGTAATCTATTCCTGCCCCCCATAACTCTATTCCTGCCCTCTCCCCGTACCCCTTTTCCTATACCTTTATTCCTGCCCTTCCCCCCCTGTACCCCTATTCCTATACCTCTATTCCTGCCCTTCCCCCTGTACCCCTTTTCCTATACCTCTATTCCTGCCCTTCCCCCCTGTACCCCTTTTCCTATACCTCTATTCCTGCCCTTCCTCCCCGTACCCCTTTTCCTATACCTCTATTCCTGCCCTTCCCCCCTGTACCCCTTTTCCTATACCTCTATTCCTGCCCTTCCCCCCCTGTACCCCTATTCCTATACCTCTATTCCTGCCCTTCCCCCCTGTACCCCTATTCCTATACCTCTATTCTGCCCTTCCCCCCCCTGTACCCCTTTTCCTATACCTCTATTCCTGCCCTTCCTCCCTGTACCCCTTTTCCTATACCTCTATTCCTGCCCTTCCTCCCCGTACCCCTTTTCCTATACCTCTATTCCTGCCCTTCCCCCCTGCACCCCTTTTCCTATACCTCTATTCCTGCCCTTCCCCCCCATACCCCTTTTCCTATACCTCTATTCCTGCCCTTCCCCAACTGTACCCCCTTTCCTATACCTCTATTCCTGCCCTTCCCCCTGTACCCCTTTTCCTGTACCTCTATTCCTGCCCTTCCTCCCCATACCCCTTTTCCTATACCTCTATTCCTGCCCTTCCTCCCTGTACCCCTTTTCCTATTCCTCTATTCCTGCCCTTCCCCCCTGTACCCCTTTTCCCATACCTCTATTCCTGCCCTTCCCCCCTGTACCCCTTTTCCTATACCTCTATTCCTGCCCCCCTGTACCCCTTTTCCTATACCTCTATTCCTGCCCTCCCCCCCCTGTACCCCCTTTCCTATACCTCTATTCCTGCCCTTCCCCCCTGTACCCCTTTTCCTGTACCTCTATTCCTGCCCTTCCTCCCCGTACCCCTTTTCCTATACCTCTATTCCTGCCCTTCCTCCCTGTACCCCTTTTCCTATACCTCTATTCCTGCCTTCCCCCCTGTACCCCTTTTCCTATACCTCTATTCCTGCCCTTCCTCCCTGTACCCCTTTTCCTGTACCTCTATTCCTGCCCTTCCTCCCCGTACCCCTTTTCCTATACCTCTATTCCTGCCCTTCCTCCCTGTACCCCTTTTCCTATACCTCTATTCCTGCCCTTCCCCCCTGTACCCCTTTTCCCATACCTCTATTCCTGCCCTTCCCCCCTGTACCCCTTTTCCTATACCTCTATTCCTGCCCCCCCCCTGTACCCCTTTTCCTATACCTCTATTCCTGCCCTTCCCCCCTGTACCCCTTTCCTACCTCTATTCCTGCCTTTCCCCCCTGTACCCCTTTTCCTATACCTCTATTCCTGCCCCCCCTGTACCCCTTTTCCTATACCTCTATTCCTGCCCTTTCCTCCCCTGTACCCCTTTTCCTATACCTCTATTCCTGCCCTTCCTCCCTGTACCCCTTTTCCTATACCTCTATTCCTGCCCTTCCTCCCCTGTACCCCTTTTCCTATACCTCTATTCCTGCCCTTCCTCCCCTGTACCCCTTTTCCTATACCTCTATTCCTGCCCTTCCTCCCTGTACCCCTTTTCCTATACCTCTATTCCTGCCCTTCCTCCCCTGTACCCCTTTTCCTATACCTCTATTCCTGCCCTTCCTCCCCTGTACCCCTTTTCCTATACCTCTATTCCTGCCCTTCATCCCCTGTACCCCTTTTCCTATACCTCTATTCCTGCCCTTCCCCCCTGTACCCCTTTTCCTATACCTCTATTCCTGCCCTTCATCCCCTGTACCCCTTTTCCTATACCTCTATTCCTGCCCTTCCCCCCTGTACCCCTTTTCCTATACCTCTATTCCTGCCCTTCATCCCCCTGTACCCCTTTTCCCTATACCTCTATTCCTGCCCTTCCCCCCTGTACCCTTTTCCTATACCTCTATTCCTGCCCCCCCCCCCTGTACCCCTTTTCTATACCTCTATTCCTGCCCTTCCCCCCTGTACCCCCTTTCCTATACCTCTATTCCTGCCCTTCCCCCTGTACCCCTTTTCCTATACCTCTATTCCTGCCCTTCCTCCCTGTACCCCTTTTCCTATACCTCTATTCCTGCCCTTCCCCCCTGTACCCCTTTTCCTATACCTCTATTCCTGCCCTTCCTCCCCTGTACCCCTTTTCCTGTACCTCTATTCCTGCCCTTCCCCCTGTACCCCTTTTCCATACCTCTATTCCTGCCACCCCCTGTACCCCTTTTCCTATACCTCTATTCCTGCCCTTCCCCCCCTGTACCCCTTTCCTATACCTCTATTCCTGCCCTTCCCCCCTGTACCCCTTTTCCTGTACCTCTATTCCTGCCCTTCCCCCCTGTACCCCTTTTCCTATATCTCTATTCCTGCCCTTCCCCCCTGTACCCCTTTTCCTGTACCTCTATTCCTGCCCTTCCTCCCCGTACCCCTTTTCCCATACCTCTATTCCTGCCCTTCCCCCTGTACCCCTTTTCCTATACCTCTATTCCTGCCCCCCCTGTACCCCTTTTCCTATACCTCTATTCCTGCCCTTCCTCCCCTGTACCCCTTTTCCTATACCTCTATTCTGCCCTTCCTCCCCTGTACCCCTTTTCCTATACCTCTATTCCTGCCCTTCCTCCCCTGTACCCCTTTTCCTATACCTCTATTCCTGCCCTTCCCCCTATACCTCTATTCCTGCCCTTCATCCCCTGTACCCCTTTTCCTATACCTCTATTCCTGCCCTTCCCCCCTGTACCCCTTTTCCTATGCCGCTATTCCTGCCCTCCCCCATACCCCTTTTCTTATACCTCTATTCCCTTCCCTTCCCCCTGTACCCCTATTCCTGCTCCACTGTATCTCTATCTCTGTACTACTATTCCTTCTGCCCCCCCCCCCCCCCCTCATATGCCAATTTCCTTCCCCCCATATTTCTATTCCTGCCTCCCCCCATACACATTTCTGCCCCCTGTACATTTATTCCTGTACCTACCCCCCCATACCCCTTTTTCTATACCTCTATTCCTGCCCTTTGCCTCTGTACCTGCCCCCTGTACCTCTATTCCTGTACCCCATTCCTGCCTCCTGTACCCCTATTCCTGCTCCTCTACTTCTATTCTGCTCTTCCTCCCCCTGTACCGCTATTCCTGCCCCACTGTATCTCTATCCCTGTACTACTATTCCTCCTGCCCCCCCCCCCCCCCCCTCATATGCCAAATCCTTCCCCCTGTACTTCTTTTCCTGCCATTCCCCCCCTCCCCTGTACATATATTTCTGCCCCCTGTATTCCTGTACCCCTGTTCCTGCCCCCTGTGCCTCTATTTCTGCCCCCCCCCAATACCCATTCTTTCCCCTGTACCCTTATTCCTATACCTCTATTCCTGCCCTTCACCTTTGTACCCCTCTTCCTGCCTCCCTGTACCTCTATTCCTGCTTCCCTATACCCTCATTACTGTACCTGTATTCCTGCCCTTCCCTCATGTACCCCTGTTCCTGCCCCCTGTACATGTATTCCTGTACCCCTATTCCTGCCACTGTACTTCTATTCCTGCCTCTCTGTAACCCTATCCCCCTCCCCCCCGTACCCCTATTCCTGCCTCATCAAAAGTGAAAGAAAATCCCAAATTTTGGGTTGTCCCCAGAACAGGAATAGGGGGGAAATCTTCCAATGGGGACACTAGTTCTGATGACAACAAAGGGATTCCCCTCATGATGTCTAAAAATGAAATAAATAAATACAACTGACGGGTTATAATACTCCCTTATGCCCCGTACACACGGTCGTGTGTACACAATTCCGCACAAAGTTCCACGCATGCTCGGAATCCAGCAGAAGAGCCGCACTGGCTATTGAACTTCAGTTTTCTCGGCTCGTCGTACGTGTTGTACATCACCGCGTTCTTGACGTTCGGAATTTCCGACATTTGTGTGACCGTGTGTATGCAAGACAAGTTTGAGCCAACATCCGTCGGAAAGAATCCTAGGATTTTGTTGTCGGAATGTCCGATCAATGTCAGATTAATGTCCGATCGTGTGTACGGGGCATTACTCTATCCAAAGATGGGGAGAAAAGTTTTGCCTTCAGGCTCGGTTGACACTGCCGCGACTTGGGATCCAACTTGTGAGACCCCCAAGTCACATGACCATGTGAAATCCCATGTTAGTCAATGAGGGCCGTCATGATTCGCACTGCTGGAGTCGCTCCGACTTTAGAAAAGGGTCCCGTACTACTTCAAGGCGAATATAAGTCTCCTCCAAGTCAAATCCTTATCTAGATTGATGTGATTTGGATCCGATGTTACAGGAAGATCTCCGAGGCGTTCCCTGCAGTTGCTTCAAAGTCGCACTGAAGTCACCTGGCATAGTCGCACTGTAGGTAGCGGCAGTGTGAACCGAGCCTTAGTTCTACTTTAATAAATCTAATTTTGTAGCAAAATGTAAGGTTTTCACAAGTGACGTATTGGAGCTCCAAAATTTATCTTCATAACAAATGACACTAGGGGGCAGCAAACTGGAAAATCCATCTCATATAAATCGCACTGCGCTCTCCAACACAGTCACTGTGACACTATGGGGGCAGCAACTATTGGATACCTAGGAGTCTCTCAGAACATAGAACACTAGGAGCATAGGGGGTCACTAGGAATCTTCCCAGGAACACAAGGAAGCACCGGGGGTCACTTGGACCCTTCCCAGGAACACAAGGAAGCACCGGGGGCCACTTGGACCCTTCCCAGGAACACAAGGAAACACCGGGGATCACTTGGACCCTTCCCAGGAACACAAGGAAGCACCGGGGGTCACTTGGACCCTTCGCAGGAAAACAAGGAAGTACTGGAGGTCACTTGGACCCTTCCCAGGAACACAAGGAAGCACCGGGGGCCACTTGGACCCTTCCCAGGAACACAAGGAAACACCGGGGATCACTTGGACCCTTCCCAGGAACACAAGGAAGCACCGGGGGTCCCTTGGACCCTTCGCAGGAAAACAAGGAAGTACTGGAGGTCACTTGGACCCTTCCCAGGAACACAAGGAGCACCGGAGGTCACTAGGAATCTTCTGGGAAATCACTGGGGGACCTGACACTCAATAAAACTAGCCATTGCTCAGGCAATGTAAAGGAAAAGGGAGATGGCCTGGCTGGACTAGGTGTGTAGCTAATTGGATCTTCAGAGGCAGGTGGATAATCTGGACACAAGTCTTACTGACTCCAAACTGTCTAGTCTAATGAGTGGATTTCATGGGTTGGGAGAGTTGTACTAGGAGGGAGAGCTGTTCTAGTTGGGGGGGGGGGGGGGGGGGATCTGTACTGGTGGGGCATTTGCCTTGGGGACAGAGGTCATTTTTAGTTGTTCTCTGTCTACTGGTCTGCGCATTATGTTCTCCTGACCCTGGTGCTCCGTGTGTTGTGCACTCCTGACCTCTGCGCATGCATGACCCCTAAGCTCTGTGCACTTCTGACCCCTGCACTCTGTGCATTGTGCACTCCTGACCCCTGCACTCTGTGCATTACACACTCTGGACTCCTGCGCATTACACACTTCTGCACTCTGTGCATTCTAAACTCCTGGTCTCTGCGCTCTAGGCTTTACACACACCTACACTCTGAGCATTACACACACCTGACCCCTGTGCTCTGTGCACTCCTGACCCCTGCACTCTGTGCATTACACACTCTGGACTCCTGCGCATTACACACTCCTGCACTCTGCATTGTGAGCTCCTGACTCTTGTAATCATGCATGACACATTCCTGACCCCTGCGCATGCCTGAGCCCTGTGCACTCCTGACCCCTGCACTCTGTGCAGTGTGCACTCATGACCCCTACGCGCTTTGCATTACACACTACACACTTTACAAAAAAAATATCTACCTCCCTGATATGATTTCTACACTAAATACAAGCTTGGAAGCATCCCTGGAAGTTTCTCAAGGTTTACTGCACTGAGTGTTTCATCTTTCATTATATATGATGTTCCACAGGTACAGGGATGCTGGGGATGCCATGTTACAATTCTGTGAGTGGTAATGCTCTCTATCCTGGTTGTCACTGACAGCTCCAGTCCCCATTGATGTTCATGAACCAGTCAGAGTGGTTTCTGATCATGTGAGCACTACAGTGGTGAAAATAATTGTTTGATCCCCTGCAGATTTTGTAGGTTTGCCCACTTACAAAGAAATGAAGGGTCTATAATTTTTATCATATTATTATTATTATTATTATACAGTATTTATATAGCGCCAACAGTTTACGTAGCGCTTTACAACTTGAGGGTAGACAGTACAAATACAATACAATTTGATACAGTAGGAATCAGAGGGCCCTGCTCCTTAGAGCTTACAATCTAAGAGGGAAGGTCAAGAGATACAAGAGGTAATAACTGTGGGTGATGTGCTGATGGAGAAGATAAGTGTACAGTTGTTAGGTGGGGGCCAGATAGGCTTCTCTGAAGAGATGAGTTTTCAGGGATCGTCTGAAAGTGGATAAAGTAGGAGAAAATCGGACGGATTGGGGTAGAGCATTCCAGAGGATGGGGGAGGCTCTGGAGAAGTCCTGGAGGCGAGCATGGGATGAGGTGACAAGGGAGTTAGAGAGCAGGAGGTCTTGGGAGGAGCGAAGAGAACGATTAGGTTGGTATTTTGTGACTAGGTTAGAGATGTAGCTGGGGGCCAGGTTGTGGATGGCTTTGTAAGTTATAGTTAGTATCTTGAATTTGATTCGGTGACTGAGTGGCAGCCAATGGAGGGATTGGCAGAGGGGTGTAGCAGACGCTGATCGGTTTGTGTGGTGGATGAGCCTGGCCGCAGCGTTCATGATGGACTGAAGTGGGGATAGCCTATTTAGAGGTAAACCAATGAGGAGGGAGTTGCAGTAGTCGAGGCGGGAGATGACCAGGGAGTGGATTAGAAGCTTTGTGGTGTCATTGGTTAGGAAGGGGCGTATCTTGGAGATGTTGCCGAGGTTGAGGTGGCAAATTTTGGATAGTGATAGAATGTGGGGCCAAAAGGTTAGTTCAGAGT